>CM043704.1:25406038-25773538 GCA_023935145.1 Bretschneidera sinensis
AGATGCACACACTCAGGCACATGCACACACGCACAATCACGCACTTAGACGCACATCCACACGCATAGACATAATCACACAAAGACGCACGTGAATCTATGCTTGAACGAATGCACGTAGGCATACATGCACATACACAAACATTCACACTCAGATACACACAAAAACATGCACATACAATAAATAACACACCCACAAATGCATGAATTATTACTTACAAATGACCCGACTCGTTCGCCACATCTACTCACACATGCACACAGATACACACACACGCACAGACACACATGGACATATAGACGCACACACACCTACACACATACACGTGTATACAAACACGCACATAGCCACAAACACATGCACTCATACCAACACATAGTCGCACACACATGAACACATCCAAACACACACACACACGCACAACCACACCCACACACATGGATGCACGTACACACACGCACTTATAGACACATAAGGACACATACACGCGCACACGTGCTCACGAATAGACTAAGGCACACTGACACATGCACAAATATACGCACACACAAATGCCAACTCGAACAAACACGCATGCACATCCAAATACATACACACATAATCGCACATGCACACATTCACACACAAGCACACATGCATGCAGGCACACACACCCATGCACACATGCATGCATTCACCCACACGCACCCTTGCACGAGCAACATCGCACGCACACTCGAACACACACGGCTTAATGAACACGCAGAGGCACACGCACACACAACCACTCGCACACACGAACACACGAACAGACGGACGCACATAGGCACAGTTGCACACTCGCGCAAGGACGCACACAAAAGCGTATGCATGCACACGGACACACAAGCACATGGACGCGGATGCACATACACAAATAATATAATTTTCTCAAAAATAATTAATTATTGATTTTCATGTGTTGATATGCACGGTTCAAATTGAATTAATATGAGTAATCTCATTAATTTCAAATAAAAACTCGAGAAGAATAGTAAATTTTACATTGTTTTTTAAGTCACGATAAAGTATTATTTTTTAATTTTCTTGAAAAAATATATAATGGAATGAAGTGATTATGTGAAATTTACTCATCAAAATTTGGTATAGAACGTTACTAGTGAGAATAACTTTGTGAACTAGTGGTCTAAGATCATTTAGAATTAAATTTTGTGACTAAAAGTCATAACATTGCATATAGCATTAAATAATTAAGTATATTTATTTAAAAAATGAAGTATTGATTAACTATTAATTAATTTTCAAATATTTGACAATATAACTCGTTTACAACTTTTAGATGCTAATAAAACATTTTTTAAAAATACGAATATATATCTAATTTGTTGACTTGACGTGACATGACTAGAAACCTGATATGAACCAAGCTGGAAATGACCCGTCGCCATTCGAAATGACCCGAGACTCGATACGATCGGAGATTGAAACCACCCGAACATGGCCTGATCGGACTCGAAGTGTCCTGATACTCAGCATGACTTGAACTCGACTAGACACAAACCGGATTGACCCAACCCGAACCGTTTGCCTCCTTTACTCACAGACTCATGAATATTCACATACACAAGAACACGCAAGCAGATGCACACATACACACATGAACACATGCACACACGCACAATCACGCATTTAGACGCACATGCACATGCACACACATATTCACACCAAGACGCACGTGAATGTATGCATGAACGAACGCACGTAGGCGTACATGCACACACGCAAACATGAACACTCTGATACACAAACTAAAACATGTACGTACAATAAATCACACACCCACGAACGCATGAATTATTACTCACATACGACCCGACTCGTTTACCACGTCTTCTCACACACACACACACACATACACACACACGCATAGACACACATGGACTTATACACGCACACACACACCTACGCACATACACGTGCATACAAACACGCACAAAGCCACAAACATATGCACTCATAAAAACACATAGGCGCACACACATGAACATATCCAAGCGCACACACACACGCATACGCACACCCAAACACATGGATGCACGTGCACACACGCACTTATAGATACATAAGGACACATACACGCGCGCACGTGCTTACGAATAGACTAAGGCACACTGACACATGCGCAAACATACGCACACACAACCGCCAACTCGAACACACACGAATGCACATGCAAATACATACACACATAATCGCACATGCACACATTCACACCCACGCACACATGCATGCATGCACCCACACGCACCCTTGTACGAGCAACATCGCACGTGCACACACACATCTTAACGAACACGCAGAGGCACTCGCACAAACACACGCACACACAACCACTCGCACACACGAACACATGCACACACGGACGCACATAGGCACAGTTGCACACTGGTGCAAGGACGCACACAAAAGCATATGCATGCACACAGATACACAAGCACATGGACGCGGACACACAGACACAAATAATATAATTTTCTCAAAAATAATTAATTATTGATTTTTATGTGTTGATATGCATGGTTCAAATTGTTTTAATATGAGTAATCTCATTAATTTCAAATAAAAACTCAAGAAGAATAGTAAATTTTACATTGTTTTTTAAGTCACAATAAAGTATTATTTTTTAATTTTCTTGAAAAAAAGTATAATGGAATGAAATGATTATGTGAAATTTACTCATCACAATTTGGTATAGAACATTACTAGTGAGAATAACTTTGCGAACTAGTGGTCTAAGATCATTTAGGATTAAATTTTATGACTAAAAATCATAACATTGCATATAGCATTAAATAATTAAGTATATTTATTTAAAAAATGAAGTATTGATTAACTATTAATTAATTTTGAAAGATTTGACAATATAACTCATTTACAACTATTAGATGCTAATAAAACATTTTTTAAAAATAAGAATATATATCTAGTTTGTTGACCTGACGTGACATGACTAGAAACCTGATATGAATCAAGCTCGAAATGACCCAGTCCCGACCCGTCCCCATTCGAAATGACCCGAGACTCGATACGATCGGAGATTGAAACCACCCGAACATGGCCTGATAGGACCCGAAGTGCCCTGATACTCAGCATGACTTGAACTTGACCAGACACAAACCCGATTGACCCAACCCGAACCGTTTGCCACCTTTACTCACAGACTCATGCACATGCACATGCACAAGAACACGCACGCAGATGCACACACACACACATGAACACATGCACACACGTACAATCATGCATTTAGACGCACATGCACATGCACACACATATTCACACAAAGATGCACGTGAATGTATGCACGAATGAACGCACGTTGGCGTACATGCACACATGCAAACGCGAACACTCTGATACACACACTAAAACATGTACGTACAATAAGTCACACACCCACGCACGCATTAATTATTACTCACATATGACCCGACTCGTTTGCCACGTCTACTCACACATACACACACATGCACAGACACACATGGACATATACACGAACACACACACCTACGCACATACATGTGCATACAAACACGCACGTAGCCACAAACATATGTACTCATAAAAACACATAGACGCACACACATGAACACATCCAAGCACACACACACACTAAGACACACAAGCATGCGTACACCCAAACACATGGATGCACGTGCACACATGCACTTATAGGCATATAAGGACACATACACACATGCACGTGCTCACGAATAGACTAAGGCACACTGACACATGCGCAAGCATACGCACACACAAATGCCAACTCGAGCACACACACATGCACATGTAGATACATACACAAATAATCGCACATGCACACATTAAAACATAAGCACACATGCATGCAGATACACACGCCCACGCACACATGCATGCATTCACCCACACGCACTCTTGCACGAGCTTCATCGCACGAGCACCCTTGCTTCGGTTTGAAACTAATTTAAGTATCAATCTTCACTTGGTTAGAGACTCTAGTTTGTGTTAAGATAGTATGATTAGTCTTAAACATTTAGAAAAGTTTTATGTATGATTATTTTGTGAATATTGTTGCGGTCTTGACAAGCTCTAGAACTTACTTGATAACCACTTGAGGCGAATTCCTAGAATGCACATTACTGAGGATATGATATATGCCATTTTTGGGCTGTTTGAGACTTTCAAACCTACCCTTGATATTTATCGCTAGTCACCTATTTGAGCATTTTTCTTGAAAAAAGAATTTGAGACTTGTTTCTTTCAATGGCCCATTCACTTACCTTTATGAGCCTAAAAATATTTTTATCCTTACCTTTCTTTTAAAAGAACTTAGTTATACACATGTTGTGAGAAGCACTTAAAAGGAATAAGGGTGAAAATATGAAAAAATATCACTACCGCAACCCAAGTACATTAAAGGAGATAAGTTGGGGGTTGTGGAAAAGAAAAGAAAAGAAAAATGAAAAAGAAGGTGAATGGTTATGTGCCAAAAAAAAAAGAATTATGGCAAAGAAAAAATAAAGAAAGAAAAGAAAAAAAAATTGTGATTTGTTGAAAGAAATGCTCAAAAAATAGTTGAAAGAGTTGGGTGTTGAAGTAAAGTTATCTAGTGCTTAAAGAGTTGTGTTCAAAACTAAGAGATTAAGTTCTTCCACTTGTTGAATCCTTCCCATTCTTTCTTAACCTTTACCTTAGCCTAACGTTACAAGCTTATTAAAGACCTTTTGATCCAATGTAGTGTGATTTTTCTACAATAGTGGAGAGTGATTTGAAAAGTGAGCCTATGGAGCTTGTTTTTGTGATTGATGTCACGCAATTTATTATGTTTTTAGAGGCCAAGACTTGTATTCATGAATGTTATGCATAAAATCATTCGGGTGTTCGGATTAATGATTTGTGGTAAGATGGATGTTAAGAGTCAATAACAATTTTAAGATTGATGTTTGGATTATTTTGGACTTAGGTGAAATTTAATGATTCTATGTGCCATATATTATGTGCAATTTTTTAGACAAAAAGTGAATTACTCTTGGTTCAACGCTAGCATTGTTTTACTTTGTTTTTAACTCCTACCATAGAATTCATCTCTTATTTTCGCTTCAATTGCTAGGGACTAGCAATAAGCTAGTTGGGGATTGTCGATTCCACAGGGAAACGACTAATTACAAAAGAAGGTGTAAACCTCAACACAAACGATAAAAGATTAAGTGACAAAATCTTGAATTGTTGATTGCAAAAAATGCAATTGTGTAAATAGGTTTGAAATATAATAAAGAAACAACAACGTTCCGGAAATCTTCCCTAGGTTCGTTGCCCTAATCCTAACTTGATTCAGTTGTTTTTATCTCAATTGCAAGTTTCATATCCCAAACAGGCAATCGACAAATATTCAATTAAAGCGCATGTATAAACCCTAATGTAATTGATATGAATTATTCTTTACTTTCAAGTACACATGACCTAACTTATAAATTATCAAGAGACGACGATATATCTAAATGACCATACCGCAGCAATGGACAAATCTATAAAAGAGATCTACCAGACTCAATCACACCCAAACAAATACACATAAGAAGAGCATGACTAGATTTATATGGAAAAAAAGCATGCAATCACCGGAAAAATAAAAATCTACTAATTTAATTAAAGAATAAAACATAACAATATTTAATGAAAATAATACCAAACTACAACTGAATCAAATAAAGGAAAATAAGAACAACTACACCTAAGGATTCATCCCTACGACTTGCTTGGAGACTAACTGGCCATGGAGCTCATGCTTCCTTGAGTTGCCTCCAGCCTCTCAACGATCATCTCCTCCTTGGTAGCGAAAGCTTCGGCGATTCATCAGCTTGCCCTCCAAAATTATACTTTGGATTCGTCCTAAAGGCCCTCTGGAGTGCTCCTAAAGGCCCTCTGGATTCACTCTCTGATGATTTCAGATGAGCTCCGATTGATGCCTCAAAGCTGAAGTGGAGTAGGCCTTTTATAGGGAAATACCACGAGTGCAATGTGTTTCCAATCCGATGTGGGATGTGGGATATAGAAATGTGTTTTCCAACCAATGTGGGATGTGGGATTTAAGCCCAAAATCACGCTGAAATCCCGCACAGCCCGCACAGCCTGTCCTTTGTCTACTTAAACTGCCATAACTTTCTCTAGAAAAATCCTTTTGATGAACCGTAAAATTGCCCAGAAAATAGACTTCCAGATCTTTCTAAGCATATATGGCTCATCTCCTGGTTCTTCTTGTATCAATACAGTTTAATTTTCAAAGATAATTGATCTGTACGGGCAATTCTGACAATTTAGTGAAACTCCTTTCCAGTGCGGGCAGCAGTTGTTGCTCTTTTAAGCCCTCTATCTTATCCTTTTGGAAGCATTCCTCCACTCCAGTATGCCTCGAGTCTTTGTGCTTCAAGCAATGATAACTTTTCCTCCTTTTTTGAGCTTAAAGTACCTGAAAATGCATCGAAATAGATCAATGATCTAAAAATGATACTTTCGAGTTGTTAACGTATAAAAGTGCAATTAAAACCTAGATCAACCCTAAAATGATAACAATTAAGTACTATTAAGATGCATTTTATGACTCTCATCAACACACAGCTTAACGAACATGCACAGGCACACGAACAAACACACGTACACACACCCACACGCATGCACATAGGCACAGTTACACACTCGCGCAAGGATGCACACAAAAGCATACGCATGCACATGAACACAAAAGCACATGGACGCGGACCCACGTACACAAATAATATAATTTTCTCAAAAATAATTAATTATTGATTTTCATGTGTTGATATCAATGGTTCAAATTGTATTAATATGAGTAATCTCATTAATTTCAAATAAAAACTCGAGAAGAATAGTAAAATTTACATTGTTTTTTAAGTCACAATAAAGTATTATTTTTTAATTTTCTTGAAAAAAAGTATAATGGAATAAAGTAATTATTTGAAATTTACTCATCAAAATTTGGTATAGAACGTTACTAGTGAGAATAACTTTGTGAACTAGTGGTCTAAGATCATTTAGGATTAAATTTTGTGACTAAAAGTCATAACATTTCATATAGCATTAAATAATTAAGTATATTTATTTAAAAAATGAAGTATTGATTAACTATTAATTAATTTTCAAATATTTGACAATATAACACATTTACAACTATTAGATGCTAATAACTCATTTTTTCAAATAAGAATAAATATCTATTTTGTTGACCTTACGTGACATGACTCAAAACCCGATATGAACCAAGCTCGAAACGACCCAATCCTGACCCGTCCCCATCCGAAATGACTCGAGACTCGATACAACCGGAGATTGAAACCACCCGAACATGGCCTGATCGGATCCGAAGTGTCCTGATACTCAGCATGACTTGAACTCCACCGGACACAAACCCGATTGACCCAACCCGAACCGTTTGCAACCTCTACTCACACATTCACGCACATGCACATGCACAAGAACAAGCACGCATACACGCACATGCACACATGCACAATCACACACTTAGATGCACATCCACATGCACACACATATTAACACAAAGACGCACGTGAATGTATGCACGAACGAACGCACGTAGGCGTACAGGCACACACACAAACACGCACACTCAGATACACACACAGAAACATGCACGTACAATAAATAACACACCCAAACACGCATGAATTATTACTTACAAATGACCCGACTCGTTTGCCACGTCTACTCACACATGCACACACACCTACACACAAACACGTGCATACAAACATGCACATAGCCACAAGCATATGCCCTCATACCAACACATAGGCGCACACACATGAACACATCCAAGCACACACACGCACACCCACACCCACACACATGGATGGACGTACACCCACGCACTTATAGACACATAGGGACACATACACGCGCGCACGTGCTCACGAATAGACTAAGGTACACTGACACATGCGCAAACATACGCACACACAAACCCCAACTAGAACACACACGCATGCACATGCAAATACATACACACATAATCGCACATGCACACATTCACACACATGCATACATGCATGCAGGCACACACACCCACGCACACATGCATGCATGCACCCACACGCACCCTTGCACAAGCAACATCGCACGCGCACACACACAGCTTAACGAACACGCAGAGGCACATGCACAAACATACGCACACACAACCACTCGCACACATGAACACACGAACACACGGATGCACATAGGCATAGTTGCCCACTCACGCAAGGATGCACACAAAAGTATATGCACGCACACGGACACACAAGCACATGGATGCGGACGCACATACACAAATAATATAATTTCCTCAAAAATAATTAATTATTAATTTTCATATGTCGATATCCATGGTTCAAGTTGTATTAATATGAGTAATCTCATTAATTTCAAATAAAAACTCAAGAAGAATAGTAAATTTGACATTGTTTTTTAAGTCACGATAAAGTATTATTTTTTAATTTTCTTGAAAAAAAGTGTAATGGAATGAAGTGATTATGTGAAATTTACTCATCAAAATTTGGTATAGAACATTACTAGTGAGAATAACTGTGTGAACTAGTGGTCTAAGATCATTTAGGATTAAATTTTGTGACTAAAAGTCATAACATTGCATATAGCATTAAATAATTAAGTATATTTATTTAAAAAATGAAGTATTGATTAACTATTAATTAATTTTCAAATATTTGACAATATAACTCGTTTACAACTATTAAATGCTAATAAAACATTTTTTAAAAATAAGAATATATATCTATTTTGTTGACCTGACGTGACATGACTAGAAACCCGATATGAACCAAGCTCGAAATGACCCAGTCCCGACCCGTCCCCATTTGAAATGACCCGAGACTCGATACGATCAGAGATTGAAACCACCCTAACATGGCCTGATCGGACCTGAAGTGTCCTGATACTCAGTATGACTTGAACTCGACCAGACACAAACCCGATTGACCCAACCCGAACCGTTTGCCACCTTTACTCACACACTCATGCACATGCACATGCACATGCACAAGAACACGCACGCAGATGCACACACACACACATGAACACATGCACACACGTACAATCACGCATTTAGATGCACATGCACATGCACATGCACACACATATTCGCATAAAGACGCACGCGAATGTATGCACGAACGAACGCACGTAGGCGTACATGCACACACGCAAACGCGAACACTTTGATACACACACTAAAACATGTACGTACAATAAATCACACACCCACGCACGCATGAATTATTACTCACATATGACCTGACTCGTTTGCCACGTCTACTCACACATACACACACATACACACACATGCACAGACACAGATGGACATATACACGAATAATCACACCTACGCACATACACTTGCAAACAAACACACACATAGCCACAAACCTATGCACTCATAAAAACACATAGGCGCACACACATGAACACATCCAAGCACACACACACACTAAGACACACACACATACGCACACCCAAACACATGGATGCACGTACACACACGCACTTATAGACACATGAGGACACATACACGCGTGCACGTGCTCACGAATAGACTCAGGCACACTGACAAATGCGCAAACATACGCACACACAAACGCCAACTCGAGCACACACGCATGCACATGCAGATACATACACACATAATCGCACATGCACACATTATACATAAGCACACATGCCTACAGACACACACACCCACGCACACATGCATGCATGCACCCACACGCACCCTTGCACGAGCTCTATTGCATGAGCACACACATAGCTTAACAAACACGCATGACTTGAACTCCCCCGGGCACAAACCCGATTGACCCAACCCGAACCGTTTGCAACCTCTACTCATGCACTTACGCACATGCACATGCACAAGAACAAGCACGCATATGCACGCATACACGCACATGCAAACACGCACAATCACACACTTAGATGCACATCCACATGCACACACATATTAACACAAAGATGCACGTGAATGTATGCACGAACGAACGCACGTAGGCGTACATGCACACACACAAACACGCACACTCAGATACACACACAAAAACATGCACGTACAATAAATAACACACCCAAACACGCATGAATTATTACTTACAAATGACCCGACTCGTTTGCCACGTCTACTCACACATGCACACACACCTACACACAAACACGTGCATACAAACATGCACATAGCCACAAGCATATGCCCTCATACCAACACATAGGCGCACACACATGAACACATCCAAGCACACACACGCACACCCACACCCACACACATGGATGGACGTACACCCACGCACTTATAGACACATACACGCGCGCACGTGCTCACGAATAGACTAAGGTACACTGACACATGCGCAAACATACGCACACACAAACCCCAACTAGAACACACACACATGCACATGCAAATACATACACACATAATCGCACATGCACACATTCACACACATGCATACATGCATGCAGGCACACACACCCACGCACACATGCATGCATGCACCCACACGCACCCTTGCACAAGCAACATCGCACGCGCACACACACAGCTTAACGAACACGCAGAGGCACATGCACAAACATACGCACACACAACCACTCGCACACATGAACACACGAACACACGGATGCACATAGGCATAGTTGCCCACTCACGCAAGGATGCACACAAAAGTATATGCACGCACACGGACACACAAGCACATGGATGCGGACGCACATACACAAATAATATAATTTCCTCAAAAATAATTAATTATTAATTTTCATATGTCGATATCCATGGTTCAAGTTGTATTAATATGAGTAATCTCATTAATTTCAAATAAAAACTCAAGAAGAATAGTAAATTTGACATTGTTTTTTAAGTCACGATAAAGTATTATTTTTTAATTTTCTTGAAAAAAAGTGTAATGGAATGAAGTGATTATGTGAAATTTACTCATCAAAATTTGGTATAGAACATTACTAGTGAGAATAACTGTGTGAACTAGTGGTCTAAGATCATTTAGGATTAAATTTTGTGACTAAAAGTCATAACATTGCATATAGCATTAAATAATTAAGTATATTTATTTAAAAAATGAAGCATTGATTAACTATTAATTAATTTTCAAATATTTGACAATATAACTCGTTTACAACTATTAAATGCTAATAAAACATTTTTTAAAAATAAGAATATATATCTATTTTGTTGACCTGACGTGACATGACTAGAAACCCGATATGAACCAAGCTCGAAATGACCCAGTCCCGACCCGTCCCCATTTGAAATGACCCGAGACTCGATACGATCAGAGATTGAAACCACCCTAACATGGCCTGATCGGACCTGAAGTGTCCTGATACTCAGTATGACTTGAACTCGACCAGACACAAACCCGATTGACCCAACCCGAACCGTTTGCCACCTTTACTCACACACTCATGCACATGCACATGCACATGCACAAGAACACGCACGCAGATGCACACACACACACATGAACACATGCACACACGTACAATCACGCATTTAGATGCACATGCACATGCACATGCACACACATATTCGCATAAAGACGCACGCGAATGTATGCACGAACGAACGCACGTAGGCGTACATGCACACACGCAAACGCGAACACTTTGATACACACACTAAAACATGTACGTACAATAAATCACACACCCACGCACGCATGAATTATTACTCACATATGACCCGACTCGTTTGCCACGTCTACTCACACATACACACACATACACACACATGCACAGACACAGATGGACATATACACGAATAATCACACCTACGCACATACACTTGCATACAAACACACACATAGCCACAAACCTATGCACTCATAAAAACACATAGGCGCACACACATGAACACATCCAAGCACACACACACACTAAGACACACACACATACGCACACCCAAACACATGGATGCACGTACACACACGCACTTATAGACACATGAGGACACATACACGCGTGCACGTGCTCACGAATAGACTCAGGCACACTGACAAATGCGCAAACATACGCACACACAAATGCCAACTCGAGCACACACGCATGCACATGCAGATACATACACACATAATCGCACATGCACACATTATACATAAGCACACATGCCTACAGACACACACACCCACGCACACATGCATGCATGCACCCACACGCACCCTTGCACGAGCTCTATTGCATGAGCACACACATAGCTTAACGAACACGCATGACTTGAACTCCCCCGGGCACAAACCCGATTGACCCAACCCGAACCGTTTGCAACCTCTACTCATGCACTTACGCACATGCACATGCACAAGAACAAGCACGCATATGCACGCATACACGCACATGCAAACACGCACAATCACACACTTAGATGCACATCCACATGCACACACATATTAACACAAAGATGCACGTGAATGTATGCACGAACGAACGCACGTAGGCGTACATGCACACACACAAACACGCACACTCAGATACACACACAAAAACATGCACGTACAATAAATAACACACCCAAACACGCATGAATTATTACTTACAAATGACCCGACTCGTTTGCCACGTCTACTCACACATGCACACACACCTACACACAAACACGTGCATACAAACATGCACATAGCCACAAGCATATGCCCTCATACCAACACATAGGCGCACAGACATGAACACATCCAAGCACACACACGCACACCCACACCCACACACATGGATGGACGTACACCCACGCACTTATAGACACATACACGCGCGCACGTGCTCACGAATAGACTAAGGTACACTGACACATGCGCAAACATACGCACACACAAACCCCAACTAGAACACACACGCATGCACATGCAAATACATACACACATAATCGCACATGCACACATTCACACACATGCATACATGCATGCAGGCACACACACCCACGCACACATGCATGCATGCACCCACACGCACCCTTGCACAAGCAACATCGCACGCGCACACACACAGCTTAACGAACACGCAGAGGCACATGCACAAACATACGCACACACAACCACTCGCACACATGAACACACGAACACACGGATGCACATAGGCATAGTTGCCCACTCACGCAAGGATGCACACAAAAGTATATGCACGCACACGGACACACAAGCACATGGATGCGGACGCACATACACAAATAATATAATTTCCTCAAAAATAATTAATTATTAATTTTCATATGTCGATATCCATGGTTCAAGTTTTATTAATATGAGTAATCTCATTAATTTCAAATAAAAACTCAAGAAGAATAGTAAATTTGACATTGTTTTTTAAGTCACGATAAAGTATTATTTTTTAATTTTCTTGAAAAAAAGTGTAATGGAATGAAGTGATTATGTGAAATTTACTCATCAAAATTTGGTATAGAACATTACTAGTGAGAATAACTGTGTGAACTAGTGGTCTAAGATCATTTAGGATTAAATTTTGTGACTAAAAGTCATAACATTGCATATAGCATTAAATAATTAAGTATATTTATTTAAAAAATGAAGTATTGATTAACTATTAATTAATTTTCAAATATTTGACAATATAACTCGTTTACAACTATTAAATGCTAATAAAACATTTTTTAAAAATAAGAATATATATCTATTTTGTTGACCTGACGTGACATGACTAGAAACCCGATATGAACCAAGCTCGAAATGACCCAGTCCCGACCCGTCCCCATTTGAAATGACCCGAGACTCGATACGATCAGAGATTGAAACCACCCTAACATGGCCTGATCGGACCTGAAGTGTCCTGATACTCAGTATGACTTGAACTCGACCAGACACAAACCCGATTGACCCAACCCGAATCGTTTGCCACCTTTACTCACACACTCATGCACATGCACATGCACATGCACAAGAACACGCACGCAGATGCACACACACACACATGAACACATGCACACACGTACAATCACGCATTTAGATGCACATGCACATGCACACACATATTCGCATAAAGACGCACGCGAATGTATGCACGAACGAACGCACGTAGGCGTACATGCACACACGCAAACGCGAACACTTTGATACACACACTAAAACATGTACGTACAATAAATCACACACCCACGCACGCATAAATTATTACTCACATATGACCCGACTCGTTTGCCACGTCTACTCACACATACACACACATGCACAGACACAGATGGACATATACACGAATAATCACACCTACGCACATACACTTGCATACAAACACACACATAGCCACAAACCTATGCACTCATAAAAACACATAGGCGCACACACATGAACACATCCAAGCACACACACACACTAAGACACACACACATACGCACACCCAAACACATGGATGCACGTACACACACGCACTTATAGACACATGAGGACACATACACGCGTGCACGTGCTCACGAATAGACTCAGGCACACTGACAAATGCGCAAACATACGCACACACAAACGCCAACTCGAGCACACACGCATGCACATGCAGATACATACACACATAATCGCACATGCACACATTATACATAAGCACACATGCCTACAGACACACACACCCACGCACACATGCATGCATGCACCCACACGCACCCTTGCACGAGCTCTATTGCATGAGCACACACATAGCTTAACGAACACGCATGACTTGAACTCCCCCGGGCACAAACCCGATTGACCCAACCCGAACCGTTTGCAACCTCTACTCATGCACTTACGCACATGCACATGCACAAGAACAAGCACGCATATGCACGCATACACGCACATGCAAACACGCACAATCACACACTTAGATGCACATCCACATGCACACACATATTAACACAAAGATGCACGTGAATGTATGCACGAACGAACGCACGTAGGCGTACATGCACACACACAAACACGCACACTCAGATACACACACAAAAACATGCACGTACAATAAATAACACACCCAAACACGCATGAATTATTACTTACAAATGACCCGACTCGTTTGCCACGTCTACTCACACATGCACACACACCTACACACAAACACGTGCATACAAACATGCACATAGCCACAAGCATATGCCCTCATACCAACACATAGGCGCACACACATGAACACATCCAAGCACACACACGCACACCCACACCCACACACATGGATGGACGTACACCCACGCACTTATAGACACATACACGCGCGCACGTGCTCACGAATAGACTAAGGTACACTGACACATGCGCAAACATACGCACACACAAACCCCAACTAGAACACACACGCATGCACATGCAAATACATACACACATAATCGCACATGCACACATTCACACACATGCATACATGCATGCAGGCACACACACCCACGCACACATGCATGCATGCACCCACACGCACCCTTGCACAAGCAACATCGCACGCGCACACACACAGCTTAACGAACACGCAGAGGCACATGCACAAACATACGCACACACAACCACTCGCACACATGAACACACGAACACACGGATGCACATAGGCATAGTTGCCCACTCACGCAAGGATGCACACAAAAGTATATGCACGCACACGGACACACAAGCACATGGATGCGGACGCACATACACAAATAATATAATTTCCTCAAAAATAATTAATTATTAATTTTCATATGTCGATATCCATGGTTCAAGTTGTATTAATATGAGTAATCTCATTAATTTCAAATAAAAACTCAAGAAGAATAGTAAATTTGACATTGTTTTTTAAGTCACGATAAAGTATTATTTTTTAATTTTCTTGAAAAAAAGTGTAATGGAATGAAGTGATTATGTGAAATTTACTCATCAAAATTTGGTATAGAACATTACTAGTGAGAATAACTGTGTGAACTAGTGGTCTAAGATCATTTAGGATTAAATTTTGTGACTAAAAGTCATAACATTGCATATAGCATTAAATAATTAAGTATATTTATTTAAAAAATGAAGTATTGATTAACTATTAATTAATTTTCAAATATTTGACAATATAACTCGTTTACAACTATTAGATGCTAATAAAACATTTTTTAAAAATAAGAATATATATCTATTTTGTTGACCTGACGTGACATGACTAGAAACCCGATATTAACCAAGCTCGAAATGACCCAGTCCCGTCCCATCCCCATTCGAAATGACCCGAGACTCAATACGATCGGAGATTGAAACCACCCGAACATGGCCTTATCGGATCCGAAGTGTCCTGATACTCAGCGTGACTTGAACTCGACTAGACACAAACCCGATTGACCCAACCCAAACCGTTTGCCACCTTTGCTCATAGACTCATGTACATGGACATGCACAAGAACACACACGCAGATGCACACACACGCACACATGAACACATGCTCACACGCACAATCCCGCATTTAGACACAAATGCACATGCACACACATATTCACACAAAGACGCACGTGAATGTATGCACGAACGAACGCACGTAGGTGTACATGCACACACGCAAACGTGAAGACTCTGATACACACATTAAAATATGTACGTACAATAAATCACACACCCACGCACGCATGAATTATTACTCATATATGACCCGACTCGTTTGCCAATTCTACTCACATATACACACACACGCACAGAGACACATGGACATATACAGGCGCACACACACCTACGCACATACACGTGCATGCAAACACGCACATAGCCACAAACATATGCACTCATTAAAACACATAGGCGCACACACATGAACACATCCAAGCACACACACACACTAAGACACACACGCATACGCACACCCAAACACATGGATGCATATACACACACACACACTTATGGACACATAAGGACACATACACGCGCGCACGTGCTCACGAATATACAAAGGCACACTGACACATGCGCAAACATATGCAAACAAAAACGCCAACTTGAGCACACACGTATGCACATGCAAATACATACACACATAATCAGACATGCACACATTAACACATAAGCACACATGCATGCAGACAAACACACCCACGCACACATGCATGCATGCACCCACACGCACCCTTGCACGAGCATCATCGTATGAGCACACACACAGCTTAACGAACAAGCACAAGCACACACACGAACACACGCACACACGCACGCACATAGGCACAGTTGCGCACTCGCGCAGGGATGCACACAAAAGCATATGTACACACATAGACACAAAAGTACATGGACGCGGACCCACGTACACAAATAATATAATTTTCTCAAAAATAATTAATTATTGATTTTAATGTGTTGATATCCATGGTTCAAATGATATTAATATGAGTAATCTCCTTAATTTCAAATAAAAACTCAAGAAGAATAGTAAATTTTACATTGTTTTTCCAAGTCATGATAAAGTATTATTTTTAAATTTTCTTGCAAAACAATATAATGGAATGAAGTGATTATGTGAAATTTACTCACCAAAATTTGGTATAGGACGTTAGTGGTGAGAATAACTTTGTGAACTAGTGGTCTAAGATCATTTAGGACTAAATTTTGTGACTAAAACTCATACATTGCATATAGCATTAAATAATTAAGTATATTTATTTAAAAAATTAAGTATTAATTTATTATTAATTAATTTTCACATATTTGACAATAT
The DNA here is from genome assembly GCA_023935145.1 of Bretschneidera sinensis. Lineage (NCBI taxonomy): Eukaryota > Viridiplantae > Streptophyta > Magnoliopsida > Brassicales > Akaniaceae > Bretschneidera > Bretschneidera sinensis. The sequence continues at coordinate 25,423,767 of CM043704.1, forward strand.
AACTCGTTTACAACTATTAGATGCTAATAACTCATTTTTACAAATAAGAATAAATATCTATTTTGTTGACCTGACGTGACATGACTCAAAACCCGATATGAACCAAGCTCGAAACGATCCAATCCCGACCTGTCCCCATCCGAAATGACTCGAGACTCGATACAACCGAAAATTGAAACCACCCGAACATGGCCTGATCGGACCCAAAGTCTCCTGATACTCAGCATGACTTGAACTCGACCGGACACAAACCTGATTGACGCAACCCGAACTGTTTGCAACCTTTACTCACACACTCATGCACATGCTCATGCACAAGAACAAGCACGTATATGGACAAATACACGCACATGCACACACGCACAATCACGCACTTAGATGCATATCCACATGCACACACATATTACCACAAAGACGCACGTGAAAGTATGCACGAACGAACGCACGTAAGCGTACACACACACACACAAACACGCACACTCAGATACACACACAAAAACATGCACGTACAATAAATAATATGCCCACGCACGCATGAATTATTACTTACAAATGACCTAACTCGTTTGCCACGTCTACTCACACATGCACACACATACACACGCACGCACAGGCACACATGGACATATAGACGCACACACACCTATGCACATACACGTGCATACGCACTCATACAAATATATAGGCGAACACACATGAACACATCCAAGCACACACACACACTAACACACACACGCACACGCACACCCACACATATGGATGCATGTACACACACATAAGGACACATACACGCGCACACGTGCTCACGAACAGACTAAGGCACACTAACACATGCGCAAACATACACTCACACAAATGCCAACTCGAACACACATGCAAGCACATGCGAATGCATACACACATAATCGCACATGCACATATTCACACACAAGCACACATGCATGCATGCACCCACACGCACCCTCGCACGAGCACCATAGAACGTGCACACACAGTTTAACGAACATGCACAGGCACACGCACAAACACACGCACTCGTACCCAAACGCACACATGAACGTACGCACACATGCACGCGCACAGGCACAGTTGCACACTCGCGTTATGACGCACACAAAAGAATATGCATGCACACGGACAAACAAGCACATGGACACGGACGGACGTACACAAATAATATAGTTTTCTCAAAAATAATTAAATATTGATTTTCATGTGTTGATATGCATGGTTCAAATTGTATTAATATAAGAAATCTCGTTAATTTCAAATAAAATGTCGAGAATAATAGTAAATTTTACATTGTTTTTCAAGTCATGATAAAATATTATTTTTAATTTTCTTGAAAAAAGGTATAAAGGACAGATGTGATTATGTGAAATTTACACACCAAAATTTGGTATAAGACGTTACTAGTGAGAATAACTTTGTGAACTAGTTGTCTAAGATCATTTAGGAATAAATTTTGTGACTAAAAGTAATAACGTTGCATATAGCATTAAATAATTAAATATATTTATTTAAAAAATGAAGTATTGATTTACTATTAATTAATTTTCACTTATTTGACAACCTAACTCGTTTACAACAATTATATGCAAATAAAACATTTTTTAAAATAAGAAAAAAATATCTATTTTGTTGACCTGACCTGACATGACTCAAGACTCGATATGAACAAAGCTCGAAATAACCCAATCCCGATCTGTCCCTATTCGAAATAACCCGAGGCCCGATATGACCAGAGATTGAAACCAACCGAACACGACAGGACCAGACCCAAAGTGTCTTGGTACTCAACATTGCTTGAACTCGACAGGACACAAACCTGGTCGACCCAACTCGAACCATTTGCCACCTCTACTCACACACACACGCACATGCAAATGCACAAGAACACGCACGCGGATGCACACACACACGCACATGCACACGTGCACACACACACAACCACGCTGTTAGATGCACATTCACATGCACACATATACTCACATAAACATGCACCTGAATGTATGCATGATCGCATGCACGTAGGTGCACATTCCCACACACAAACACGCACACTCACATACACACACACAAACATGCATGTATAATTAATCACACTCCCACGCACGCACGAATTATTACTCACATATGACCTGACTCTTTCACCATGTCTACTCACACATGCACACATATACATGCACAAGCACAGACACACATGGACATATACATGCACACACACACCTACGCACATACATGTGCATACAAACACGCACACAGCCACAAATATATGCACTTATACAAACACATACGCACACATATAGGCACAGTTACATGAACACATCCAGGGACACACACACACGTACATGCACACCCGCACACGCACTTACACCCCCATAAGGACACATACACGTGTGCATGCGAACACGAACAGACAAAGGCACACTCATATACGCACAGACAAACACCAACATGAACACACATGCATGCACATGCGAATACACACACACACTCGCACATGCACACATTCACACACAAGCACACATGCATGCAGGCACACACACACATGCATGCACACACTCGCACGCACACACACACACACCTTAACGAACACGCACTGGCACATGCACAAACACACGCACACACCCCAGATGAACACATGCACAAACACACAATCACACGCACGCACATAGGCACAGTTGCACACTCGTGCAAGCATGCACACAAAGGCAAATGCATGCACACGCACACACAAGCACATGCACGCGGATACACCTACAGAAATAATATAATTTTCTCAAAAATAATTAATTATTGATTTTCAGGTGTTGATATGCATGGTTCAAATTGTATGAATTTGAGTAATCTCATTAATTTCAAATAAAAAGTTGAGAAGAATACTAAATTTTACACTGTTTTTTAAGTCATAATAAAATATTATTTTTAATTTTCTTGGAAAAAGTATAATGGATTGAAGTGATTATGTGAAATTTACACACCAAAATTTGGTATAAGATGTTACTAGTGAGAATAACTTTGTTAACTAGTTGTCTAAGATCATTTAGGAATGAATTTTGTGACTAAAAGTCATAACATTGCATATAGCATTAAATAATTACATATATTTAGTTAAAAAATGAAGTATTGATTTACTATTAATAAATTTTCACTTATTTGACAACGTAACTCGTTTACAACAATTAGATGCAAATAAAACATTTTTTTAAAATAACAATAAATATCTATTTTGTTGACTGACCTGACATGACAATAGACGCGATATGAACTAAGCCCGAAATGACCCAACCCTGACCTATCCCTATCCGAAATGACCCGAGACCCAATACGACAGTAGATTAAAAACATCCAAACACGACCAGACTGGCCCCAAAGTGTCTAGTACTCAGCATGACTTGAACTTGACCGGACATAAACCCGATTGACCCAGCCCAAGCCATTTGCCACCTCAACGCACGCACACACGCACATGCACATGCACAAGAACACGCACGCTGATGTACACACACGCACATGCACACGTGCCTACACACACAATCACGTACTTAGACGCACATCTACATGCACACACATACTCACACAAACACGCACGTGAATGTATGCACGAATGCACGCACGTAGGTGTACATGCACACACACAAACACGCACACTCACATACACACACACAAACATGCACGTACAATAAATCACAAACCGACACATGCACAAATTATTACTCACTTATGACCCGACTCGTTTGCCACGTCTACTCACACTTTCACACACATACACACACTCGCATAGACACACATACACATATACACGCACACATCGACAAATATATGCACTCATACACACATTTAGTCGCACACACATAAGCGCACACACATGAAAACTTGCATGCAAACACACACACTAACACACACACGCACAGACACTCCCACACACACATGGGTGCACGTACACGCATGCACTTACATGCACATAAGGACACATACACGCACGCACGCGCACACGAATAGACTGAGGCACACTCACACATGCGCAAACATACGCAAGCACAAACGCCAACAGGAACGCACACGGATAAACACGCGAATACATATACACACTCACTCGAACATGCGCACATTCACACACATGAATGCATGCACTCACACACACACCCACACGAACACGCACTCATACACACACATCCTAACGAACACGCACAAGCACACGCACAAACACACGCACACGCACACACACACACACACCCACACGAACACACGCACAAACACACGCACACATGCACGCACATATGCATAGTTCCATGCACACACAAGCAATCACACCCAAGCATATGCATGCGCACGTACACGCACACATAAAAAAGTACAAGCATGCGGACACACGTACACAAATAATATATTTTTTTATCAAAATTAATTTATTATTGATATTCAGATGAGTAATCTCACTATTTTCAAATAAAAACTCAAGAAGAATAGTAAATTTTGCATTGTTTTTCAAGTCACGATAAAATATTATTTTTAATTTTCTTGGAAAAGGTATAATGGAAAGATGTTATTATGTGAAATTTACTCACCAAAATTTTGTATAAGACGTTACTAGGGAGAATAGCTTTGTGAACTAGTTGTCTAAGATCATTTAGGATTGAATTTTATGACTTAAAGTTATAACATTGCATATAGCATTAAAGAATTAAATATATTTATTTAAAAAATGAAGTATTGATTTACTATTAATTAATTTTCCCATATTTGACAATATGAAAGTAAAACATTTTTAAAATAAGAATAAATATCTGTTTTGTTGACTGACCTGACATGACTATAGACGCGATATGAACCAAGCCCGAAATGACCCAATCTTGACCCATCCCTATCCGAAATGACCTGATACCCAATATGACAGTAGATTGAAAACACCCAAACACGACCGGACTAGCCCCAAAGTGTCCTAGTACTCAGCATGACTTGAACTCGACCGGACATAAACCATATTGACCCAGCCCAAGCCATTTGCCACCTCTACGCACACACACACGCACATGCACATGCACAAGAAAACACACGTGGATGTACACACACGCACCCACACACACAATCATGTATTTAGACGCACATCTACATGCACACACATACTCACACAAACACGCACGTGAATGTATGCACGAACGCACGCACGTAGGTGTACATGCACACACACAAACACGCACACTCACATACACACACACAAACATGCACGTACAATAAATCACAAACCAACACATGCACGAATTATTACTCACTTATGACCCGACTCATTTGCCACGTCTACTCACACTTGCACACACATACACACACTCGCGCAGACACACATACACATATACACGCACATACACATGCATACAGACACGCACACAGCGACAAATATATGCACTCATACACACATATAGTCGCACACGCATAAGCACACACACATGAAAACTTGCATGTAAACACACCCACCAACACACACACGCACAGACACTCCCACACACAGATGGGTGCACATGCACGCATGCACTTACACGCACATAAGGACACATACACGCACGCATGCGCACACTAATAGACTAAGGCACACTCACACATGTGCAAACATATGCATGCACAAACGCCAACACGAACGCACATGGATAAACATGCGGATACATACACACACACAGTCGAACATGCACACATTCACACACACGCACACATGCATGCATGCACTCACACACACACCCACACGAACATGCACTCATACACAGACACCCTAACGAACACACACAGGCAAACGCACAAACACACGCACATGCACACACACACACCCACACGAACACACGCACAAACACACGCACACATGCACGCACATATGCACAGTTCCACGCACACACAAGCAATCACACCCAAGCATATGCACGCACACGCACGCATAAACAAGCACATGCATGCGGATGCACGTACACAAATAACATAATTTTTATCAAAATTAATTTATTATTGATTTTCTTGTGTTGATACGCATGGTACAAATTTTCTTAATATGAGTAATCTCATTAATTTCAAATAAAAACTCAAGAAGCATAGTAAATTTTGCATTGTTTTTCAAGTCACGATAAAATATTATTTTTATTTTTCTTGCAAAAAGTATAATGGAATAAAGTGATGATGTTAAATTTACTCACCAAAATTTGGTTTAAGAAGTTACTAGTGAGAATAGCTTTGTGAACTAGTTGCCTAAGATCATTTAGGATCGAATTTTATGACTTAAAGTTATAACATTGCATATAGCATTAAAGAATTAAATATATTTATTTAAAAAATGAAGTATTGATTTACTATTAATTAATTTTCCCATATTTGACAATATGAAAGTAAAACATTTTTAAAATAAGAACAAATATCTGTTTTGTTGACTGACCTGACATGACTATAGACGCGATATGAACCAAGCCCGAAATGACCCAATCTTGACCCGTCCATATCCGAAATGACCCAATCCCTACCCATCTCTATCCAAAATGACTCGAGACCTGATACAACCCGAGATTGAAACAATTCGAACACAACCCGACCAGAACCGAAGTGTCCTGATACTTAGCATGACTTGAACTCGACCGGATACAAACTCGATTGACCTAACCTGAACCATTTACCACCTTTGATCACAAATACATGCACATGCACACGTGCACACACTCACAATCACGCACTTAGATGCACATCCACATGCACACACACAAACATGCATGTAGAATAAATCACACACCCACGAACGCAAGAATTATTGCTCACACATGATCCGACTCATTTGCCACGTCTACTCACACATGCACATATACACGCACACTCACACAAACGCAAACAAACACTCGCGCACATACACATGCATAAAAACACGCACACAAACACAAACATATGCACTCATACAAACACATAGGCGCACATAGATGAACAAAGGCATGCACGCACACACACACACACATACAGACACACACACACACACCCATACTCACATGGATGCAGGTACACTCACACACTTTCACACGCACATGCACAAGGACACATTAACCCACGCATACTCGCACACGCACACGAACACACGAAGGCACACTCGCACATGTGCAAACTTACGCACTCACAAACGCCAACACGAACACACATGCATGCGCATGCGAAAACATACACACACACACTCGCACAAGCACACATTCACACACACTCACACGTGCATGCACGCACACATGCATTCATACACTCACAAGGACCCAACTAGAGACCCGTTAAGAACTAAGCCCGAAACAACCAAATTCGAACCCATCCCTATCCGAAATGGCCCGAGACCCAAGATTAAAACCACCCAAACAAGCCTCGATCAAACCAGACGTGTCGTGATACTCACACACACATGCACAGGCTCACGCACGCGGACGCACACATATAATCACGCACTTAGAGGCACATCCACATGCACACACATACTCACACAAACATGCATGTGAATGTATGCACGAACACACATATATTGGTGTACATGCACACACATAAACACGCACACTCTCATCCACACACGCAAACATGCACGTACAATAAATCACGCACGAATTATTACTCACACATGACCCGACTCGTTTGTCACGTCTACTCACACATGCACACACGCGCACAGACACACATGCACATATACACGCACACTCACAGAAACACACACAAAAACATGCGGACATACACATACATACAAATACGCACACAGACACAAACATATGCACTCATACAAACACATATGCACACACATGAACACATGCATGCACACACACACACACACACCCCCACACACACATGGACGCATGTACACACACACACAAGGTCACGTGCATGCGCGCACATGAACACACTAAGGCACACTCACACATGCGCAAACATATGCAAGCACAAACACTAGCACGAACACACACACATGCACATGCAAATACATACACCTACACTCGCACAAGCACACATTCACACACACGAACATGTGCATGCACGCACACACCCAAGCTCACATACACCCACGCACACATGCATGCATGCACTCACACGCACACTCGCACGCACACACTAACGAACGCGCACAGGCACATGCACACGCACACGCACACGCACACGCACACACACCCGCACGAACACATGCACGAACACACACACACACGAACACATGCACACCCATAGGCACTTCTGCACACACGCACACGCACACGCACAGGCACTTCTGCACACATGCACACGCACACGCACACACAAGCATATGCACGTACATGCACACACAAGCGCATGCACGTGGATGCACGTACACAAATAACTTATTTTTTATCAAAATTAATTACTTATTGATTTCATGTGTTGATATGCATGGTTCAAATTGTATAAATATGAGTAATCTCGTTAATTTAAAACAAAAACTCGAGAAGAATAGTAAATTTTACATTGTGTTCCAAGTCACGATAAAATATTAATTTTAATTTACTTGAAAAAAGTATAATGGAATGAAGTGATTATGTGAAATTTACTCACCAAAATTTGGTATAAGACATTACTAGCGAAAATAACTTTGTGAACTAGAAGTCTCAACATTGCGTATAGCATTAAATAATTAAATATATTTATTTAAAAATGAAGTATTGATTTACAATTAATTTATTTTCACATATTTGACAGTGTAACTCACTTACAACTATTAGATGCAAATAAAACATTTTTTGAAATAAGAATAAATATCTATTTTGATGATAGTCAAGACCTGATATGATTAAAGCTCGAAATGACCCAATCCAGACCAGTCCCTATCCGAAATGACCCGAGACTTGATACAACCCGAGATTTTAACCACACAAAAATGACTGGATCGGACCCGAACTGTCCTGATACTCAGCTTGACTTGAAATCGACCGGACACAAACCCGATTGACTCAACCTGAGCCATTTTCCACCTCTACTAACACACACACGCATAAGAACATGCATGGGGGCGCACACACACATGCACACACACTATCACACACTTAGACGCACAGCAACATGCACACATATACTCACATAAACACGTATGTGAATGTATGCACGAACACACGCATGTACGTGTACATGCACACACAGAAACACGCGCACTCACATACACTCAGACAAACATGCACGTACAATAAATCACACACCCACGCATGCATAAATTATTACTCACACATGACCTGACTCGTTAGCCACATCTACTCACACATACACACACGCGCACAAACACACACGCACATATACATGCACACTCACACAATCGAGCACACACACCGGTCCACATACACATGCATACAAACATGCACACTCACACATAGTATATGGATGAAACCAGGGAGCACCTCTTCTTCTCATGCAGGATCAGTAAGGAAACCTAGGATACCATCAAAGTTTGGCTTGGTTGCAGAAAACAAATGACAACAATAGAAAGTGCAATCAAGTGGACCCAAAAAGTAAGAGGAACTGGCCCCTCAGCCATAGCAAAAAGGATAGCCCTAGCTTGCACAATGTACAGTATATGGATGGCTAGAAATGCTAAACTATTTGAGCAAGCTCCTGTTCAACCTACCAGCCTAGCCAAGAAGATCCAAATTATAATTTATAGATTTATGTATGCTTTTTACCCAGAGATTAGGCTTCTTTTGTAAGCTATTTTTGTTTTGCTACTGTTTGGCTCTTATTGTAAATCCCCTGGGAATGGCCAGTGAAAATTTTGTACATTTTGATTAATACAAGCTTTATTTACAGATAAAAAAAAAACGCACACAGACACAAATATATGCACTCATACAAACACAAAGGCACGCACATAGGCACACATAGATGAACACACACACGCGCACACACACCAACACACACGTGCATGCACAACCACACACACATGGATGCACGTACACACATGCATTTGCACAAACACAAGAACACATACACGCACGCGCACACTCACACACTAAGGCACACTCACACATGCGCAAACATACGCACTCACAAATGCCAACACGAACAGACATGCCTGTACATGCAAATACATACACACACTAAGATAAGCACACATTCACACATGCACACATGCATGCACGCACACACACAAGCATAGGAACATGCACAAGAACATGCACGTGGACGCACACACACGCACACACATGCAATCATGCAGTTAGACACACATCCACATGCACACACATACTCACACAAACACACTCGTGAATGTATGCATGAACGCATACACGTAGGCGTACATGCACACACACAAACACGCACCCAAATACATGCACGTACAATAAATCACACACCCACGCACGCACAAATTAACACTCACACACGACCCAACTTGTTTACCACGTCTACTCACACTTGCACACACATACACACACACGCACAGACACACTTGTACATATACATGTACACTTACACAAATGCACACACACACCGATGCACATACATATGCATACAAACAAGTGCTCAGACACAAACATATGGACTTATACAAACACATAAGCAGACACATAGTAGCACACACCTGAACACATGCATGCACACACACACATGGATGCACGTACACACACGCACATACACACATAAGGACATATAAACGCGCACATGAACACAATAAGGCACACTTACACATGCGTAAACGTACGAACACACAAACACTAACACGAACAAACATGCATGCACATGCAAATACATACACACACACTTGCACATGCTCACTTCCACACACACGCACACATGCATGTATGCACACACGCACACACCCACACACAAAAGCTTGCATGCACCTATGCTCAAACGTGCATGCGCACACACACAAGCACATGCATAAACACACACACACACACACTGACACAAAGACACGCACAAACACACACACACGCCCACACGAACATGCACTCACACACATAGGCACAGTTGCACACAGGCACAAGCACGCACACACAAGAACATGCACGCGCACACACGTACACAAATAACATAATTTTTTTTATCAAAATTAATTGGTTATTGATTTTTATGTGTTGATATGCATGGTTCGAATTGTATTAATATGAGTAATCTCATTAATTTCAAATTAAAACTCGAGAAGAATAGTAAATTTTACATTGTTTTAAAAGTCACGATAAAAGATTATTTTTAATTTTCTTGAAAAAAGTATAATGGAATGAAGTGATTATGTGAAATTTACTCACCAAAATTTGGTATAAGACGTTGCTCGCGAGAATAACTTTGTGACCTAGTTGTCTAAGATCATTCAGGACTGAATTGTGTGACTAAAAGTCATAACATTGCATATAGCATTAAATAATTAACTATATTTATTTAAAAAAATGATTTATTGATTTACTATTAATTATTTTTCACATATTTGACAATGTAACCCGTTTACAACTATTAAATGCAAATAAAACATTTTTTAAAATAAGAATAAATATCTATTTTGTTGACCTGACACGACATGACATGACTTAAGGCCCGATATGAACCAATCTAGAAATGACCCAATCCCGACCCGTCCCTATTCGAAATGACTCGAGACCCAATATGACCAGCGATTGAAACCACCCGAACATGACCCGATCGGTCCCAAAGAGTCCTGATACTCAGCATGACTTGAACTCGACCGAACACACACCTAATTGACCCAACTCGAACAATTTGCCACCTCTACTCACACACACACGCACATGCACATGCACAAGAACACGCACGAGGAAGCACACACACACGCACATGCACACGTGCACGTACACACAATCATGCACTTAGACACACATCCACATGCACACACATACTCACACAAACACGCACGTGAATGTAAGCACGAATGCACGCTTGTAGGCATACTTGCACACACGCAAACACGCACACTCACATACACACACACATAAAGATGCACATACAATAAATCACACACCCACGCATACACAAATTAGCACTCGCACATGACTCGACTCGTTTGCCACGTCTACTCACACATGCATATACACACGCACACCAACACCTACGCGCACACACACACCCACAGACATACATATACATACAAACACGCGCACAGACACAAACATATGCACTCATACAAACACATACGCACACACATAGCAACACACACCTGAACACATGCATGCACACACACACACAAAAGCACACACACACCGACACACACATGGATACTCGTGCACACACACAAGGACACAAACATGCGCACAGGAACACACTAAGGCACACTCACACATGCGTAAACATATGCACACATAAACACCAACACGAACACACACGCATGCACATGGGAACACATACACACACACTCGCACATGCACACATTCACACACACGCACACAGGCATGCACGAGCGCACACACATGCAAACATTCACACAGATGGACACATCCATGCACGCGAACTCACAGAGGCACACACACACCCATGCACACATGCATGCATGCACCCACGCTCACACGCGCACTGGCACACACACACTAACGAACACGCACATTCACAAACACACGCACACATAGCCACACGAACACACGCACAAACACACACACACGCCAACATGAACACAAGCACAAACACACACACACCCACACAAACACATGAACACACACACACATAGGCACAGTTGCACACACGCACGCGCACGCACACACAAGCACATGCACGCGCACGTACATACATAAATAACATAATTTTTATCTAAATTAATTAATTATTGATTTTCTTATATTGATATGCATGGTTCAAATTGTATTAATGTGAGTAATATTATTAATTTCAAATTAAAACTCAAAGAATAGTAAGTTTTACATTGTTTTTCAAGTCATGATATATATATTATTGTTAATTTTCTTGAAAAAAATATAATTGAATGAAGTGATTATGTGAAATTTACTCACTAAAATTTGGTATAAGACATTATTAGCGAGAATAACTTTGTGAACTAGTTGTCAAGATCATTTAAGACTGAGTTTTGTGACTAAAAGTCATAACATTACATGTAGCATTAAATAATTAAATATATTTATTTAAAAAATGATGTATTGATTTACTATTAATTAATTTTCACATATTTGACAATGTAACTCGTTTACAACTATTATATGCAAATAAAACATTTTTTAAAATAAGAATAAATATATGTTTTGTTGACCTGACCTGACATGACTTAAGACCTTATATGAACCAATCTCAAAATGACCCAATCTCGACTTGTTCCTATCCGAAATGACTCGAGAACCGATACAATCGGAGATTGAAACCACAAGAACACGATCCGATCGAACCCGAAGTGTCCTGATACTCAGCACGACTTAAACTCGACTGGATAAAAACCCAATTAACCTAACCCGAACCATTTGCCACCTCTACTCACACACACACACACATGCACATGCACAAGAACACACGCACGTAGACGTACATGCACACTCACATACACACACCCAAACATGCACATACAATAAATCACACACCAATGCACGCACAAATTGTTACTCACACATGACCCGACTCATTTGCTACGTCTACATACACAGAAACGCACAGACACACATGCACATATACACGCACACTCACACAAACACGCACACACACCCGCTCATATACAGAAGCATAAAAGTACGCACACAAACACAATCACATGCACACAAACACAATCACATGCACTCATACAAACACATACGCACACACATGAACATATGCATACACACACACCCACACTCACATAGATGCACATACACACACGCACTTACACACACACACAAGGTCACATACATGCGCGCACGGGCAAACGAACACACTAAGGAACACTCACACATGTGCAAACATAAGCACGCACAAGCGCCAACACAAAAACACACGTATGCATATGCGAATACATAGACACACATTTGCACATGCAGACATTTGCACACACGCACACACACTGGCACACACACACCCAGGCACACATGCATGCATGCACTCACACACACACGTGCACGTGCACACACACACACTAACGATCATGCACACGCACAGGCACACACACACCCACACCCACACGAACACACGCACAAACACAAAAACACACACACACGAACACATGCAAACATGTATGCATATAGGCACGGTTGCACACATGCACTCGCACACGCACACATAAGCATATGCACACACGTACACAAATAACTTATTTTTTATCAAAATTAATTATTTATTGATTTTCATGTGTTGATAAGCATGGTTCAAATTGTATTAATATGAGTAATCTTGTTGGTTTAAAATAAAAACTCGAGAAGAATAGTAAATTTTACATTGTTTTACAAGTCACGATAAAATATTATTTTTAATTTACTTGAAAAAATTATAATGGAATGAAGTGAATATGTGAAATTTTCTCACCAAAATTTGGTGTAAGACGTTACTAGTGAGAATAAATTTGTCAACTAGTCTTCTAAGATCATTTAGGAATGAATTTTGTGACTAAAAGTCATAACATTGCATATAGCATTAAATAATTAAATATATTTATTTAAAAAATGAACTATTGATTTACTATTAAAATTTTTTCCATATTTGACAGTGTAACTCATTTATTACTATTAGATGCAATTAAAACATTTTTTAAAATAAGAATAAATATCTATTTTGTTGACTTGACCTGACATGACTCAAAACCTGATATGATCCAAGCTCGAAATGATCTAATCCCGACCCGTCCCTATCCGAAATGACCCGAGACCTCAATTCGAAGTGTTTTGATACTCAGCATGACTTAAACTCGACTGGACACAAACCCGATTGACCCAACCCGACTATTTGCCACCTCTACTCACACGCACATACACATGTGCACACACACACAATCATGCACTTAGAAGCACAACCACATACACACACATACCCACACAAACATGCACGCGAATGTATGCATGAACACACGCACGTAGGCGTACATGCACATACACAAACATGCACACTCACATACGCACACACAAATATGCACGTACAATAAATCACACATCATGCACGCACGAATTATTACTCACACATGACCAGACTCGTTAGCCACATCTTCTCACACATACACACACATGCACAGAGACACATGCACATATACACGTACACTCATAGAAATGCACAAACACACCCGCACACATACACATGCATACAAACACGCTCACAGAAACAAACTTATGCACTCATATAAACACATAGGCACACACATAGGTGCACATAGATGAACACATGCATGCACACACACACACCAACACACACACATGGATGCACGTACACACACATGCTTGCACACACACACACACATGGATGCATGTACACACACATGCTTGCACACACACACACAAGGACACATACAAGCGCACACATGCACACAAACACACTAAGGCACACTCACACATGAGCAAACATATGCACTCACAAATTCCAATAGGAACAGACATGCAAGCACATACAAATACATACACACACACATTCACACACGCACACATGCATGCACACACACACACCCACGCACACATAGATGCATGCATTCACACGCACATGCACATGTACACACACACACTACCGAGCATGCACAGGAACATGCACAAGTACACACACGCGAACACACACACACGCACATGCACAAGCAAACACATACAATCACGCATTTAGATGCACATCCATATGCACACAGATACTCACACAAACACGCTCGTGAATGTATCCATGAATGCACGCAGGTAGGCGTACATGCACACACACAAACATACACACTTACAAACACGCACACCCACGCACACACGGATTAATACTCACACATAACCCGACTCGTTTGCCACGTCTACTCACACATGCACACACATACACACAGACGCACTGGCACATATGCACATATACACTCACACTCACACAAGCACACACAAACACCCATGCACATATATATGAATACAAACACGTGCACACACATGAATACATGCATGCACACACACATACACAAACACATGGATGCACCTACACACACAAAAGGACACATACACGTGAACATGAACACACTAAGGCACAATCACACAATAGCAAACATATGCACACACAAAAGCAAACACAAACAAATAAGCATGCACATGCGAATAAATACACACACACTCGCACATGCACACATTCATACACACGCACACACACAGAGGCATGCATTCAGCCACGTTCACATGCGCATGCGCAAACACACACTAACGAACACGCACACACACACAAACACATGCACACATGCTCACACGAACACACACTCATGCTCACACATAGGCACAGTTGCACACAAGCACAAGCACGCACACATAAGTACATGCACTCGCACGCACATACAGAAATAACATAATTTTTATCAAAATTAATTAATTATTGATTTTCATGTGTTGATATGCATGGTTTAAATTGTATTAATATGAGTAATCTCATTAATTTCAAATTAAAACTAGAGAAGAATAGTAAATTTTATACTATTTTTCAAGCCATGATAAAATGTTATTTTTAATTTTCTTGAACAATTTTAAGAGTAGATAAAAATTTTAAGATTGATGTTTAGATTACTTTTAGACTTAGGTGATATTTAATGATTCTATGAGCTGTGTTATGTATGATTTTTGGAAACAAAAGGTGAATTACTCTCGGTTTAATGCTAACATTGCTTTACTTTGTTTTAAGTCCTACCATAGAATTCATCTCTTGTTTTTGCTTGAATTGCTAAGGACTAGCAATAAGCTAGTTGAGGGTTATGCTGAGAGTCATAAAATGCATCTGAACAGTACTTAATTGTTAGCATTTTAGGGTTGATCTAGTTTTTAATTGCCCTTTTATACGTTAACAACTCTAAAGTTTCATTCTTGGATCATTGATCTATTTCGCTGTATTTTCAGGTATTTTGAGTTTGAAAGAGATGGAAAAGCTATCATTGCTTAAAGTTTGAAGATTTCATACGTATCGGATTGAAGGAATGCCTCCGAAAGGACAAGATGAAGGGTTTATGGGCAAGAAAGCCTTCAGTGTGCACCTAGGCCCAGACCAGTCAGGGCCTAGGCGCCAAGAAGCTCCAGACTCCACCATCAAATAGAGCCGCAGTGCCCAGAAGAGAGAGCTGCAGCACCTAAAAGCTCACCCAACCAAGGAATAGACAGAGCCACTGCATGAGTAAGTGAGAGTCGGGGTGCGCACACAAAACTTGTTTTCGAGTTATGACCTAATTAGGACTTTAATGATTATTTAAACCCTAGAACACCCTTGGACCTCTTGTATTATAAATAAATCATTTAGGATTTGAGAAGAGGGACGCATTGAAGGTTGGAAAACTCATCAAGGCTGCCACATTCTCCCCCATCAAGTGTTCAAGCATGAGCCCCATGGCTAACTAATCTTCAAGCAAGGCGAAGGGATGAATCCCTAGGTGTAGTTGTTCTTATTTTCCATTATTGATTCAGTTGGATTTATTATCAAAACATTATATGAGTTACTCTTTAATTTAATTAGAAGATTTTTCTCTTAATCTGGTGATTGTGTCTTTCTTCTCCATGTAAGTCTAGTTATGCTTTTCTTATGTGACGTTGTTTGGGTATGATTGAGTCCGGTAGATTTATCGTTTAGGTTTGTCCATTAATGCAATATTGTCATTAAAAATATATTATCATTTCTTGATAAATCTAAAGGATAGGTCATGTGTGCTTAATTCGAAAGTAAAGAGTAATTCATATCAATTACATTAGGGTTTACATATGTGCTTGATTGAATATTTGTCGATTGCTTGTTTGGGATGTGAAACTTGCAATCGAGATAAAAACAATTAAATTGAGATTGGAATAAGGCATGAAACATAGGGAGGATTCCCGAAACCTTGTTGCTTCCATTATATTTATCATTACGATTACACAATTTTCTCACACTACTCAGATTCTCTCATTTAGATTCTATCGTTTCATATTAAAGTTTACATTTTCCTTGTAGTTCACATTTTCCTGTGGAATCGACACCCCAAAGCTGTGCTACAACTACCGCGTCATATTTTGGGTATAATCAAATTTTGGCACTGTTTTCGGGGAGGTGCACTTAAGTAAAAGGAAGATTGTCAACCTTGAGACATGACAGTAGAAGATTGTAGATAGTTTTTTCTTTTTTCAACAGTTTGTAAAGGCGGTAACTTCATTCCTTCTTTTAGCTTGATACATTAATTTTATTTTATTCTTTCGTTTTATAGTATTTTTTTATTATTTTGTGATCTTGCATGCCCCGATATAGAGACACTTTAGGTAGATTTGCTTGTAGGCCTGTGTTAGAGTCGGAATTAAATTCTTTTCTAAATTCTTTATTTGACAATCCATTTAGTCTCGAAGAATTGAGTGAACATGAATATCAACCCCTTAGGATCCTTCAGGATTACCTCCACCCTACACACATAGCCATACCATCATATATCATGTTTCCAGCCAATACTCGCCAACTGGATTTTAAAACAGGGATGATACAATTACTCCCTATGTTCAATGGCTTGGAAAATGAAAACACATTTGTGCACATTAGAGAGTTTGAGGAAATAGTTGCGACCTTTCATAGTCAAGATGCACATGATGATATCGTGAGACTCAAGTTCTTTCCTTTCGCTTTGAAGGATAGAGCTGAGAGTTCGCTATACTCACTGAGACCACGATCTATTGGGTCGTAGGCTGAGATGACTCGGGTCTTCTTTAATAAATACTTTCCCCAACATAAGACCAATGCTTTAAAAAGGCAAACCTCCACCTTTGTGCAAGAAGATAGTGAGACTTTGTATCAATTTTGGGAGAGATTTAAAGAGTTATTGAGTATGTGCCCTCGCCATGGGTATGAGAATTGACGTTTAGTGAGCTATTTTTATGAGGGACTTACATATGAGGGACTTACATGGGTGAGTTCTTACAGAAAGATCCTGATAAGGCCATAGAATACCTCAATGAGCTTGCTGAAAAAGCTCACACTTGGACTGGACCTAGTGGTACTGAAAGCACAAATAGGTCACGACCTGTAGGGAACCCAAATGGTGGTGGAATATACCATCTTAGGGAAGAGGATAACCTAAAGGCTAAGGTCGAGATGCTCACTAGGGAACTAAATGCGTTAAAGACTAAGAACTTAAAGCCAACACAAGTAGCTAATCATGCAGTGTCTTTTGTACCATGTTTTGTGTGTGGCGAGGTTGATTATCTCGCCCAAGAGGGTCCCACATTTGCGTAGATGAGAGGGATGTATGAGGAACAATGTAATGCCTTAGGTATGTACAAGAAGCCTTTTTCACTCTTCTCTGATACCTATAATCCGGAGTGGCGCAATCACCCCAATCTTAGCTGGAAGTCTAAACACCAGCCGCCTGCATAACCCCTTAGATCATATCCTGCACCATATTATGCACCTGCACCTTCTAGGAGTCCTTTAGAAGAAACTTTGCATGCTTTTATTGAGGCACAGGGTTAGACTAATCAAAGGCTTGAATCTTTAATTACGCAGGTTGTTGAAGAATATAAGGATCTAAAGAGCCAAGTGTCCAAATTGATGACATCCTTAAGTGTGAATGAGCGAGGTAAATTCCCTTCCCAAGCTTAATCCACACCCCATGGTCAACACCTGGCACAAAAGAATTTAAAGGAGGTAAATTCCATTGTGAACCAAAGTTTTAAGTCATTAGACATCCCCACAACAAACAAATCAGAGGATGTGAACGAGAGCCACCAAGTATACATGATTGACTCACTCATGGAAAATGTCCATCTCCTTAATCCATTGGAGTTTTTTAATGATTCTATGAGTTGTGTGTTATGTACGATTTTTGGAAACAAAAGGTGAATTACTCTCTGTTTAACGCTAACATCGCTTTACTTTGTTTTAAGTCCTACTGTAGAATTCATCTCTTGTTTTCACTTGAATTGCTAGGGACTAACAATAAGCTAGTTGGGTGTTGTGATGAGAGCCATAAAATGCATCTGAACAGTACTTAGTTGTTAGCATTTTAGGGTTGATCTAGTTTTTAATTGCACTTTTATATGTTAACAACTCTAAAGTGTCATTCTTGGATCATTGATCTATTTCAGTGCATTTTCAGGTACTTTGAGTTTAAAAAAGATGGAAAAACTATCATCACTCCTTCAATGTGCGCCTAGGCCCAGAGCAGTCAGGGCCTAGGTGCCCAGAAGCTCCAGACTCCACCATCAAACAGAGCTGCAGCACCCAGAAGCTCACCCAACCATGGAATAGATAGAGTCACGGCGCGAGTAAGTGAGAGCTGCGGTGCGCACATGAAACTTTGTTTCTGATTTATGACCTAATTAGGTCTTTAATGATTATTTAAACCCTAGAACACCCTTGGACCTCTTATATTATAAATAGATCACTTAGGGTTTGAGAAGAGGGAGGTATTGAAGGTTGGAAAACTAATCAAGGCTGCCACATTCTCCCCCATCAAGTGTTAAAGCATGAGCCCCATGGCTAACTAATCTCCAAGTAAGGCGAAAGGATTAATCCGGTGATTGTATCTTCCATCTCCATATAAGTCTAGTCATGCCTTTCTTATGTGATGTTGTTTGGGTATGATTGAGACTGGTAGATTTATCTTTTAGGTTTTTCCATTACTGCAATATTGTCATTAAAGATATATTGTCATTTCTTGATAAATAAATAGGATAGGTCATGTGTGCTTAACTCCAAAGTAAAGAGCAATTCATATCAATTACATTAGAGTTTATATATGTGCTTGAATGAATATTTGCCGATTGCTTGTTTGGGATGTGAAACTTGCAATTGAGATAAAAACAACTGAATTGAGATTGAACTAAGGCAACGAACCTAGGGAGGATTCCTATAACCTTGTTGCTTCCATTATATTTTTCATTACAATTACACAATTTTCTTACACTACTCAGATTCTCTCATTTAGATTCTACCGTTTCATATTAAATTTTACACTTCCCTTGTAGTTCACGTTTCCCTGTGGAATCGACACCCCAAAGCTGTGCTACAACTACTGCGTTATACGTTGGGCGTAATCAATATGCACGGTTCAAATTGTATTAATATGAGTAATCTCATTAATTTAAAATAAAAACTCGAGAAGAATAGTAAATTTTACATTGTTTTCCAAGTCATGATAAAATATTATTTTTAATTTACTTGAAAAAATTATAATGGAATGAAGTGATTATGTGAAATTTACTCACCAAAATTTGGTGGAAGACGTTACTAGTGAGAATAACATTGTGAACTAGTCGTCTAAGATCATTTAGGACCGAATTTTGTGACTAAAAGTCATAACATTGCATATAGCATTAGATAATTAAATATATTTATTTAAAAAATGAAGCATTGATTTACTATTAATCATTTTTCACATATTTGACAGTGTAACTCATTTACAACTACTAGATCCAAATAAAACATTTTTTAAAAATAAGAATAAATATCTATTTTGTTGACCAGACTTGATGTTGGAAATCGCCTCAAGATGCTCAGGTGGTGATCTTCCAAACACCCAAGTCTAGAATGACTTGTAATGAATAGAAACAAACCAATCAAAGAAAGGACACAACAATTTTTATCGAGGTTCGGCAAATGCCTACGTCCCCATGAGCTACTCCGAGCTCTTTACACTAAATCAATGAGTTCTTTACGAATACAGCAACACCCCTTCTAGAAACCACTCGTTCTTGAAGAATGAAAGATGAGAAAAAGAAAGTGATAAGGACTTGAGTTACCCTGGAATTTTCTCCAAGAAAATTCCACTTACAAGGCCCTTGAATCCCCAATCTATACTACTCTCTTTCTAACCAACCAGCCTCTCTATAATGAGTCTCTCTTGTGTTTATGTCTTTGCACTCTTACACTTGATCCCACATATGATGATGTTATGACTCACTTGTTGTTGTAATTGAAGCTAGGTGACCCTTTATATAGTGCACCACTTCCTGAACCAATCTTGAAGTCAATCTCAACCCTTAGATCTTGAGGACCAATCATTCATAGCCCTTCAACAAGTCTAAGTGATCTTGTGCGTTTTGATCAAGCCTCACGCACTAGGAGAAGATTTTTGACAATTGCCTTCAGGTGTGCCTTAAAGCCACAGCTCAGAACGGGGCATGCTGCGGCTTGGAAGGTGGGAGAGTTGCTGCCACTCTGGAGGCCGCGACTTGGGTGGCCTGTGCCGCGGCGTGCATGATGGTTGTGATTTCTTGGACTTTCTGTGGGCTGCGGTGCCCACCCATGACCTGATGCTGATTCCAACTCCTGTTTAATCCGTAGACAAATATCAACAATCCATACCTTTGTCTAAGCGATTAAACCCGAACCCGTTGTGCAAAGAACTCAGTATCCAAACTCAACTTGAGTCACCATATCAACCGACTCCTATCGTAAGAAGTCCAAGGCAATGATTGAATTTACTTAGACGTAGAACTTTAGTAACTAAATCTGTAGGATTTTCTTCCGTGGCCACCTTGTCCACATGAATGCATCCTTTTGTAACATTTTCCTAAATGAAATGGTACCGAACATCCATATGCTTTGTCCTCTCATGGAGCACCGGATTCTTGCACAAACACAACACACTTTGGCTATCCGAATACACCACCACTTGCTCTTTTAGTACCTTCAACTCTTCCAACAACCCTTTGCACCATATAACCTCCTTAATGGCTTTCGTTGCCGCTATGTACTTAGCCTCGGTTGTTGAGAATGCTACCACCGGCTGCAACTGAGCCTTCCAACTTATACAACATCCGTTTAGATTGAAGAAGTATGAGGTAATCGATCTTTTTTTATCACGGTCTGCTCCATAGTCTGAATCTATATAACCCTCAAGACAAATGGACTTACCCCTCTTCTCATAAACCAGCCCCACATCTGGGCTTCCCTTCAAGTACCTCAGCAACACTTCATCCCAAGCCAATGCTCCTTTTCGGGATTACTCATAAACCTGCAGAGAACACTCATTGCATGAGCAATGTCAGGTCTAGTGCTTACCATCATGAACATGACTGATCGAACTGCACTAGAGTAGGGGACCTTTTCTATTTCCTTCTTCTCCTCATCCGATCTCGGACATTGATCGCTGGAGAACTTGAAATGACCAGCAAGGGGAACCTTCACTAGTTTGCTATCTTCCATAGAAAACTTAGATATCATCTTTTCTATGTAGGAAGTCTGAGAAATCTTCAATCTGTTTCTCTCCCTTTCCCGGATTATACTCATCCTAAGGATCTTCTGTGCATGGCCAAGATCCTTCATCTCAAACTCCTCACTGAGTTGAGACTTTAATTTTCCTATCCTCTCCATACTGCTCCCAACCAGCAGCATATCATCAACATAGATAAGGATGATCACCACTTTCTCCACTTCGTGCCCCTTGTAGTACAAGCACGAATCATAAGAGCTCCTCATGAGACCCAAGCTAGTTACAAAGGAATCGAACTTCTTATTCCATTGCCGAGGTGATTGCTTCAGGCCATAGAGAGATTTCTTCCATTGCCACACAAAATCTCCTTGCCTTCCTTTCTCATAGCCTTCGGGTTGCCTTATGTAGATGGTCTCATCAAGCTCTCCATGTAAGAACGTTGTCTTCACATCCATTTGCTCGATCTCCCAATTAAATTGGACCACCATTGCTAACACTATCCTTATCGTCTTGTATTTCACAACTGGTGAGAATATTTCGGTGAAATCTATGCCTTCTTTTTGTGTGAACCCCTTCGCCACCAGCCTAGCCTTATACCAAACTTCATCCCCTAGAGTATTCCCTTCTTTGATCTTGTAAATCCATTTACAATCCACAACTCTCTGTTTTTCTAGTTTAGGCACCAATTCCCAAGAGTTCTTCCTTAAAGAATCCATTTCTTCCTCCATAGCTAGCTGCCACTTTGACGAATCCTTACATTCCATGGCATCCATGTAAGTTTTTGGTTCAACCCCTCCTTCTGAATAAGGAGCTACTACATTAGCACCAGCAAAACCATATATCAAAGGTGGTCTGGCCACCCTCTTTTCCCGGTCCTGAGAGTCATTCTGACTTGCTGCATCATCCCTTTCTAATTCAGCCTCCTCTCGAGTGTCCTGAGCTTGGCCTTTATCAATGGGCTCTACCTGGTCCGAACCCTCTTGCCTTCCTTGCTCTACCAGAACTAAATTTTCCTTGATGCTATGCTCCACAAATACCGAACTGGTTTGCTCACCTTCCCCTGCAGGGTTAGTTTTCTCCAAATAGGGAAATAACAATTCATTAAAAATGATATCCCTACTTATTATGAGTTTCATTCCTTTTGGCTCTAAGGACCACAACCTATACCCCTTAACCCCATCATCATACCCTAGAAACACACATTTTCTAGACCTTGGGCTAAGTTTATCATCCTTTTGATGTGCAAATGCAGCACATCCAAAAGTTCTAAGGTTACTTAACTCAGGAGGTTTCCCACTCCACATCTCCTCGGGAGTCTTAAGGTCTAAAGCCCTAGAGGGTGATCTATTAACCAAATATGCAGCAGTAGACACAGCTTCTCCCCAAAAACATTTTGGTAAATGGGACCCAATTAACATGCACCTAACTTTTTCCATAAGGGTCCTATTCATCCTCTCAGCAACACTATTTTGCTGAGGGGTTTTCACAACCATTCTATGTCTTAGAATCCCATTTAATTAAGAGAATTTATCAAAATCCTTATTAAAAATTTCTAAGCCATTATCGGTTCTTAACACCTTAACTACCCTGCCCATTTGAGTCTCCAGCAACTTTTTCCACACCACAAATTTATTCCAAGCATCTGATTTATTTTTAAGCAAATAAACCCAAACCTTTCTTGAATAATCATCAATTAAAGACAGAAAGTAAACATTACCTCCCTGTGTTGGTGTTGTTGCTGGTCCCCAAAAGATCCGCGTGAATGTAGTCAAGAATTCCCTTAGACTTGTGCACTCCGGTGTTGAAGCTGACCCGATGTTGCTTCCCAAGAACCCAACATTCGCAGAAATCAAGTTTCTCTACCTTGTCACCATCAAGTAAACCGTTCTTGCTGAGAACTTGCAGGCCCTTTTCACTCATGTTTCCCAAGCGATTGTGCCAAAGAACTGCCTTATCTATCTCAACGATCAAGCTTGCTGCTTGATCCTTGATGTCAATCTCTCCAATCATCTCATGGAGACCATCCTTTATTGTTGTTTTGATCACTATCAAAGATCCCTTGGTTACCTTGATCTTTCCTCCCTCTGCTTTGTATGTGTACCCTATGGAATCTAGCTGCCCCAATGAGATCAATTTTCTTCTCAAATCCGGAAGATACCTCACATTCCGTAGCAACCTTGTGACTCCATCAAACATCCTCAATTGGATGTCTTTTATCCCCCTCACTTGGCAAGAAGTATCATTCCCCAAGAAAACCTTTCCATCATTGGTTTCGTTGAAATTCTTGAACCAATCCCTGTGAGGGCACATGTGATAAGTGCACTCGGAATCCAGGATCCCTTTCTCGCTGCCTTGCCTCCTATTCACATTTGAGCACACAACAAGAACATCATCTTGCTGTTCTCTTTTGGCAACTGAAGCCTCTCTATTGTTGGTATGGCTTCTTCCTCTCTCATCAAACAACTTCTTCTTGCAATCTTTCTTAAAATGGCCCTCCTTATTGCAGTAATAACATCTCTTTCCTCCAAATCTTGGTTTGGAGTGTGCTCTCCCATGGCTTTGCCATCTACCCTTTGATTTCTCCCGGTAGTTGCCATGGATGCTACTGCCATTTTGAGTTGTTGGCATTCCTCTAATGAACAACCCTTCTCCACTAAATCATGAGCCCTTATAGCATTGACCACAATTTCCTTTGTTAGTGTATCTCTTTCATATTCAATGGCATTAATCAAACTTTCAAAATAATCAAGAAGAGAATTCAATAATATAATAAGCCAATTGTTCATCCGGGAATGTTATACTACAACAACCTAAATCTTGAACTAGTTTATTAAACACATCAAGATTATCTTGCAACTCTTTATTAGGATCCATTTTAAAAGCAAAGATTCGTTTAAGAAGATAAATCTTATTAGGGGTAGTCTTGGTAAGAAATAACTCATCTAGTTTTTTCTAATGACAGTTAGATCTTCCGAGTCTCTACACTCCCTTGTGACACTATTTGACATGTATAGAAAGATGGTACTATACGCGAGGGACTTCCGTGATACTTGCTGGAAAAGCGTCATCTTCTCCAATAGCCAAGTCCACCTTTTGTTGCATAAGAATAGCCTTGATCTTCCACTTCCAAAGGGCAAAATCTCCCTTTCCATCAAACTTTCTCAACAATGAAGTTCAAACCCATCTTGCGGAGAAAATCTCAGATTTACGCAACACCCACAATTGCTTTCCAACTTCTTCTAAATCTCAAGAACAAGATCAAAGATTGATCTCAATACCGTTCTTGAATCACCCTCAAGAACACGATCAGATCTTGATCTCTACTCAGTTCTTGAATCACCCAAGAAGTTGATCTTTGATTCTTGGAGTCTTTCTCCAAAACCTTCTGTTCCAGCTTCGATACCCGCTCACCAAAGCTCTTATACCACTATTGGAAATTACCTCAAGATGCCCAGGTGGTAATCTTCCAAACACCCAAGTGTAGAATGACTTGTAATGAACAGAAACAAACCAACCAAAGAAAGGACACAACAATTGTTATCGAGGTTTGGCAAATGCCTACGTCCCTATGAGCTACTCCGAGCTCTCTGCACTAAATCAATGAGTTCTTTACAAATACAGCAACACCCCTTCTAGAAGCCTCTAGTTCTTGAAGAACGAAAGAAGAGAAAAAGAAAGTGATAAGGACTTGAGGTATCCTGGAATTTTCCCCAAGAAAATTCCACTTACAAGGCCCTTGAATCCCCAATTTATACTACTCTCTTTCTAACCAACCAGCCTCTCTACAATGAGTCTCTCTTGTATTTATGTCTTTGCACTCTCACACCTGATCTCACATATGATGATGTTATGACTCACTTGTTGTTGTGATTGAAGCTAGGTGACCCTTTATATAGTGCACCACTTCTTAAACCAATCTTGAAGTCAATCTCAACCCTTAGATCTTGAGGGCTAATCAATCATAGCCCTTCAACAAGTCTAAGTGATCATGTGCGTTTTGATCAAGCCACGGCTCAGAACAAGTCTAAGTCATAACATGACGATGTTATGACTCACTTGGAGAAGATTGTTGATAATTGCCTTCAGGTGTGTCTTCAAGCCACGACTCAGAACAGGGCATGCTGCGGCTAGGAAGGTGGGAGAGTTGCTGCCACTCTGGAGGCCGCAGCTTGGGTAGTCTATGCCACGGCACACAGGCCTGAGTCGCAAAGCACACAACTTGAGCTGCGGCGCGCATGGTAGTTGTGATTTCCTGGACTTTTTATGGGCTGCAGCGCCCACCCATGACCTGATGCTGATTCCAACTCCTGTTTAATCCGTAGACAAATATCAACACCAGACATGACTCAAGACCCGATATGATCCAAGCTCGAAATGACCCAATCTCGACCCGTCCCTATCCGAAATGACCCGAGACCCGAGATTGAATCCACCCGAACATGACCCGACCGGACCCGAAGTTTCTTGATACTCAGCATGACTTGAACTCGACCGGACACAAACCCGATTGACCCAACCGTAACCAATTTCCAGCTCTACTCCCACGCACATGCTCATGCACTTACACAAGAACTCGCACGCGGAAGCACTCACACAATCATGCACTTAGGCGCACATCCACAAGCACACACATACTCACACAAATAAGCACGTGAATGCATGCACGAACGCACGCATGTAGGCGTACATGCACACACACAGACGAACATACAGGTACAATAAATCACACACCCACGCATGCACGAATTATTACTCACACATAACCCGACTCGTTCGCCACGTCTACTCACACATGCACACAAATACACAGACACACATGCACATATACACGCACACTCACACAAACGCACACACACACCCGCGCACATACACAAGCATATAAAAACGAACACAGACACAATCATCTATACTCATACAAACACATATGCACACATATGGCGCACACACATGAATAAAACATTTTTTAAAATAAGATTAAATATCTATTTTGTTGACCTGACCTCACATGACTTAAGACCCGATATGAACCAATCTTGAAATGACCCGATTCCGACCTGTCCCTATCCGAAGTGACTCGAGACCCGATACGACCGGAGATTGAAACCACCCGAACATGACCCGACCCGACCCGAAGTGTCTTGATACTCAGCATGACTTGAACTCCACCGAAAAAAACCCGATTGACCCAACCCAAACCATTTTCCACCTCTACTCACACACACACACACACACAATCACGCACATCCACATGCACACACATACTCACACAAACATGCACGTGAACGTATGCACGAACGCACAGACGTAGGCGTACATGCACACACACAAAGACGCACAGACACACATGCACATATACACGCACACTCACACAAATGTACACACACACCCACGCACATACACATGCATACAAACACGCACACAAACATAGTCATATGCACTCATACAAACACATACGCACACATATAGGCGCACACACATGAACGCATGCATGCAAACACACACACACACCAACACACGCATGGATGCATGTACACACACACACTTACATGCAAACAAGGACACATACACGCGCACATGAACACACTAAGGAACACTCAAACATATGCAAACATACGCACGCACAAACACCAACACAAACCCTCACGCATGCACAAGCGAATACATACACACACACACTCGCACATGCACACATTCACACACAAGCACACATGCATGCATGCGCTCACACGCACACGCACACTCACCAACGAACACGCACAGTCACACGCAGACACACACGCTCAAACACCCACACGAACACTTGCACAAACCCACGTACAAACGAACACACGCACGCACATAGGCATAGTTGCACACTCGCACAAGCACGCAAACACAAGCACATGCACGCGGACGCACGTACAAAAATAACTTCATTTTTATCAAAATTAATTAATTATTGATTTTCATGTGTTGATATGCATGGTTCAAATTGTATTAATATGAAATATCTCATAAATTTGAAATAAAATATCGAGAAGAATAGTAAATTTTACATTCTTTTTCAAGTTACGATAAAATATTATTTTTAATTTTCTTGGAAATAGTATAATTGAATGAATTGATTACGTGAAATTTATTCACCAAAATTTTTTATAACACGTTCCTAGCGAGAATAACTTTGTGAACTAGTTGTCTAAGATCATTTAAGACTGAATTTTGTGACTAAAAGTCATAACATTGCATATAGCATCAAATAATTAAATATATTAAATTAAAAAATAAAGTATTGATTTACTATTAATTAATTTTCACATATTTGACAGTGTAACTCGTTTACAACTACTAGATGCAAATAAAACATTTTTTAAAATAAGAATAAATATCTATTTTGTTGACTTGACCTGATATGACCGGAGATTGAAACCACCGGAACATGACCCAACCGGACCCGAAGTGTCCTGATACTCAGCATGACTTGAACTGGACCGAAAATAAACCCGATTGACCCAACCCAAACCATTTGCCACCTCTACTCACACAAACACTCACATACACATGCACAAGAACACGCACGCGGATGCCCACACACACGCACATGCACACATGCACACACACACAATTACGCACTTAGACACACATCCTCGTGCACACACATACTCACACAAACACGCACGTGAATGTATGCTCGAACGCACGCACGTAGCTGCATATGCACACACACAAACACGTACACTCACATACGCACACACAAACATGAACGTACAGTAAATCCCACACCCACGCACGCACAAATTATTACTCACACATGACCCGACTCGTTTGCCACGTCTAATCAAACATGCACACACATACACACACGCAAAGTCACACATGCAACTATACACGCACACTCACACAAACACGCACACACACCCGCGCACATACACATCCAGACAAACACGAACACAGACACAAACATATGCACTCATACAACACATACGCACACACATGAACACACGCATGCACACATACACACACCAACACACACAAATGGATGCACGTACACGCACGGACATACACACACACAAGGACACATACACGCGCGCACACGCACACTAACACGTTAAGGCACACTTACATATGCGCACACACAAACGCCAACACAAACACATACAAATGCACATGGGAATTCAAACACACACTCGCACATGCACCCATTCACACACACGCACACACACCCACGCACACATGCATGCATGCACTCACACGCACACAATCACACTAATAAACATGCACAGGCACCCGCACAAACACGAACTCACGCACACACACAAACACGAACTCACGCACAAACACACACATGCACATAGGCACAGTTGCACGCACATGCACATAAGGATATGTACGCACATGCACACATAAGCAAATGCCCACACATGAACGTACACAAATAACATAATTTTTATCAAAATTAATTAATTATTGATTTTCATGTGTAGTTATGCATGGTTCAAATTGTATTAATATGAGTAATCTCATTAATTTAAAATAAAAACTCGAGAAGAATAGTAAATTTTACATCGTTTTTTAAGTCATGATAAAATATTATTTTTAATTGTCTCAAAAAAGTACAATGGAATGAAGTGATTATGTGAAATTTACAAACCAAAATTTGGTATAAGACGTTACTAGCGAGAATAACCTTGTGAACTAGTTGTCTAGGATCATTTAGGACAAATTTTTGTAACTAAAAGTCATAACATTGCATATAGCATTAAATAATTGAATATTTTTATTTTAAAAATGAAGTATTGATTTACTATTAATTAATTTTCACATAATTAAATATCTATTTTGTTGACCTGACTGGACATGAGTCAAGACCTGATTTGGACAAACCTCGAAATGACCCAATCCCGACCCGTCCCAATCCGAAATGACCCGAGACTAGATATGACCGGAGATTGACACCACCCGAACACAACCGGACCTGACCCGAAGTGCCCTGATAAGCATGACTTGAACTCATCTGGACACAAACCCGATTGACCTAACCCGAACCATTTGCCACCTCTACTAACACACACATTCACAAGAACACGCACGCGGACGCGCACACACACGCAGAAGCACACATGCACACACACACAATCACGCACTTGACACACATCCACATGCACACACATAATCACACAAACACGCACGTGAATGTATGCATGAACGCACGCACGTCGGCGTACATGCACACACACAAACACACACACACACACACAAACATGCACGTACTATAAATCACACACTGACGCATGCACGGATTATTACTCACACATGGCCCAACTCGTTTGCCACATCTACTCATAGATGCACACACATACACACACGCAGACGCACACACATAGAAACACATGCGCATATACACGCACAGTCACACATATGCACGCACACAACCGCGCACATACACAAGCATACAAACACATACGCACATAGGCGCACAAACATGAACACATGCATGCACACACACACACACACCAACAAACACGAACACACACACACCCACACATGCATGGATGCACGTACACACATGCACTTACACACAAACAAGGACATAAACACGCGCGCAAGCTCACACGAACACACTAAGGCACACTCACACATGTGCAAAGATACACATGCAAAACACCAACACGAACACACGCATGCACATGTGAATACATACACATGCACACTCGCACATGCACACATTCACACTCACGCACACATGCATACATGCACACACATAAGCACACACACACCCACACACACATGCATGCACACGTGCACACACACTCACTAACGAACACGCACTGTCACACTCACAAAGACACCCACACGAACACAAGCACAAACACACGCACACACGAACACACGCACGCACATGGGCACAATTGCACACACGCACAAGCATATGCACGCATATGCACACAAAAGCACATGCATGCGAAGCTACATACACAAATAACCTAATTTTTTATAAATTAATTAAATATTGATTTTCATGTGTTGATAAGCATGGTTCAAATTATATTAATATGAGTAATCTCATTAATTTGAAATAGAAACTCGAGAAGTATATTAAATTTTACATTGTTTTTCAAGTCATGATAAAACATTATTTTTAATTTTCTTGAAAAAAAAAGTGTAACAGAATAAAGTGATTATGTGAAATTTACTCACCAAAAGTTTTTATAAGACGTTACTAGCGAGAATAACTTTGTGAACTAGTTGTCTAAGATCATTTAAGACTGAATTTTGTGATTCAAAGTCATAACATTGCATATAGCATTAAATAATTAAATATATTTATTTAAAAAATGAAGTATTGATTTACTATTAATTAATTTTCACATATTTGACAATATAACTCGTTTACAACTACTAGATACAAATAAAACACTTTTAAAATAAGAATAAATATCTATTTTGTTGACCTGACCTGAAATGACTCAAGACCCAATATGAATCGAGCTCGAAATGACCAAATCCCGACCCGTCCCTATCCGAAATGACACGAGACCTAATACAACCAGAGATTGAAACCATCCGAACACGACCCGACTGGACCCGAAGTGTCCTGATACTCAGCATGACTTGAACTCGACTGGACACAAACCCGATTGACCCAACCCGAACCATTTGCCACCTCTACTCACATACACACGCACATGCACATGCAGAAGAACATGCACGCGGATACACACACACGTGAACACACACAATCATGCACTTAGACACACATACTCACACAAACACGCACCTAAATGTATGTAGGAACGCACGCCCGTAGGCGCACACACAAACACACACACTCACTCACACACACATAAACATGCACATACAATAAATGACACTCCTACGCACGCATGAATTAATACTCACACATGACCCGACTCGTTTACCACGTCTACTCAAACATATGCACTCATACAAACAGATACACACACACATAGGTGCACACACATGAACACATGCATGCGCACACTCACACACCAAAACACACAAACCCACACACACATGGATGCACGTACACACACGCACTTACACACACACAAGGACACATACACGCGCGCACACGCATGCTAACAAACTAAGCCACACTCACACATACACATACGCAAACATACGCACGTACAAGCGCCAACACAAACACACGCATGCACATGGGAATACATACACTCACACACACGGGCACACACACACCCATGCACACATGCATGCATGCACTCACACACACACACGCACATGCACACACACAGTAACGAACACGCACCGGTACACACACACACACAAACACAAACACTAGCACAAACACACACACACGCCCACAGGAACAAACGCAAGCACATAGGCACAGTTGCACGCACGTGCACAGAAGAATATGTAGGTGTCACAACCCGCGTAAAAACCATGTGTTCGAGGGTTTCCTAGTGCCCCTTTGATTATAATGTACAGCCTTATATTGCACATGCACTACATGGTAGTACTGTACAACATTGTAATGCACATGCATTAGAGAGTAGTACCTTGTACTATTGTACTACA
Source organism: Bretschneidera sinensis (assembly GCA_023935145.1). Lineage (NCBI taxonomy): Eukaryota > Viridiplantae > Streptophyta > Magnoliopsida > Brassicales > Akaniaceae > Bretschneidera > Bretschneidera sinensis. Next base: position 25,457,494 of record CM043704.1, read on the forward strand.
CTTAGAATTGCATAAGATTGTGACACATGGCCAGATGATAGCCATGGATGTAAGGGAGCTCTCCTTATATAAGGGGGCTTCCCCCTCATTTGTAAATCACTCATTCACTTATACAAGCAATAGCAAGCTCTCTAGCTTTGCCTCATCTTCTCTCTTGTGTGCTTATTTTCTTTGAGCGGGTCTAGCTTTGAGGGCGGTTCTCTTGAGTAGCCAAGAGGAAGGCTGACTTAGGCATTCCAAGGAAGTATTTTCGAGCCTAAGGCCGCATGGTTAGCAACTTCAGCTTGCAACCCGTGACAAGTGGTATCAAAGCCAAGTTCATCGAGAACTTTCGAGAAGAGATGGCAACCGTGTCCGATGCTAGCAATCAACCTCATAATGGTCCTGAGACTCGAGGGAGGGCAACCAAGAAGGCCAGTTCAAGGGACCTGATGTCAAGCATGGATGCCCGCTTGGCTAAGGTGGAGTTAGTTGTGGGGGAAATGCGAGACATGTTCGAGGATACCGAAGGAAGCATCGGGGAGCTAAACTCCATGAGGGAGGATCTCCAAGGAGCGATGCAAGGTGCCCTCAACGAGGCCGTAGATGTCCTCAAGCAGAAGAATGACACCCTTGAGGCCATGGTGGTGTCGATGCGGGAAGAGATGGAAGAGCTCAAGAGGGAGCTCTTAGCTTGCAAAGTAACTTTCGGAGGGGGCATGCTTGCTATGGCACCCAATCCTAGGGTGGATGTGCCAAAGCCAAAGGAGTTCAAAGGCATCCAAGCGGCAAAGGATGCAAACAACTTTCTTTGGGGCATAGAGCAATACTTTTGAGGGATGAACATCACAGAGGACGTAACTAAGGTAAATACTGCCTCGATGTACCTTATTGATATTGCTTTATTATGGTGGCGACGTAGGTGTGCGAGTGCTGCCATTACTGCCTCGACGTAGGTGTGGGAAGAATTCTAGAGGGAATTTCACCAACAATTCTATCTCGAGTATGCGGAAGATGAGGCACGAGCCAAATTGCGAAGGCTCACCCAACGTGGGGAAGTGCGGGAGTATGTGCGAGAGTTTTCAGAACTCATGCTCCAAATTTTTGATCTTAGAGAGAAGGAGGCTCTCTTCTCCTTCATGGATGGCCTCAAGCCATGGGCCAAGCAAGAGTTGCAACGAAGGGATGTCCAAGACCTCACCCGAGCCATGTCCATGGCAAAATCTTTGGTGGAGTTCAAGAAACCAGAAAGATTCGACTCCTCCAAGAACAAGGGCAAAGGTAGGGGAGACAGGGACAAACATCAGAAGGGTGGTCCGGGGAAACCACCCATTCACAAGTGGAAATTCACCAGGGAATGGGACAAAAAGAGGGAGCCATTAGCATGCTTCTTATGTGAAGGCCCTCATTGGGTGCGGGATTGCCCGAGACGAACCAAGATCTCTACCATTGCCAGGGAAGAGGGAGTAACAGAGAGAGATACTCTCAAGCTTGGTTCTATCATGCTCAGCTCGATCAAAGCCAAAAGGTTTGGCAAACAGAAGGGACTCATGTTTACTGATGTCATGGTGGCTGGCACCAAGGTTAGTGCTCTCATAAACACTAAGGCTTCCGATCTCTTTGTATCTGAAGAAATTTCAAAGAGATTACACCTTAAGGTGGAGAAAGGCAACGGGTGGATCAAGACTGTCAATTCTAAAGAAGTTCCGACAATGGGTGTAGCACAAGGGGTGGAGCTACAACTCGGAGATTGGAAGGGCAAGGAAACTCTTGAGGTAATCCCGCTTGATGACTATGACTTTGTAATTGGGTTAAATTTCCTTGATCGGATTAATGCCTTGCTAGTGCCATTTGCCAATTGTTTGTGCATCCTTGATTCTCGATGCCAATGTCTAGTGCCGGTAAGACAAGACTCTGGCCAAGCTAGTCGGGTTTTGTCGGCAATCCAACTAGGGAAGGGGCTGAGAAGGGATGAAGTCACTTACTTGGCCACCTTGAAGTTGGAGGAGGTCCTAGAGCCCGAGGAAGAGGTTCCTCTTGAGGTACTGGAGCTATTAGAGTCATTTGTTGATGTGATGCCCCCAGAGTTACCTAAGAAGCTCCCACCTAAGAGAGAGGTGGATCATAAGATCGAATTGGTGTCTACTGCCCAACCACCAGCCAGGGCTCTATACCGAATGTCACCTCCCGAGCTTGAAGAATTGAGGAGACAACTAAAGGAGTTGGCTGATGCGGGATTTGTGCGACCTTCCAAAGCACCCTATGGTGCACCAATTTTGTTCCAACGAAAGCATGATGGATCGATGAGGATGTGCATCGATTATAGAGCCCTTAATAAGCTCACAGTGAAGAATAAGTACCCCATCCCACTCATTGCAGACTTGTTTGATCAACTTGGGGATGCCAGATGGTTCACCAAGCTAGATTTGAGATCGGGGTACTATTAAGTCCGGATAGCCGAGGGGGATGAGCCAAAGACAGCGTGTGTCACTCGCCATGGTTCTTACGAGTTTCTTGTGATGCCTTTCGGACTCACTAATGCTCCAGCAATGTTCTGCACTCTAATGAACAAGGTACTCCAACTCTTTCTAGATCGCTTTGTGGTTGTTTACCTTGATGATATTGTTATCTATAGTCGATCTCTAGAGGAGCATGTGAGGCACTTGAGACAGGTATTCCAAGTTCTGAGAGAGAATGAGCTCTATGTGAAGAAAGAGAAGTGCTCATTCGCTCAACATGAGGTGCCATTCCTTGGCCACATAGTAGGTGGAGGAAAGATTCGGATGGATGCGGGCAAGATCCAGGCTATCGTTGATTGGAGGCCGCCAATCAAGGTTACCGAGTTAAGATCGTTCCTTAGGTTGGTGAACTATTATCGGCGTTTCATCAGAGGCTACTCAACCATCACCACACCCTTGACTGATATGCTCAAGAAGGGGAGAGTGTGGGAGTGGAGCTCAGTATGTCGAGGAGCCTTTGAGCAGCTGAAACGGGCAATCACAGAAGAGCCAGTCCTTGCCCTACCAAATCACACCAAACCTTATGAGGTCCACATGGATGCATCTGACTTTGCTATTGGAGGGGTCCTGATGCAAGATGGCCATCCGATCGCTTTTGAGAACCGAAAGCTAAACGAGACCGAGCGACGATACACAGTTCGAGAGAAGGAGATGACGGCCGTGGTCCATTGCTTGCGCACATGGAGGCACTATCTTTTGGGGTCTAAATTTGTGGTGAAGACTGACAATGTGGCCACAAGCTATTTTCAGACTCAAAAGAAGCTCTCTCCCAAGCAAGCCCGATGGCAAGATTTTCTTGCCGAGTTTGATTTTGTGTTGGAGTATAAGCCAGGGAAGACCAACATAGTAGCGGATGCACTAAGCCGAAAGGTAGACTTTGCTGCCATTAGCCGACCACAGGGGTCCTTGGTGGATCGCATTAAGGAGGGATTGTCCCATGATCTGACCGCCAAGTCTTTGATGGAGTATGCCACAAAAGGGAAGACCCGGAGGTTCTGGCTCGAGGGAGACTTGCTCTATACCAAGGGGAATCGGTTATATGTGCCGCTTTATGGGAAATTGCGGAAGAAGGTGATGCAAGAGTGCCACGATTCCAAGTGGGCTGGTCACCCAGGTGTCCACCGCACCCTAGCGCTTGTGGAGGAACGCTACTACTGGCCTCACTTGAGGGATGACATTGAGGTCTATGTGAAGACTTGTCTTGTGTGTCAACAAGACAAAGTTGAGCAAAAGTCACTTGGAGGTCTCTTGGAACCATTGCCAATTCCGGAGCGTCCATGGGAGAGTGTCTCCATGGATTTCATTGTGGGGCTACCCAAAAATGAGGGATTTGGGAGCATTATGGTCGTGGTGGACCGGTTTTCGAAGTATGAGACTTTCATTCCGGCTACCAAAGAATGTCCAGTAGAGGAGGCAGCCCGATTGTTTCTCAAGTATGTGGTGAAGTACTGGGGTGTACCACAGTCCATTGTTAGTGATCGGGATGGACGATTCACGGGACGGTTCTGGACCAAACTGTTCAAATTGCTCGGATCGGATCTGAACTTCTCCACTAGTATGCACCCCCAAACCGATGGACAGACTGAGCGGGTGAATGCTTTGTTGGAGACATATCTCCGACACTACGTGAGTGCCTCGCAACGATATTGGCCAAAATTACTAGATGTGGCTCAGTTTTCCTACAATTTGCAAAGGAGTGAGGCCACCAACCAAAGTGCCTTCGAGATTGTGATGGGACAGCAACCTCACACTCCGAGTACTATTGTCGTGGGATATATAGGGTCAACTCCAGCAGCCTATAAATTTGCCAAGGCGTGGCAAGAACAAAGCGACTTGGCTCGAGTTTGCCTACACAAGGCAGCCAAGCGTTCCAAGAAGTGGGCTGATCGAAAGAGACGGGATGTGCAGTACCAAGTGGGGGACTATGTGCTTGTAAAGATACATTTGGTACTTCGCACAAAAGGGATCCATAAAGCGTTGGTGCGCAGATATGAGTGATGAGTGCCAAATATTGCATATTTTGGCCCTCTAATTTACATTTGTTAGCTTAGGAATTTGTTACTTTGAGTTGTTTTCGTTGTTTTTCAGGTTTACAAGCACTGGGAAAGGAGTTTCACTAAAATTGCCAGAATTGCCCGTACAGATCAATCATCTTTGAAAATTAAACTGTATTGATTCAAGAAGAACCAGGATATGAGCCATATATGCTTAGAAAGATCCAGAAGTCTATTTTCTGGAGAATTTTACGGCTCGTAAAAATGATTTTTCTACAGAAAGTTATGGCCGTTTTAGTAGACAAAGGTCAGGCTGTGCGGGCTGTGCGGGATTTCAGCGTGAACAGAAGTTTTGAAGGGCATGTGAAGACTTAAATCCAACATCCCACATTGGTTGGAAACAAATTTCTATATCCCACATCCCACATCGGATTGGAAACACATTCCACTTGTGGTATTTGCTTATATAAGACCCACTCCACTTCATCATTCAGTGTACAATTCCTGAGCCACTTTGGTGTTTACCGGTGGACGTCCGCTAGCATTCTGGTGGATCCCGAAGGCATTGCTACCACGAGGGGAAGCGCCGCCCGTCAGCAAGTGGAATTTCTCCCATGTAAAGTTGTTTATTTATTTCTTTATATTCAGTTGTTTTAGTTTAAATATTTAGCACTTTTTATTATAGTTTTATAGTTATGAGTGGCTAGACTCTTCAGCTAAGGTTGAAGATGAAGCCCCGCCGTTGTTTGGCGTAGTAGTTCAGATTTGCTTGTACAAATCTGACAATTTTTAGTATAAATGTTCTGTCAATTATTTGAGTTAATCTTATAATTGATTGAGTTTAAATTGTCTGTTGGATTTTCTTTGTGTTTCATCTGATGGATACATTGAATGCTTTTCGATTAAATTGGATTCCCTTTGTGATTTGTTAAGAGCGGATACATCGGGTGCTTTTGGTTTAGTTGGGATATTCTTTGTTTTTTGTCTTATAGTTGGATTATTCATAGAATGTTTTGATAGGCTATATTTTTAGAACATGTATGCTTAACTTCAGTGGGGTGGATTCGGAAACCTTAGTGCTTTTTATTATTAGTTTTAAAATCAATTTAATTTAGTTTTAATTTGTTTTGCAAATTATCATTCAAAATTCGGAACTAGGTTAAGATAGAGTTAATTTAGATTGAAAATATACTTTCACAACGCAATTCCCTGTGGATTCGATCTCGCACTTGCACAACGCTATACTGCAAACGACTCGTGCGCTTGCGAGTAATTTAAAACTCACAACAATGAGGGACCTTTCAGAGTTCTTCGAAGGGTAGGCAATGTGGCCTACAACCTTGAGCTACCATCCAAGCTCAAGGTGCACCCGGTCTTCCATGTGAGTATGTTGAAACCATTCCATGAAGACCAAGATGATCCGAATCGAGGTGAGTCACAACGAGCCCCTATAGGAGTTAGGGCCTCTTATGATAGAGACATTGAGAGCATACTGGCCGACCGAGTCTTGAGACGGAAGTACTATAAGCCGAGGCTTGAGTACTTGATACGATGGAAGGGACAACCCGACAGTGAGACTAGTTGGGAACCAGCCGAGGCCTTGTGGCAATTCCAGACGAGAATCGACTAGTTTCAGGCCGAGAATGTGACGAGGACGTCGCCAGATTGAGTGGGGGAGAATGTCACAACCCGCGCAAAAACCATGTGTTCGAGGGTTTCCTAGTGCCCCTTTGATTATAATATACAACCTTATATTGCACATGCACTACATGGTAGTATTGTACAGCATTGTAATGCACATGCATTAGAGAGTAGTACCTTGTACTATTGTACTACACTTGTAGTACACTTGTACTACACTTAGAATTGCATAGGATTGTGACACATGGCAATATGATAGCCATGGATGTAAGGGAGCTCTCCCTATATAAGGGGGCTTCCCCCTCATTTGTAAATCACTCATTCACTTATACAAGCAATAGCAAGCTCTCTAGCTTTGCCTCGTCTTCTCTCTTGTGTGCTTATTTTCTTTGAGCGAGTCTAGCTTTGAGGGCGGTTCTCTTGAGTAGCCAAGAGGAAGGCTGACTTAGGCATTCCAAGGAAGTATTTCCGAGCCTAAGGCCGCACAGTTAGCAACTTCAGCTTGCAACCCATGACATAGGCACATGCACACACAAGCAAATGCTCGCGCACGCACATACATAAATAACATAATTTTTATCAAAATTAATTAATTATTGATTTTCACGTGTAGATATGCATGGTTCAAATTGTATTAGTATGAGTAATCTCATTAATTTGAAGGAAGAATTGTAAATTTTACGTTGTTTTTCAAGTCACAATAAAATATTATTTTTAATTGTCTTAAAAAAGTACAATGGGATGAAGTGATTATGTGAAATTTACACACCAAAATTTGCTATAAGACGTTACTAGCGAGAATAACTTTGTGAACTTGTTGTCTAACATCATTTAGGATAGAATTTTGTGACTAAAAGTTACATTATTGCATATAGCATTAAATAATTAAATATATTTATTTAAAAAATGAAGTATTGAATTACTATTAATTAATTTTCACATATTTGACAATGTAATTCGTTTACAACTACTAAATGCAAATAAAACATTTTTAAAATAAGAATAAATATCTATTTTATTGACCTGACATGACATGACTCAAGACCCGATATGAACCGAGCTCGAAATGACCTAATCCCGACCTGATATAACTGGAGATTGAAACCACCCGAACACGACCCGACTAGACCCGAATTGTCCTGATACTCAGCACGACTTTAACTCGACCGGACACAAACCCGATTGAGCCAACTCGAACCATTCACCATCTCTACTCACATACACACGCACAAGCACATACACAAGAACACGCACGTGGATGCACACACACACACACAGGCACAAGTGCACACAAACACAGTCACGCACTTAGACGCACGTCCACATACATATACATACTCATAGAAACACGCACGTGAATATATGCAGGAACGCAAGCTCGTAGGCGTACATTCACACAAACAAACATGCACACTCACATACACACACAAACATGCACGTACAGTAAATCACACACGCACGCACGCACGAATTATTACTCACACATGACCCGACTCGTTTGCCACGTTTACTCACTCTTGCACACACATACACACATGCTCATAAACACACTTGCACATATACACGAACACTCACACAAACGCACACACACACTCGCGCACATACACACGCATACAAACACGCACACAGATGCACGTACACACGCGCACTTACACACAAACAAGGGCACATACATGCGCGCACGCGCACACAAACACACTGAGGAACACTCACACATGTGCAAACATACGCACGCACAAACTCCAACACGAACACACACGCATGCACATGCGAATACAAATACACACACTCGCACATGCACACAATCACACACATGTACATATGCATGCACGTACACACCAAAGCGCACACACACCCACGTAAACATGCATGCATGCACTCACATGCACACGCACACTCACTAAAGAACACACATAGTCACACGCACAAACACACGCTCACACACCCACACGCATACACGAACACATGCACGCACATAGGCATAGTTGCACACTCGCACAAGCACGCACACACAAGCACATGCACGCGAACGCACGTACACAATTAACTTAATTATTGATTTTCATGTGTTGATATGCATGGTTCAAATTGTATTAATATGAAATATCTCATTAATTTGAACTAAAAACTCGAGAAGAATAGTAAATTTTAAATTATTTTTCAAGTCACGATAAAATACTATTTTTAGTTTTCTTCAAAAAAGTATAATGGAATGAATTGATTATGTGAAATTTACTCACCAAAATTTTTTATAAGACGTTACTAGCAAGAATAACTTTGGGAACTAGTTGTCTAAGATCATTTAAGACTAAATTTTGTGACTAAAAGTCATAACATTGCATATAGCATTAAATAATTAAATATATTTATTTAAAAAATGAAGTATTGATTTACTATTAATTAATTTTCACATATTTGACAATGTAACTCGTTTACAACTACTATATGCAAATAAAACATTTTTTAAAATAAGAATAAATATCTATTTTGTTGACCTGACCTGACATGACTCAAGACCCGATATGAACTGAGCTCGAAATGACCCAATCCCGACATGTCCCTATCTGAAATGACATGAAACCCGATACGACCGGAGATTTAAACCATCCAAACACGACCCGGCTGGACTCGAAGTGTCCTGATACTCAGCATGACTTGAACTCGACTGGACACAAACCCGAACCATTTGCCACCTCTACTCACTAACACATGCATATGCACATGCACAAGAACACGCACGCGGATACAAACACACACGTGCACACACACAATCACGCACTTAGACACACATACTCACACAAACAAGCACATGCATGTATGTAGGAACGCACGCACGTAGGCGCACATGTGCACACATAAACACGCACACTCACTCACACACACAAACATGCACGTACAATAAATGACACTCCCATGCACGCACGAATTAATACTCACACATGACCCGACTCATTTGCCATGTCTACTCAAACATGCACACACATACACACACACACACAAACACACACACAAACCCGCACACATACACATGCAGACAAACACGCATATCAACACAAACATATGCGCTCATACAAACACATACGCACACACATAGGTGCACACACATGAACACATGCATGCACACACTCACACACCAAAACACACACACCCACACACACATGGATGCACGTACACACACGCACTTACACACACATAAGGACACATACACACGCATACACGCACGCTAACACACTAAGCCACTCTCACACATACACATGCGCAAACATACGCACACACAAGCGCCAACACAAACACACACGCATGCACATGGGAATACATACACACACACTTGCACATGAACACATCCACACATACGCACAAGTGCATGCACGCACACACACACCCACGCACACATGCATGCATGCACTCACTCACACACACCCACGCACACATGCATGCATGCACTCACACACACACACACACAGAGTAACGAACACGCATCGGCACACGTACACACACAAACACAGACACTAGTACAAACACACACACATGCCCACAGGAACACATGCACGCACATAGGCCCAGTTGCACGCACGTGCACGTAAGAATATGTATGCACATGCGCACACAAGCAAATGCTCGCGCACGCACATGCCCAAATAACATAATTTTTATCAAAATTAATTAATTATTGATTTTCATGTGTAGATATGCATGGTTCAAATTGTATTAATATGAGTAATCTCATTAATTTGAAGAAAAAAAAATTAAGAAGAATAGTAAATTTTACATTGTTTTTTCAAGTCACGATAAAATATTATTTTTAATTGTCTTAAAAAAGTACAATGGAATGAAGTGATTATGTGAAATTTATACACCAAAATATGGTATAAGACGTTACTAGAACTTGTTATCTAAGATCATTTAGGATAGAATTTTGTGACTAAAAGTCATAACACTGCATATAGCATTAAATAATTAAATATATTTATTTAAAAATGAAGTATTGAATTACTATTAATTAATTTTCACATATTTGACAATGTAACTCGTTTACAACTACGAGATGCAAATAAAACATTTTTTAAAATAAGAATAAATATCTATTTTGTTGACCTGACCTGACATGACTCAAGACCCGATACGAACCGAGCTCGAAATGACCCAATCCTGACCTTTCCCTATCCGAAATGACCCAAGACCCGATATAACTGGAGATTGAAACCACCCGAACACGACCCGTCTAGACCCAATCTGTCCTGATACTTAGCATGACTTTAATTCAACCGGACACAATTGACCCAACTCGAACCATTCGCAACCTCTACTCACATACACACGCACAAGCACATGCATAAGAACATGCACGCGGATGCACACACACGCACAGGCACATGTGCATACAAACACGCACAGGCACACGTGCACACAAACACAATCACGCACTTAGATGCACGTCCACATGCACACACATACTCACACAAACACGCACGTGAACGTTTGCAAGAATGCAAGCTTGTAGGCATACATTCACACTGACAAACACACACACTCACATACACACACAAACATGCACGTACAATAAATCACACACGCACACATGCACGAATTATTACTCACACATGAGCCGACTCGTTTGCCATGTTTACTCACACTTGCACACACATACACACACACGCACGCATAGACACACTTGCACATATACATGAATACTCACACAAACGCACACACACACCCGCGCACATACACATGCATTCAAACACGCACACAGACACTGTCATATGCACTCGTACAAACACATACGTACCAACATAGGAGCACACATATGAACACATGCATGCACACACACACATCCACACACACACACCCACATGCGCATGGATGCACGTACACACACGCACTTACACACAAACAAGGACACATACATATGCGCACGCGCACACGAACACACTAAGGAACACTCACACATGTGCAAACATACGTACGCACAAACGCCAACACGAACACACACGCATGCACATGCGAATACATACACACACACTCGCACATGCACACATTCACACACACGCACACATGCATGCACGTACACACCCACGCAAACATGCATGCATGCATGCACTCACACGCACACTCACTAAAGAACACGCACAGTCACACGCACAAACACACGCTCAAACACCCACACGAACACGCATGAACACCTAAACACACGCATACACGAACACATGCACGCACATAGGCACAGTTGAACACTCGCACAAGCACGCACACACAAGCACCTGCATGCGGACACACGTACACAATTAACTTAATTTTTATCAAAATTAATTAATTATTGATTTTCATGTGTTGATATGCATGGTTCAAATTATATTAATATGAAATATCTCATTAATTTGAACTAAAAAATCGAGAAGAATAGTAAATTTTACATTGTTTTTCAAGTTATGATAAAATATTGTTTTTAATTTTCTTGAAAAAAGTATAATGGAATGAATTGATTATGTGAAATTTACTCACCAAATTTTTTTATAAGATGTTACTAGCGAGAATAACTTTGTGAACTATTTGTCTAAGATCATTTAAGACTTAATTTTGTGACTAAAAGTCATAACATTGCATATAGAATTAAATAATTAAATATATTTAATTAAAAAAATGAAGTATTGATTTACTATTAATTAATTTTCACATAATTAAATATCTATTTTGTTGACCTGACCTAGCATGAGTCAAGACCCGATATGAATCAACCTCGGAATAACCCAATCCCAACCCATCCCTACCCGAAATGACCCGAGACCCGATACAATCGGAGATTGACACCACCCGAACACGACCCCACCAGACCCGAAGTGTCCTGATAGGAATGACTTGAACTCATCCGGACACAAACCTGATTGACCCAACCCGAATCATTTGCCACTTATACTAACACACACGCGCCCAAGAACACGCACGCGGATGCATACACACCCGCACATGCACACGTGGACAAACACAAAAACACGCAATTAGACGCACATCCACATGCACACACATACTCACACAAACACGCACGTGAATGTATGCACGAATGAACACACGTAGGCGTACATGCACACACACAAACACACACACTCACATACACACACACAAACATGCACGTACAATAAATCACACGCCCACGCACGCATGAATTATTACTCACATATGACCCGACTCGTTTTCCACATCTACTCACAGATGCACACACATACACACACGCACACGCACACGCATAGACACACATGCACAAATACACGCACACTCACACACCCGCGTACATACACATGCATACAAACACATATGCACACATATAGGCGCACACACATGAACTCATGCATGCACACACACACACGCACACGCACACACCCACCCACGCACGCATGGATGTACGTACACACACGCACTTACACACAAACATGGAAACATACGCACGCACAAACACCAACACGAACACGCACGCATGGACATGCAAATACATACACACACACACTCGCACATGCACACATTCACACTCACGCACACATGCATACACGCACACACACAACCGCGAACACATGCATGTATGCACTCACATGCACACACGCATGCACACACACACACATACTCACTAACAAACACGCATAGTCACACTCACAAAGACGCACACACACCCACACGAACACATGCGCAAACACAGACACACACGAACACACGCACAAATGCATGAACATAGGCGCAGTTGCACACACGCACAAGCAAGCACACGCACATGCACGGGCACGAACGTTCACAAATAACATAACTTTTATCAAAATTAATTAATTATTGATTTTTATGTGTTGATATGAATGGTTCAAATTGTATTAAGATCAGAATAAATATCTATTTTGTTGACCTGACCTGACATGACTCAAGACCCGATATTAACGAAGCTCAGAATGACCTAATCCCGACCCGTCCCTATCTGCAATGATCCGAGACTCGATACGATCGGAGAGTGAAACCACCCGAACTCGACCCGATTGGACCGGGCCCAAAGTGTCATGAGACTCAGCATGACTTGAACTCAACCGGATACAAACCCGATTGACATAACTCGAGCCATTTACCTCATCTACACACACACGTGCGGATGCACACTCACACGCACATGCACATGTGCACACACGCACTTAGATGCACATCCACATGCACACACATACTAACACAAACACGCACGTGAATGTATGCACGAATGCATGCACGTAGGCGTACATGCACACACACAAACGCACACACTCGCATACACACACACAAACATGCACGTACGATAAATCACACACTGACACACACAAAAATTCTTATTCACACATGACCCGACTCATTTGCCACGTCTACCCACACATGGACACATATGCACACACACACGCAAAGACACACTTGCACATATACACGCACGCTCAGACAAACGCGTACACACACACACCAGCGAACATACACATGCATACAAACACGCACCCAGACACAAACATATGCACTCATACAAATCTATACTCACACACATAGGCGCACACACATGAACACATGCATACACACACAGACACGCAAGCGCATGCGAACACAAACACACTAAGGCACACACACACATGCGCAATATAAGCACGCACAAACGCCAACACGAACACACCCGCATCCACACATGAATACATACACACACACACTAGCACATGCACACATTCACACACATGCACTCATGCATGCATGCACGCACACACACGACCATGCACACTTGCATACATGCACTCACACGCACACACGCACACACGCATGCGCACGTGCACACACACTAACGAACATGCACAATCACATGCACAAACACATGCACACACACCCACATGAACAAACCCACAAACACACACACATACACATGCACATTGGAACAGTTGCACACACGCACAAGTATGCACGCACACGCGCACACAAACACATGCATGTTGACGCACTTAGACAAATAATATAATTTTTACAAAATTAATTAATTATTGATTTTCATTTGTTGATATGCATGGTTCAAATTGTATAAATATGAGTAATCTCGTTAATTTCAAATAAAAACTCGAGAAGAATAGTAAATTTTACGTTGTTTTTCAAGTCACGATAAAATATTATTTTTAATTTTCTTGAAAAAAGTATAATAGAATGAAGCGATTGTGTGAAATTTACTCACCAAAATTTGCTATAAGACGTTACTAGCGAGAATAACTTTGTGAACTAACTATCTAAGATCATTTAAGATTGAATTTTGTGACTAAAAGTTATAACATTGCATATAGCATTAAATAATTAAATATATTTATTTAAAAAAATGAAGTATTGATTTACTATTAATTAATTCTCACATATTTGACAATGTAACTCGTTTACAACTATTAGATGCAAAAAAAAAAACATTTTTTAAAATAAGAATAAATAGCTATTTTGTTGAAATGACATAACATGACTCAAGACCCGATATGAACCAAGCTTGAGATGACCTAATCCCGACCCGTCCCTATCTGAAATATCCGAAGACCCGATACAACCGGAGATTGAAACCACCCAAACTCGATCCGACCATACCCGAAGTGTCCTGATACTCAGCATGAATTGAACTCGACTGGACAAAAACCTGATTGGCCTAATCCAAACCATTTGCCACCTCTACTCACACACACACGCACAAGAACACGCACGCGGATGCACACTTACACGCACATGCACACGTGCACACACACAATCACGCACTTAGACGCACATCCACAAGAACACACATTCTAACACAAACACGCACGTGAATGTATGCACGAACGCACGCACTTAGGTGTACATGCACACACACAAACGCACACACTCACATACACACACACAAACATGCACGTACAATAAATCACACACCCACGCACCCATAAATTCTTACTCACACATGACCCAACTCGTTTGCCACGTCTACTCACACATGCACACATATACACACACACGCAAAGACACACATGCACATATACACGCACGCCTACACACACATGGATGCATGTATGCACATGCAGTTGCACACACACAAGGACACATACACGTGTGCACGTGCCCATGAACACACTAAGGCACACTCAGACATGCACAAACATCCGCATGCACAAACGCCAACACGAACACACATGCATGAACAGGTAAATACATAAACACACACTCGCATGTGCACACATTCACACACACGTACACATGCATGCATGCGCGCACACAAGCACACACACACCCACGCACACATGCTAGCATGCACTCACACGAGCACGGACACACACACACTAACAAACATGCACAAGAACACGCACACGGATGCACAAACACACGCACATGCACACACACGCACACACAATCACGTGCTTAGACGAACATCCACATGTACACACATACTCACACAAACATACACGTGAATGTATGGACGAACACACGCAAGTAGGCGTACATGCACACACACAAATACGCACGTACAATAAATCACACGCCCACGCATGAATGAATTAACACTCACACATGCCCCAACTCGTTTGCCACGTCTACTCACAGATGAACACCCATACACACAGATGCACAAACACACATGCACATATACACGCACACTCACACAAACTCACACACACACCCACTCACATACACATGCATACAAACACGCACACATACACAAACATATGCACTCATATAAATACATACGCAAACACAAAAGTGCACACACACACCCACACACACACGTACACACACACCCACACACACATGGATGCACGTACACACACAGAAGGGCACATACACGCATACATGCACACATGGACACACTAAGGCATACTCACATATGCGCAAACATACGCACGCACAAATGGCAACATGAACATACATGTATACAAATGCGAATACATATGCACGCACACTCGCACATGCACAAATTCACACCCACTCACACATGCATGCACGCGCACACACACACCCACACACACATGCATGCTTGCACCCACGCTCAGACGCGCACACGCACACACTAACGAACACAAACAGGCACATGCACACACGCACACACGCACACACACACAAGCACGCACGTACGCAAATAACATAATTTTTATCAAAATTAATTAATTATTGATTTTCATGTGTTAATATGCATGGTTCAAATTGTATTAATATGAGTAATCTCAATAATTTCAAATAAAAACTCGAGAAGAATAGTAAATTTTACATTGTTTTTCAAGTCACGATAAAATATTAATTTTAATTTTCTTGAAAAATATATAACGGAATGAAGTGATTATGTAAAATTTACTCACCAAATTTTGGTATAAGATGTTACTAGTGAGAATAACTTTGTGAACTAGTTTTCTAAAATCTTATAGGATTGAATTTTGTGACAAAAAGTCATAACATTGCATACAACATTAAATAATTAAATATATTTATTTAAAAAATGAAGTATTGATTTCCTATTAATTAATTTTCACATATTTGACAATGTAACTCGTTCACAAATATTAGATTCAAATAAAACAATTTTTAAAATAAGAATAAATATCTATTTTGTTGACCTGACCTGACATGACTGAAGACCCGATATGATCCCAGCTCGAAATGACCCAATCCCAACCTTACCCTATCCGAAATGACTTGAGACCCGATACGACCCGAGATTGAAACCACCCGAACATGACTCGACCAAACTCGAAGTGTCTTGATGCTCATTATGACTTGAACTCTATCAAACACAAACCTGATTGACCTAACCCAAACCATTTGCCACCTCTACTCACACACGCACACGCACATGCACACACAAACACACAATCACGCACTTACAAGTACATCCACATGCACACATACTCACAAAAACACTCACGTGAATATATGCACGGACAATAAAGTACACACCCAAAATCGCACAAATTATTACACACACATGACCCGACTCATTTGCGACGTCTAGTCACACGTGCATACACATACACACTCACGCACAGACACACATGGACATCTATAAGCACACTCACACAATCATCACACACACCCACGCACATACACAAGCATACAAGCACACACACACACACAACTTATGAACTCATACAAACGCATACGCACACACATAGGCGCACACAGATGAACACATGCATGCATACACCCACACACCAACACACAGACGCACACACACACCCGTACACACATGGATGCACGTACACATGCGCACTTAGACACACATACGTACACATACACGCACCCACGCGCACACGAACCCACTAAGACACACTCACACATGTGCAAACATACGCATGCACAAACGCCAACACGAATACACCCACAAACACATGCATGCATGCACTCCCACGCACACGCACACGCACATGCGCGCACACACACTAACGAACACGTATAGGAACATGCACAAGAACATGCAAGCAGACGCGCACGCACATGCACACGCACGCAATCACACACTTAAACGCACATCCACATGCACACACATACTCACACAAACACATATGTGAATGTATGCACGAACGCACGCACATAGGTGTACAGGCACACACACAAATACGCCCACTCACATACACACACACAAATAGGCGCGTACAATAAATCACACACTCACACAAGAACGAATTATCACTCACACATGACCCGACTCGTTTGACACGTCTACTCATAGATGCACACACATACACTCATACGCACAGACACACATGCACATATACACGCACACTCTCACAAACTCACACACACACCCACGCACATTCACATGCATACAAACACGCACGTAGACACAAATATATGCACTCTTACAAACTCATTTGCACACAAATAAGTGCACACATATGAACACATGCATGCACGCACGCACAGACACACACACATACACACACCCACGCACACATGCATGCATGCACTCACACTCACACACACAAGGACCTATACACGTGCGCGCACGAACACACTCACATATGCGCAAACATATGCATGCACAAACGCGAACATGAGCACACACGCATGCATATGCGAATACATACACTCACACACTTGCACATGCACACATTCACACACACACACGCACACACACACACTAACGAACTTGCACAGGCACACGCACACAGACGAACACAAGCACAAACACACACACACACACGCCCACACGAACAGACGCACACATGCACGCATATAGGCATAGTTGCACACATGCACAAGCACACACACACACAAGAGTATGCACACGCAGGCACACGCACACACAATCACATCCATGAGCATAAACGTACACAAATAACATAACTTTTATCAAAATTAATTAATTATTGATTTTCATGTGTTAATATGCATGGTTCAAATTGTATTAATATGAGTAATCTCAATAATTTCAAATGAAAACTCGAGAAGAATAGTAAATTTTACAATGTTTTTCAGGTCACGATAAAATATTATTTTTAATTTTCTTGAAAAATGTATAATGGAATGATGTGATTATGTAAAATCTACTCACCAAAATTTGGTATAAGATGTTACTAGTGAGAATAACTTTGTGAACTAGTTTTCTAAGATCATTTAGGATTGAATTTTGTGACTAAAAGTCATAACATTGCATACAACATTAAATAATTAAATATATTTATTTAAAAAAAATGAAGTATTGATTTACTATTAATTAATTTTCATATATTTGACAATGTAACTCGTTCACAAATATTGGATTCAAATAAAACAATTTTTAAGATAAGAATAAATATCTATTTTGTTGACCTGACCTGACATGACAGAAGACCCGATATGACCCCAGCTCGAAATGACCCAATCTCGACCCGTCCCTATCCGAAATGACCTGAGACCCGATACAACCCGAGATTGAAACCACCCGACCAAACTCGAAGTGTCTTGATACTCATTATGACTTGAACTTGACCGAACACAAACCTGGTTGACCCAACCCGAACCATTTGCCACCTCTACTCAGGCACACACGCACATGCACACACAAACACACAATCACGCACTTATACATACATCCATACGCACACATACTCACACAAACACTCATGTGAATATATGCACGTACAATAAAACACACACCCACAAACACACGAATTATAACTCTCACACGACCCAACTCATTTGCGACGTCTAGTCACACGTGCACACACATACACTCTCACGCACAGACACATATGCACATCTATAAGCACACTCACACAAATGCGCACACACACCCACACATATACACAAGCATACAAACACACACAGAGACACAACATATGAACTCATACAAACACATACGCACACACATAGGCGCACACACATGAACACATGCATGCACACACCCACACACCAACACACACACACACGCACACACACACCCGCACACCCATGGATGCATGTACAAATGCGCACTTAGACACACACACGTACACATACACGCACCCACGCGCACACGAACACACTAAGGCACACGAACACATGCGCAAACATACACACGCACAAACGCCAACACGAATACACCCACAAACACATGCATGCATGCACTCCCACGCACACGCACACGTGCACACACACACTAAAGAACACATATAGGAACATGCACAAGAACTCGCAAGCGGAAACGCACACACACACACATGCACAAGCACACACACATAGTCACACACTTACACGCACATCCACATGCATACACATACTCACACAAACACGTATGTGAATGTATGCACGAACGGACTCACGTAGGCGTACAGGCACACACATAAATACAAACAGTCACATAGACACACACACAAACATGCGAGTACAATAAATCACACACCCACGAAGGAATGAATTAGCACTCACACATGACCCAACTCGTTTGCCACGTCTACTCGTAGATGCACACACATACACTCATACGCACAGACACACATGCACATATACACGCACACTCTCACAAACTCACACACACACCCACGCACATTCACATGCATACAAACACACACACAGACACAAGCATATGCACTCTTACAAACACATATGCACACAAATAAGTGAACACATATGAACACATGCATGCATGCACATCTAGGCATACACACATACACACCCACGCACACATGCATGCATGCCCTCACACTCACACAAACTTACTCACACGTAAGGACCTATACACGCGCGCACACGAACACACTATGGCACACTCACATATGCGCAAATATACGCATGCACAAACGCCAACACGAGCGCACACGCATGCATATGGAAATACATACACTCACACACTCGCATATGAACACATTCACACACACGCACACATGTATGCATGCACACACACACACCTACGCACACATGAATGCTTGCACCTACGCTCACATGCTCACGCGCACACACACACTAACGAACTCGCACAGGCACACGCGCACACACGAACACGCGCACAAACACACACGCACACGCCCACACGAACACACGCACACACGCATGCACATAGGCATAGTTGCACACATGCACACACAAGCACATGCACTTACACACACTCACAAGCACATGCACACGTGCCAACACACACAATCACTCACTTAGACGCACATCAATATGGACACACATACTCACACAAACACGCACGTGAATGTATGCACGAATGCATGCACGTAGGCGTACATGCACACACACAAACACACACACTCACACAAACATGCACATACAATAAATCACACTCCCACACACACATGAATTAACACTCACACATGACGAGACTCATTTGCCACATCTACTCACACATGCACACACCTACACAAACACGCACAGACACACATGCACATATACACGCACACTCACACATAAGCACACACACACCCACGCACATACACATGCTTACCAGCATGCACACGGACATAAACACATGCACGCACACAAACAATTATGCTTACACATAGGCGAACACACATGAGCACATGCATACACACACATGCCAACACACACGCACACACACAAACCCACACACACATGGATGCACGTACACACACACTTACACACAAACAAAGACACATACACTAAGGCACACTCACATATGCGCAAACATACGCACGCATAAATGCCAACATGAACACGCATGCATGCACATGCGAGTACATACACACACACTCGCACCTGCACACATTCACACACACGCACACATGCATGCACACACACACACAAGCACACACACACACTCACATATGCATGCATGCACTCACACACACACGCTAATGAACACACACACACACCCATTCGACCACAGGCACAGACACATGCACATATGCACAGTTGCACACACACAAGAATATGCACATGCATGCACAAGCACATGCAAGTGCAGGCACGTACACAAGTAACATAATTTGGTACAAGACGTTACTAATGAGAACAACTTTGTGAAAAAGTTGTCCAAGATCATTTTGGACTGAATTTTGTGACTAAAAGTCATAACACTGCATATAGCCATAAATAATTAACTATATTATTTAAAAATTGAAGTATTGATTTATTACTAATTAATTTTCACATATTTGACATTAAAAATTGAAGTATTGATTTATTACTAATTAATTTTCACATATTTGACATTCTAACTCCTTTACTCCAATTAGATGGAAATAAACTTTTTTTTTAATTAAGAATAAATATCTATTTTGTTGACCTGACCTGACATGACTCAATACCCGATATGAATCAAGCTCGAAATGACCCAATCTCGACCCGTCCCTATCTGAAATGACCCGAGATCGAATACGACCAAAGATCACCCGAACACGATCGCACTGGACCCAAAGTGTGCTGATTCTCAGCATGACCTGAACCCGACCAGGCACAAGCCCGATTGACCCAACCCGAACCATTTTTCACCTTCGCTCACACACAGACACACATGCACATGCACACGAACACGCACGTGGATGCACACACACACACACACATGCACACATGCACACACACACCCACTTACTTAGACGCACATGAACACGCACACATATACTCACACAAACACGCACATGAATGTATGCACGAACGCACGCATGTAGGCGTACATGCACACACACAAACATGTACATACAAAAAATCACACACCCATGCACGCACGCATTAACACTCACACACGACTTGACTTGTTTGCCACGTCTACTCACACATGAACACACATACACACACACGCATAAACACACATGAACATATACACACATACGCACACAAACGCACTCTCACACCCACGCACATACACATGCATACAATTACGCACACAGACACAAACAGATGCATGCACACACACACAGGCACACACACATGAACACATGCATGCACACACACACCCACAGACACATGGATGTATGTGCACACACTCACTTATACTCGCACAAGGACACATAAACAAGTGCACACGAACACACTAAGGCACACTCACCTATGCACAAACACACGAACGCATAAACGCCAACATGAACACACATGCAAGCTCATGTTAATACATACACACACACCCACACATGCATGCATGCATACATGAACGCACACACACCCACGCACACATGCATGCATGCACTCACATGCACACGCGCACACACACGCTAACGAACACGCACGGGCTCACGCACACACACCCATACGAACACACGCAAAAACACACAAACACGTACCGACACAAACACATGAACACACACACACCTACATGCAGGCATTCACACACGCACGCACATAAGCACAGTTGCACACATGCACAAGCACTCCCACACAAGTATATGCATGCGCACGAAATGAAATCTCATTAATTGACATGCATGGTTCAACATTGTACTAATATGAGTAATCTCGTTAATTTCAAATAAAAACTTAAGAAGAATAGGAAATTTTACAGTGTTTTTCAACTCACGATAAAATATTATTTTTAATTGTCTTGAAAAAAAGTAGAATGGAATGATGTGATTATGTCAAATTTACACACAAAAATTTGGTATAAGACGTTACTAATGAGAATAACTTTGTGAACTAGTTGTCTAAGATCATTTAGGACTGAATTTTGGGACTAAAAGTCATAACATTGCATATAGCATTAAATAATTAAATATATTATTTAAAAAATGAAGTATTGATTTATTATTAATTATTTTTCACATTTTTGACAATGTGACTCTTTTACTCATATTAGATGCAAGTATAACATTTTTTTAATTAAGAATAAATATCTATTTTGTTGACCTGACCTAACATGACTCAAGACCCGATATGAACCAAGCTCGAAATGATCCAATCCTGATCTGTCCCTATTCGAAATGAACCGAGACCCAAGATGACCAGAGATTGAAATCACCCGAACACGACTGGACTGGACCCGAAGTGTCCTGATACTCAGCATGACCTGAACCTGACCCGACACAAGAACGATTGACCCAACCCGAACCATTTCCTACCTCCACCCACATACTCACGCACATGCACATGCACACGAACACGCACGCGGATGAACACACACACACACACATACTCACACAAACACGCACGCGAATGTATGAACGAACGCATGCACGTAGGCGTACATGCACGTACAAAAAATCACACTCCCACGCACGCACGCATTAACACACACACACGACCCGACTCGACCCGACTCATTTGCCACGTCTACTCACACATGCACATACATACACACACATGCACAGACACACATGCATATATACACGCACACGCACACAAACACACACTCACACCCATGCACATACACATGCATAGAAACACGCACATAGACACAAACAGATGCATGAACACAAACAAATACATACACACATAGGCACACACACATGAACGCATGCATGCACGTACACACCCACACACACATGGATGCACATGCACACACTCACTTATCCACACAGAAGGACACATACAGGCGCTCACACGAACATGCTAAGGCACACTCACACATGCACAAACATACGCACTCTCAAATGCCAACACGAACACACACGCATGCACATGTGAATACATTCACACACACACACTTACATGCACACATTCACACACGCACACATACATGCATGCACACAAGCACATGCACACCCATGCACACGCATACGCACACACACACACTAATGAACAAGCACAGGCAGAAGCACACATGGGCACACACACCCACACGAACACACGCACAAACACATACACATGCACATGCGAACACACACCCACATGTAGGCACGCACACACGCTCACACGCATGCTCATAAACACAGTTGCACACACACACAAGCACTCACACACAAGCATGTGCACGCACACGCATGTGCACAAATAACATAATTTTTATCACAATTAATTAATTATTGATTTTCATGTGTCGATATGCATGGTTCAACATTGTATTAATATGAGTAATCTCATTAATTTCAAATAAACAGTCTAGAAGAATAGTAAATTTTAGAGTGTTTTTCAAGTCAAGATAAAATATTATTTTCAATTGCCTTGAAAAAAAAGTATAATTGAATGAAGTGATTATATGAAATTTACTCACCAAAATTTGGTATAAGACATTACTAATGAGAATAACTTTGTGAACTAGTTGTCTAAGATCATTTAGGATTGAATTTTGTGACTAAAAGTAATAACATTGCATATAGCATTAAATAAATAAATATATTATTTAAAAAATGAAGTATTGGTTTATTATTTATTAATTTTCACATATTTGACACTATAACTCGTTTAATCATATTAGATGTAAGTAAAACATTTTTTTAATTATGAATAAATATTTATTTTGTTGACTTGACCTGATATGACTCAAGACTCGATATGAATCAAGCTCAAAATGACCCAATCCCAACCCATCCCTATCTGAAATGACCGAGACCCAATACGACCCTATATTGAAATCACCTGAACACAACTAGACTGGACCCGAAGTGTCCTGACACTCAATATGACTTGAACTTGACTAGACACAAACACGATTGACCCAACCTGAACCATATACCACCTCGACTAAGACACACATGCACATGCACATGCACACAAACACGCACTGGGATGCACACACACACGCACATGCACACGTGCACACACACACCCACACGCACTTAGACGCACATGCAAATGCAGACACATACTCACACAAATACGCACATGAATGTATGCATGAACGCACGCACGTAGGCATACATGCACAAACACAAAGATGCACGTACAATAAACCACACACCCACGTACGCACACATTAACACTCACACACGACCCGACTCGTTTGCCATGTCTACTCACACATGCACACACATACACACACACGCACAGACACACATGTACATATACACGCATGCGCACACAAACACACACTCACACACACCCACATGCAGGCATGCACACACGCACGCACATAACCACTGTTGCCCACAGGCACAAGCACTCACACACAAGCATATGCACACGCATGCACGTACAAAAATAACATAATTTTTATCACAATTAATTAATTATTGATTTTCAAGTGTTGATATACATGGTTCAACATTGCATTAATATAAGTAATCTCAATAATTTCAAATTAAAAGTCTAGAAGAATAGTAAATTTTACAGTGTTTATTAAGTCACGATAAAATTATATTTTTAATTGTCTTGAAAAAAAAAAGTATAATATAATTAAGTGATTATGTGAAATTTACTCACCAAAATTTGCTATAAGACGTTACTAATGAGAATAACTTTGTGAACTAGTTGTCTAAAATCAGTTACGACTGAATTTTGTGACTAAAATTCATAACATTGCTTATAGCATTAAATAAATAAATATATTATTTCAAAAAGGAAATATTGGTTTACTATTAATTAATTTTCACATATTTGACAATGTGCCCCGTTTACTCATATTAGATGCAAATAAAACATTTTTTTAATTAAGAATAAATATCTATCTTGTTGACCTGACCTGACATGACTTAATACCCGATATGAGCCAAGCTCGAAATGACCCAATCCCGACCTGTCCCTATCCAAAATGACCCAAGACCCAATACGACCCGAGATTGAAATCACCCGAACACGACCAGACTGGACCTGAAGTGTCCTCATACTCAGCATGACCTCAAACTGACCTGACACAAACCTGATTGACCCAACCTGAACCATTTGCCTTCTCCACTCCCACACACGCACACGCACAGGGATGCACACACGCACACGTACACATACACAGCCACGAAGTTAGTCGCACTAGCACATCCACACACATACTCACACAAACACACACGTGAATGTTTGCACGAACGCACGCACGTAGGCTTTCATGCACACACACAAACATGCAAGTGCAATAAGTCACACACACATGCACGCACGCATTAACACTCACACACCACCCGATCTGACCTGACTAGTTTGCCACGTCTACTCACAGATGCTTACACATACACACACATGCACATATACACACACACGCACACCAATGCACACTCACACCCATGCACATACACATGCATACAAACACGAGCACAGACACAAACAGAAGTACGCACACGCATAGACACACACACATGAACACATGCATGCACACACACAACCACACACACATGGATGCACATGCACGCACTCACTTATACACACACAAGGACACATACACGCGCACACTCGAACACGCTAAGGCACACTCACACATGCACAAACATACGCACGCACAAACGCCAACACGAACACACACGCATGCACATGCGAATACATACATACACACTCGAACATGCACACATTCTCACACACGCACACATGCATGCATGAACACACGCGCACACACACTCACGCTCACATGCTTGCATGCACTCACACGCTCACGCGCACAAACACGGTAACAAAAATGCACAGGCTCACGCACACACACACACAAACACATGCACACACAAACACACACATGCGCCCACACAAACACACACCCACATGCAGGCACGCACACACGCACGCACATAAGCACAGTGGCACACACGCAAAAGCACTCACATACACAAATAACATAACTTTTATCATAATTAATTAATTATTGATTTTCATGTGTTGATATGCATGGTCCAACATTGTATTAATATGAGTAATCTCATTAATTTCAAATAAAAACTTGAGAAGAATAGTAAATTTTACAATATTTTTCAAGTCACGATAAAATATTGTTTTTAATTGTCTTGACAAACGGTATAATAGAATGTAGTGATTATGTGAAATTTACTCACCAAAATTTGGTATAAGACGTTACTAATGAGAATAACTTTTTGAACTAGTTGTCTAAGATCATTTAGGACTGACTTTTGTGACTAAAAGTCATAACATTGTATATAATATTAAATAATTAAATATGTTATTTAAAAAATGAAGTATTGATTTATTATTAATTAATTTTCACATATTTGACAACGTAACTAGTTTACTCATATTAGATGCAAATAAAAAAATTTCATTAATAATAAATATCTATTATTTTGACCTGACCTGACATGACATGACTCCTGACCCGATATGAACCAAGCTCGAAATGACCAAATCCTGACCTGTCCCTATCCGAAATGACTCGGGACCCAATATGACTCAAGATTGAAATCAGTCGAACACGACCGAACTGGACCCAAAATGTCCTGATACTTAGCATGAGCTGAACCCGACCCGAAACAAAACCGATTAACCAAACCTGAACCACCACCACTCATGCACACATGCACATGCACATGCACACGAACACGCATGGGGATGCACACACACAAAAACCTATGCACTTAGATGTACATGCACATGCACAGACATACTCACACAAACACGCACATATGCGTACATGCACACACACACAAACATGCATGTATAATAAATAACACACCTGTGCACGCACGCATTAATAGTCACACAAGACCCGACTCGACACGACTCGTTTGGCACTTCTACTCTCACATACACACACATGCACAGGCATAAATGCACATATACATGCACACAAACACACACTCACACCCACGCACATACACATGCATACAAACACGCACACAGACACAAAGAGGTGCACGAACACAAACAAATATGCACACGTATAGGCACACACACATGAATACATGCATGCACACACACACCCACACACACATGGATGCACGTGCACACACTCACTTATACACATACACACGCACACACGAACACGCAAAGGTATACTCACCCATGAACAAACATACGCACGCACAAACGCTAACACGAACACATATGCATGCACATGCGAATACATACACACACACTCGCACATGCGCACATTCACACACACGCACACACACACTCACACACACATGCATGCATGCACTCGCACACACACTCGCACACACACGTTAACAAACACGCACAGGCTCACGCACTCACACAAACAAACACACACGCACACACCCACACGAACACATCATAAACATACACACACGTGCCCACACAAACAAATGCACACATATGCACACGCGAACACACACCCACATGCAGGCACATACACACGCAGACACGCTCACACGCACGCACATAAGCACAGTTGAACACACGCACAAGCACTCACACACAAGCATATGCACGCGCACCCACGTACAAAAATAACATAATTTTTATCATAAGTAATTAATTATTGATTTTCATATGTTGATATACATGATTCAACATTGGATTAATATGAGTAATCTCATTAATTTCAAATAAAAACTCGAGAAGAATAGTAAATTTTACAATGTTTTTCGAGTCACGATAAAATATTATTTTTAATTGTCTTAAAAAATAATATAATGGAATGAAGTGATTATGTGAAATTTACTCACCAAAATTTGGTATAAGACGTTACTAATGAGAATAACTTTGCGAACTAGTTGTCTAAGATCATTTAGGACTGAATTTTGTGACTAAAATTCATAACATTGCTTATAACATTAAATAAATAAATATATTATTTCAAAAAGGAAGTATTGGTTTACTATTAATTAATTTTCACATATTTGACAATGTACCTCATTTACTCATATTAGATGCAAATAAAACATTTTTTTAATTAAGAATAAATATCTATTTTGTTAACCTGACCTGACATGACTTAATATTCGATTTGATCCAAGCTTGAAATGACCCAATCTCGACCCGTCCCTATCCAAAATGACCTAAGACCCAATACAACCCAAGATTGAAATCACTCGAACACGACCGGACTAGACCCGAAGTGTCTTGATACTCAGCATGACCTGAACCTTACCCGACACAAACCTGATTGACCTACCTAGAACTATTTGCCTCCTCCACTTAAACACACGCACACGCACATGCACATGCACACGAACAAGCACGGGGATGCACATACACGCACACGCACACCTACACGTACACATACACACCCACGAAGTTAGATGCACTAGCACATGCACACACATACTCACACAAACACGCAGGTGAATGTTTGCACGAACGCCCATATGTAGGCGTTCATGCACACACACAAATATGCACGTACAATAAGTCACACACACACGCACGCACGCGTTAACACTAACACACGACCCAACCAGACTTGGTTGCCACACCTACTCAAACATGCAGACACATACACACACACACGCACAGACACACATGCATATATACATGCACACGCACACAAATGCACACTCTCACCAACACACATACACATTCGTACAATCACAAGCACAAACACAAACAGAAGCACACACACAAAACAATACGTACAAGTATTGGCACACACACATGAACACATGTATGCAAACACACACCCACACACACATGGATGCACGTGCACACACTCACTTATACACACACAAGGACACATACATGCGCGCACATGAACACACTAAGGCACACTCACACATGCACAAACATACGCACACACAAACGCTAACACGAACACACACGGATGCACATGCGAATACATACACACACTCGCGCATGCACACATTCACACACATGCACACATGCATGCATACACACACGCACACACACACTCACGCACACATGCATGCATGCAGTCACACGCACACTCGCACACACATGCTAACGAACATGCACAGGTTCACGCACACACACACACAAACACACATACACAGACCCACAAAAACACATGCACACACACGCACACGCACACGCGAACACACACCCACACACAGACACACACACACGCAGACACGCTCACACGCATGCACATAAGCACAGTTGCACACATGCACAAGCACTCACACACAAGCATATGAATGCGCACGCACGTACACAAATAACATAATTAATTAATTATGGATTTTCATGTGGTGATATGCATGGTTCAACATTGTATTAATATGAGTAATCTCATTAATTTCAAATAAAAACTCGAGAAGAATAGTAAATTTTACAATGTTTTTAAAGTCGTGATAAAATATTATTTTTAAT
Source organism: Bretschneidera sinensis (assembly GCA_023935145.1). Lineage (NCBI taxonomy): Eukaryota > Viridiplantae > Streptophyta > Magnoliopsida > Brassicales > Akaniaceae > Bretschneidera > Bretschneidera sinensis. The sequence goes on from CM043704.1 coordinate 25,488,023, forward strand.
TGTCTTGAAAAATGGTATAATGGAATGAAGTGATTATGTGAAATTTACTCACCAAAATTTGGTATAAGACGTTACTAATGAGAATAACTTTGTGAACTAGTTGTCTAAGATCATTTAGGGCTGAATTTTGTGACTAAAAGTCATAACGTTGCATATAGTATTAAATAATTAAATATATTATTTTAAAAAATGAAGTATTAATTTATTATTAATTAATTTTAACATATGTGCAATGTAACTTGTTTACTCATATTAGATGTAAATAAAGCTTTTTTTAATTAAGAATAAATATCTATTTTGTTGACCTGACCTGACATGACTCACGACCCGATATGAACCAAGCTCAAAATGACCCAATCCCGACCCGTCTCTATCCGAAAAGACCCGAGATTAAAATCACCTGAACATAACCGGACTGGACCCGAAGTGTCCTAATACTCATCATCACCAGAACCTAACCCGACATAAACCCGATTGACCCAACCCGAACCACTTGCCTCCTCCACTCACACACACGCACATGCATAGGCACATGCACACAAACACGCACAGGGATGCACACACACGCACACGCACACATACACACACTCCCACAAACTTAGATGCACATGCACATGCACACACATACTCACACAAACACGCATGTGAATGTTTGCACGAAGGCATGCACGTAGGCGTTCATGCACACACACAAACATGCACATACAATAAATCACACACCCACGCATGCACACTTTAACACTCACTCATGCACATACAAACATGCACATATACACGCACACAAATGCACACTCACACCCACGCACATACACATGAATACAAACACGAGCACAGACACAAACAGAAGCATGCACACAAACAAATAAGCACACGCATAGACACACGCACATGAACACATGCATGCACACACACATGGATGCACGTTCACACACTCACTTATACACACAAAGGACATATACACGCGCGCGCACGAACATGATAAGGCACACTCACACATGCACAAACATGCGCATGCACAAATGCCAACACGAACACACACGCATGCACATGCGAATACATACATACACAAACGAACATGCACACATTCACACACATGCATGCATGCGAACACACACACAGACACTCACGCACAGATGCATGCATGCACTCACAAGCACATGCGCATGAACAAGCTAACGAAAATGCACAGGTTCACGCACACACACACACGCCCACACAAACACACACACCCACATGCAGGAACGCACACACACATACACACACGCACATAAGCACAGTTGCACACACGCACAACCACTCACACACAAGAATATGCACGCGCACGCACGTACACAAATAACATAATTTTTATCATAATTAATTAATTATTGATTTTCATGTGTTCGTATGCATGGTTCAACATTGTATTAATATGAGTAATCTCATTAATTTCAAATAAAAACTCGAGAAGAATAGTAAATTTTACAATGTTTTTCAAGTCACGATAAAATATTATTTTTAATTGTCTTGACAAACGGTTTAATGGAATTAATTGATTATGTGAAATTTACTCACAAAAATTTGGTATAGGACGTTACTAATGAGAATAACTTTGTGAGCTAGTTGTGTAAGATCATTTAGGACTAACTTTTGTGACTAAAAGTCATAACGTTGCATATAGCATTAAATAATTAAATATATTATTTAAAAAATGAAATATTGATTTATTATTAATTAATTTTCACATATTTGACAATGTAACTAGTTTACTCATATTAGATGCAAATAAAAATATTTAATTAATAATAAATATCTATTTTGTTGACCTGACCTGACATGACTCCTGATCCGATATGAACCAAGCTTGAAATGACCAAATCCCGACCCATCCCTATCAGAAATGACCCAGGACCCAAAATGACTCGAGATTGAAATCAACCGAACACAACTGAACTGGACCTGAATTGTCCTGATACTCAGCATGAGCTGAACCTGACCTGAAACAAAATCGATTAACTCAACCTTAACCATTTGCCACCACCACTCACACACACACGCACATGCACATGCACAAGAACATGCACGGGGATGCGCACACACACGCACATGCATGCGTGCGCACAGACACAAACCCACGCACTTAGACGTACATGCACATGCATAGACATACTCACACAAACACGAACGTGAATGTATGCACGAACGCACGCACGTATAGGTACATGCACACACACACAAACATGCACGTACAATAAATAACACGCCCACGCATGCACGCATTAATAGTCACACATGACCCGACTCGACCTGACTCGTTTGGCACGTTTACTCCCACATGTACACACATACACACACACGCACAAACACACATGCACATATACATGCACAGAAATGCACACTCGCACCCACGCACATACACATGCATACAAACAGGCACACTGACACAATGAGATGCACACACACAAACAAATATGCACACACATAGGCACACACACATGAACACATGCATGCACACACACAAGCACAGACACACCCACACACACATGAATGCACGTGCACAAACACAAGGACACATACACGCGCGCACACAAACACGCAGAGGTATACGCACACATGAACAAACATACGCATGCACAAACGCCAGCACGAACACACATGCATGCACATGCGAATACATACACACACACACACACACCCATGCATGCATGCACTCACATGCACACGCGCACACACACACATGCTAACAAACACGCACAGGCACACGCGCACACACCCAAACTAATACACAAAGAAACACACACAAAGACATGCATGCACACGTGCTCGTAAGCACTGTTGAACACACTCACAAGCATGCACATACACGCGCACGCACGTACATAAATAACATAATTTTTATCACAATCAATTAATTATTAATTTTAATGTGTTGATATGCATGGTTCAACATTGTATTAATATGAGTAATCTCATTAATTTCAAATAAAAACCAAAGAAGAATAGTAAATTTTACAGTGTTTTCCAAGTCACAATAAAATTTTATTTTTAATTGTCTTGAAAAAAGGTATAATAGAATGAAGTGATTATGCGAAATTTACTCACCAAAATTTGGAATAAGATGTTACTAATGAGAATAACTTTGTGAACCAGTTGTCTAAGATCATTTAGGACTGAATTTTGTTACTAAAAGTCATAACATTGCATATAGCATTAAATAATTAAATATATTATTTAAAAAATTAAGTATTGATTTATTATTAATTAATTCTCACATATTTGACAATGTAACTCGTTTACTCATATTTTTTACTAAAAATCATAACATTGCATATTGCATTAAAAAATTAATTACATTATTTAAAAATGGAATTTTTGATTTATTATTAATTAATTTTCATGTATTTAACAATATCACTTGTTTACTCCTGTTAGATGCAGACAAAACAATTTTTAATTAAGCATAACATCCGATTTTGTTGACCCGACCTAAGTGACACGTGACTCAAACGACCCGAGACTCAATATTACCCAAATCAGACCCGACTTCCCGAACCTGACCTGTTTGCCACCTCTACTCACACACATGCACACGAACATGTAGATGTGTGCGCATGGGTGCACAGACCCACACACACGCATGCTACCGCATGTGAACACAACGCGAAAGAAAGCACGAAGGCGCACTTGCACGAAAGTACACACACAAAAATACAAATGCGGTCGTGCACGCACACGTGCACACGTGTAGACACGCAAACACATACACATGCACGTGCACGCACACGAATGCACACGTGCAAATAAAATAAATTTTATAACTTTTATTAATTATCATTTTTCATATGTTGATATGCATGGTTCGACATTCTATTAATATGAGTAATTTCGTTAATTTCAAATAAAAATTGCAAAGAATTGCAAATTTTGCATTGTTCGTCAAATCACAGTATAATTTTATTTTTGATTGTCTTTAAAAAAAATATAATGGAATTAAGTGATTATATGAAATTTGATGTACAAATTTTGTAAATAACGTCACTAGTGAGAATAACTCGGTGAACCAGTGTTTGAGATCATTAAAGTCTAATTTTTTTGACTAAAAATCATAACAATGAATATTGCATTAAAAAATTAATTATATTATTTAAAAATGGAAGTTTAGATTTATTATTAATTAATTTTCATGTATTTGACAATGTAACTTGTTTACTCCTATTAGATGCAAATAAAACAATTTTTTAATTAAGTATAACTATCTATTTTGTTGACCCGACCTGACATGACCCAAGACCTGATATGAACCAATGTCGAAATGACCCAAACCTGACCCGACTGTAACCGACATGACTCGAAACCCGATACGACACGAGAATGATAGGACCATTTTTGACATAATGTGACACGCGACTCGAACGACCCGAGAGTCCATATGACCCAAACAGGATCCGACCGAAACCCAATTTACCCGACCTGACCTATTTGCAACCTCTACTCAAACACATGCACACGAACACACAGACGTACGCGCATGGGTGCACAGACCCACACACACGCATTCACTTGCAGGTGAACACACCCACGTATGCACGCAAGAAGGCGCACATGCATGAACGCACGCACACAAAAATACACACGCGACCGTGCGTACATGCACACAATCACATACGCACACACGCACACAAGTACTCATGCAGACACACACACATATATGCATACGCGCACGTGCGTACACCTGCACACAAATAAAATAAATAAAATAAATCATATAACTTTAATTAATTGTTATTTTTCACATATTGATACTCATTGTTCAACATTCTATTAATATGAGTAATTTCATTAATTTAAAATAAAAATTGTGAAGAATAGTAAATTTTACATTTTTCGTCAAGTCGCAATAAAATTTTATTTTTTATTGTCTTGAAAAAAATATACTGGAATTAAGTGATTAAATGAAATTTGATGTACAAAGTTTTGTATATAACGTTACTAGTGAGAATAACTCGGTGAACTAGTGTTCGAGATCATTATAGTCTAATTTTTTGACTAAAAATCATAACGTTGCATATTGTAATAAAAAATTAATTATATTATTTAAAATGGAAGCTTTGATTTATTATTAATTAATTTTCATGAATTTGACAATGTAACTCGTTTACTCCTATTAGATGCAAATAATTTTTTTTAATTAAGCATAACTATCTATTTTGTTGACCCAACTTGACATGACTCAAGACCCGATATGAACCAAGCTCGAAATGACCCAAACCCAACCCGATCGAAACGACCTGAGATTGATATGACCATTTTTGACATATAGTGACACGTAACTCGATTGACCCGAGAGACAACAGGAGTCAAACAGGATCCGATCGGAACCCGAATTTTCGAACCTGACTTGTTTGCCATCTCTACTCACACACATGCGCACGAAAACGTAATCGTATGCACATGGGTGCAGAGACCGACACACACGAATGTACTCGGACAGGAACACAACGCGCTTGCACGCAAGAAGGAGCACATGCACGAATGCACGCACACAAAAATACACACGTGACCGTGCACACACACACACGCACACATATACACATGCAAACACACACATGCCGGCACACATGCCTGTGCACACGTGCAAACACATGCACACAAATAAAATAAATTATATAACTTTAATTAATTATTATTTTTCATTTGTTGATATGCATGGTTCAACATTCTATTAAAATGTGTAATTTCATTAACTTCAAAATAAAAAATTGCGAAGAATTGTAAATTTGGCATTTTTCATCAAGTTTCATTAAAATTTAATTTTTGATTGTCTTGAAAAAAAAATATAATGGAATTAAGTGATTATATGGAATTTGATGTACAAAATTTAGTATATAACGTTACTTGTGAGAATAACTCTGTGAACCAGTAGTCTGAGATCATTAAAGTCTAATTTTTTTGACAAAAAAATATAACATTGCATATTGCATTCAAAAACTTAACTATATATTTTAAAAATGGAATTTTTTATTTATTATTAATTAATTTTCACGTATTTGACAATGTAACTCTTTTACTCCTATTAGATGCAAATAAAACAATTTTTTAATTAAGAATAACTATCTATTTTGATGACCCGACCTGACATGACACAAGACCCAATATGAACCAAGCTCGAAATTACCCAAGCTGGACCTGAGTATACTCGACATGACCCAAGACCCAAGATTGATATGACCATTTTCGACATAAAGTGACACGCGACTCGAACGACCAGAGAGTCAACATGACCCAAGCAGGATCTGATCGAAACCCGATTTACTCGACCTGACCGGTTTGCAACCTCTACTTAAACACATGCACACGAACACACAGACGTACGCACATGGGTGCATAGACCAGGACACACGCATGCACTAGCACGTGAACACACCCATGCTAGAAGGCGCACATGCATGAATGCATGCACACAAAAATACACACGCGACGGTGCGAACACGCACACACGCACACATGTACACAAGCAAACACACACACATGCATGCATAAACGCACGTGCACACACCTGCACATGAATAAAATAAATTATATAACTTTAATTAATTATTATTTTTCATATGTTCATATGCATGGTTCAACATTCTATTAATATGAGTGCTTTCATTAATTTCAAATAAAAAATTACGAAGAATTGTAAATTTTGCATTGTTTGTTAAGTCACAATAAAATCTTATTTTTGATTGTCTCGAAAAACAATATAATGGAATTAAGTGATTATATGAAATTTGATATACAAAATTTTGTATATAACGTTGCTAGTGAGAATAACTCTTTGAACTAGTAGTCTAAGATCATTAATGACTAAATTTTTCCACTAAAAATCATAACGTTACATATTGCAGTAAAAAATTAAATATATTATTTAAAAAATGAATTATTGATTTATTTTTAATTAATTTTCACGAATTTGACAATGTAACTCGTTTACACCTATTCGATGCAAATATATCATTTTTTTAACTAAGCATAAATTTCTATTTTGTTGACCCGACCTGAAATTACTCAAGACCCGATCTGAATAAAGCTCAAAATGACCCAAACCCGTCTTGACCCTACCCGACATGACACAAGACCCGATATGACCTGAGATTAAAATGACCCGTTTTGACATAAAGTGACATGCGACTCAAACAACACGAGACTTAATATGACCCAAACAAGACTCGACTGGAACTCATTTTTTCAAACCTTACCTGTTTGCCACCTCTACTCACACACATGCATATGTACATGTAGACGTATGCGAATGGGGGCACAGACCCACACACACGCCTGCACCCGCACATGAACAAACCCACGATGCACGCAAGAAGCCACACATGCGCAGAAAAAAATACACACTCGGCCGTGCGTACATGCACGAATGTACACATGTACACAGGTAAACACACACATGCACGTATACACCCACGTGCACACGTGCACACACATGCACACAAATAAAATAGATTTTATAACTTTAATTAATCATTATTTTTCATATGTTGATATGCATGGTTCAACATTATATTAATATGAGTAATTTCTTTAATTTTAAAATAAAAAATTACGAACAATTGTAAATTTTGCATTTTTTGTCAAGCCCTAATAAATTTTTTTTTTTTATTGTCTTGAAAAAAATATAACGAAATTAAGTGATTATAAGAAATTTGATGTACAAAATTTAGTTTATAATGTTACTGGTGAGAATAACTCGGTGAACCAGAAGTCTGAGATCATTAAAGTCAAATTTTTTTTGACAAAATTAAATATAACACTGCATATTGCATTAAAAAACCTAATTATATTATTTAAAAATGGAAGTTTTGATTTTTTGTTAATTAATTTTTACGTGCTTGCCAATGTAACTCGTGTACTCTTTATTAGATGTAAATAAAGCAACATTTTAATTAAGAATAACTATCTATTTTACTGACCCGACCTGACATGACTCAAGACCCGTTATGAACCAAGCTCGAAATGACCTAAGCCAGACTCGATCATACCCGACATGACCTAAGACCCAATACGACCCGAGATTGATATGATCGTTTTCGACATAAACTGACACGCGACTCGAACGACCAGAGAGTCAACATGACCCAAGCAGGATCTGACCGAAACCAGATTTACTCAACCTAACCTGTTTGCAACCTCTACTCAAACACATGCACACGAACACACAGACGTACGCTCATGGGTGCATAGACCAGGACACATGCATGCACTCGCACGTGAACACACCCATGCTAGAAGGCGCACATGCACGAATACCTGCACAAAAAAATACACACGCGACGGTGCATACACGCACACATGCATGCATACACGCACGTGCACACACCTGCACACGAATAAAATAAATTATATAACTTTAATTAATTATTATTTTTCATATGTTCATATGCATGGTTCAACATTCTATTAATATGAGTACTTTCATTAATTTCAAATAAAAAATTGCGAAGAATTGTAAATTTTGCATTGTTTGTTCAGTCACAATAAAATCTTATTTTTGATTGTCTCGAAAAACAATATAATGGAATTAAGTGATTATATGAAATTTGGTATACAAAATTTTGTATATAACGTTGCTAGTGAGAATAACTCTTTGAACTAGTAGTCTAAGATCATTAATGACTAAATTTTTCCACTAAAAATCATAACGTTACATATTGCAGTAAAAAATTAAATATATTATTTAAAAAATGAATTATTGATTTATTTTTAATTAATTTTCATGAATTTGACAATGTAACTCGTTTACACCTATTCGATGCAAATATATCATTTTTTTAACTAAGCATAAATTTCTATTTTGTTGACCCGACCTGAAATTACTCAAGACCCGATCTGAATAAAGCTTAAAATGACCCAAACCCGTCTTGACCCTACCCGACATGACACAAGACCCGATATGACCTGAGATTAAAATGACCCGTTTTGACCTAAAGTGACATGCGACCCAAACAACACGAGACTTAACATGACCCAAACAAGACTCGACTGGAACTCATTTTTTCAAACCTTACCTGTTTGCCACCTCTACTCACACACATGCATATGTACATGCAGACGTATGCGAATGGGGGCACAGACCCACACACACGCCTGCACCCGCACATGAACAAACCCACGATGCACGCAAGAAGCCACACATGCGCAGAAAAAAATACACACTCGGCCTTGCGTACATGCACGAACGTACACATGTACACAGGTAAACACACACACATGCATGTATACACGCACGTGCACACGTGCACACACATGCACACAAATAAAATAGATTTTATAACTTTAATTAATCATTATTTTTCATATGTTGATATGCATGGTTCAACATTATATTAATATGAGTAATTTCTTTAATTTTGAAATAAAAAATTACAAACAATTGCAAATTTTGCATTTTTTGTCAAGCCCCAATAAAATTTTATTTTGATTGTCTTGAAAAAAATATAACGAAATTGAGTGATTATAAGAAATTTGATGTACAAAATTTAGTTTATAATGTTACTGGTGAGAATAACTCGGTGAACCAGAAGTCTGAGATCATTAAAGTCAAATTTTTTTTGACAAAATTAAATATAACACTGCATATTGCATTAAAAAACCTAATTATATTATTTAAAAATGGAAGTTTTGATTTTTTGTTAATTAATTTTTACGTGCTTGACAATGTAACTCGTTTACTCTTTATTAGATGTAAATAAAGCAACATTTTAATTAAGAATAACTATCTATTTTATTGACATGACTCAAGACCCGTTATGAACCAAGCTCGAAATGACCTAAGCCCGACTCGATCGTACCCGACATGACCTAAGACCCAATACGACCCGAGATTGATATGATCGTTTTCGACATAAACTGACACGCGACTCGAATGATCCGAGAGTCAAGATGACCCAAACAAGATCCGACCAGAACCAGATTTACCCAACCTGACCTGTTTGCAACCTCTACTCAAACACATGCACACGAACACACAGACATACGTGCATGGGTGCACAGACCTGCACACACGCATGCACGCAAGTAGGCGCACTTGCATGAACACATGCACACAAAAATGAAGATGCGACCATGAGTACACGCACACATGTACACACGCAAACACACGCACATGCATGCATACACGCATGTGCACACACCTGTACACAAATAAAATAAATTATATAACTTTAATTAATATTATATTTCATATGTTAATATGTATTGTTCAACATTCTATTAATATGAGTAATTTCATTAATTTCAAAAAAAAAATCGGGTAAAATAATAAATTTTGCATTGTTTGTCAAGTCACAATAAAATTTTATTTTTGATTGTCTCGAAAAACAATATAATGGAATTAAGTGATTATATGAAATTAGATGTACAAAAATTTGTATGTAACGTTACTATTGAGAATAACCCTTTGAACCAGTAGTATGAGATCATTAAAAACTAAATTTTTCGACTAAAAATCAAAACATTACATATTGCAGTAAAAAAATTAAATATACTATTTAAAAAATGAAGTATGGATTTCTTTTTAATTAATTTTCACATATTTGACAATGTAACTCGTTTACACCTATTAGATGCAAATATAACATTTTTTTAATTAAGCATAAATTTCTATTTTTTTGACCAGACCTGAAATTACTCAAGACCCGATATGAATAAAGCTCGAAATGACCCAAACCCGACCCGACCGTACCCGAAATGACCCGAGACCCAATATGACCCAAGATTGGAATAACCCGAGACCCGATACGACCCGAGATTGAAATGACTCGAGACCCAATATGACCCGGGATTGAAATGACCTGTTCCAACATAAAGTGACATGCGACTCGAACGACCCGAGAGTCAACATGACCCAAATCAAACTCGACTGGAACCCGACTTATCGGACCTGACCTTGTTGCCACCTCTACTCACACACATGCACACAAACACGTAGGTGTCTGCGCATGGGTGCACAGACCCACACACATGCATGCACCCGCACATGAACACACTGCACATGCACGCAAGAAGGTGCACACACGAACGCATGCACACAAAAATACAAATGCAGCTGTGTGTACACGAACACAAACACATACACACACACGCACACATGTACACACGCAAACACACATACATGCACGCACACACGCACGTGCACACGTGCAAACAAGAGTCGATTGGAACCCGATTTTTTGGACCTGACCTGTTTGCCAGCTCTACTCACAAACATGGATACAAACACGCAGACGTATACGAATGGGTGCACAGACCCACACACACGCCTAGACCCGCACGTGAACACACCCACAATGCACCCACAAAAATATACACGCGTGATTGTGCGTACACGCACACAAGCATATGCGCACACACGTACACATGTACACACGCAAACACACACACATGCACACGTGCACACAAATAAAATAAATTATATAACATTAATTAATTATTATTTTTCATATATTGATATGCATGGTTCAACATTATATTAATATGAGTAATTTCATTAATTTCAAATAAAAAAATTGTGAAGAATAGTAAATTTTGTATCGTTCATCAAGTCAAAATAAAATTTTATTTTTTATTGTCTTGAAAAAAAAATATAATTGAAATAAGTGATTATATGAAATTTGATGTGCAAAATTTTGAATATAATGTTTCTAGTGAGAATAACTATGTGAACCAGTAATTTAAGATCATTAAAGATTAAATTTTTTGACTAAAAATCATAACATTACATATTATATTAAAAAATTAAATATATTATTTTAAAAATGAAGTATTGATTTATTTATTATTAATTTTCACGTATTTGACAATGTAGCTCATTTACTCCTATTAGATGCAATTAAAACATTTTTTTAATTACGTATAAATTTCTATTTCGTTGACCCGACCAAAAATGACTCAAGACTCGATATGAACCAAGCTTGAAATGACCCAAACCCGACCCAACCCTACTCGACATGACCAGAGACCCGATACGACCTAAGATTGAAATGACATGTTTCGACATAAAGTGACACGCGACTCGAACAACCCGAGACTCAACCTAACCCCAACTGAACTCGACCAGTACCCAATTTCCCGGATCTGACCTGTTTGCCACCTCTACTCACACACATGCACACGAACAAGCAGATGTATGCGCATTGGTGCATAGACCCACACACACGCCTACAGCCGCTCGTGAACACACGTACGTATGCACGCAAGAAGGCGCAAATGGACACACACACTTGCCCAAAAATACGTACGTGACCGTGTGTACATGCACACAAGCACATAAGCGCACACACACACATGTACGCACATAAACACACACAGATGCACGCACACACGCACGTGCACAGGTGCACACACATGCACACAAATAAAATAAATTATATAACATTAATTAATTATTACTTTTCATATGTACATATGCATGGTTCAAAATTCTATTAATATGAGTAATTTCATTAATTTCAAATAAAATAGAGAATAGTGAATTTTGCATTGTTCGTTAAGTCACAATAAAATTTTATTTTTGATTGTCTTGAAAAAAAAAATATAATTATATTAAGTGATTATATGAAATTTGATGTAAAAACCGTGTATGCACCGTTACTATTGAGAATAACTCTGTGAACCCATAGTCTAAGATCATTAAAGACTAAATTTTTTGACTAAAATCTCAACATTACATATTGCATTAAAAAATTAAATCTATTATTTAAAAAAGAAAGTATTGATTTATTTTTAGTTAAATTTTAGGTATTTGACAATGTAACTCGTTTACTCTTATTAGATGTAAATAAAACATTTTTTAATTAAGCATAAATATCTATTTTGTTGACCCGACTTGAAATGACTCAAGACCCGATATGAATCAAGCTCGAAATGACCCAAACTCAACCCGAACCAACCTGACATAACCCAAGAGGCGATACAACCTGAGATTGAAACCACTCAAACACGACCTGTAATGACCCATCTCGGGTTGGCCACCCCCGAGAAGGTGTCATCACATTTTGAGAATCCCAGCACGACACATATATGCAACAATAAATAATACCAACAGAAAAAATTTTATTTTAAATCCTCAACAGTGGAGATACAAAATCTAATATTAATTTACACATAATATATAAAATGCATGAATATTTACAAATAAAATATTTATTTCATTTTCTCAATAGTCTGACGATATTGACACGTAAGTGGCTTACAGAGAATGAATCTGTCTAACCCTTAACCTCACCAGACTACTTGTCCTATTTGCTACCTAAAATCAATGTACAATGAGGGCTGAGCTTCACAAGCTCAGTGAATTAAATTTACTAAAAGTATTCCACTTTCATAAATAGTCTGGTAATATTTAATCATTTATTTCTCTTATAATTGGATAATAACATAATGTCTAAACATTTAATAAATTTCTATCTTATCATATTTCTACATCTTTTTCTCACTGTAACAATCCCTTTGTAAGGCCAATCCAACTATAATTAAATTTACCATAATACCTCACACATCAGCACTTCAATAAATGCAAGCAATAATTAAAGCAGATGCAATGCGTGAATGATTATGATGGGGACGTCTCCCCACCTGCCGACAGGTTATTATTATCTTAGACCGGCCCCTTCCTGGTTCTTAACAGCTTATCCCGACTGTCACAGAAATTTATTTACAGCATATACCGAGTGTCACGGTGTCCCTCTTAATTCCAACATATACCGGCTGTCACGATTGTTCCATTAGACCGGTCCCTTCCCGGTTCTTATCTACCCCCAAAGCATAAACTAAAAAGTTATTTTAATATTATTACTAGATATTTGATTTTCTTATTTAGATTACTTAAAATAAATCCAACTCACCACATAGCACTTAAAGCTACCCGTAAATTACTTCCTTGCCCTTCCTGTTCCTTTTCAGAATTTTCTCCGGTCGCTGTTCATCAGCACCTGACATAATATTTGTATTAAATTTCTAATTATTTCTTCAATTCTTCATAAACTACATCCTTTGAAAATTCCCATTTGGGATTTCCGAGAAATATATGTATGCTAAAAATTCAAAAATAACATTACGTTATTACCTTCTATTTTTCCGATAGCTTCTCGTAAAAATTTCCACCGTAAACCCCTTCAAAATTTTGCTATTTTCGCATTTCTTTCGGTCCCCAAGTGTTTAAAGAAGACGTGTAATGTGAAGAAACTAAATGAATTTGGTAAGCGTAAGTTAAGTTTACGCATACTACATGTATATATACCACTTGGCTGAAAAAATCTCTACAGCCCTAAAAACATCCCTGCAGCCCTTTAAAAAAATCCCTGCAACCCCATAAAAAAAAATCCCTGCAGCCCTAAAAAAATCCTTGCACACTTTACTTGTTGCAATTTGCAACATTCACCAACTTTTCATGTTTTGGCTACATGTCTCTCATGCAGCCTTCAAAAATAACACTTGTTACTTCTACAAAAACTTGGCAGCAGGTGCTGCCACTTACTGCCACATTTTACTGTTCACAGATTTCTTTTTTATTATTTTATTATTTTTTACTTTTGTCTCCTTTACCTTTTATCTTCTCCAAAATCAAGAAAAGAGTTGGGGGAATTCCTTCTTCATTCTTGCTTCATTCTCCCACGTGACTTCTTCAACGTCTTTATTTCGCCATAATACTTGAATCAAGGAAATGACTTTATTGCACAATACATGTTCCTTTATGTTTAGGATTCTGACTGGTGTTAGCATAAAAGTCAAATCTTTCTGAATTTATGTTGGCTGATTCGAGATACTATGGGATTCATCATGTAAGTACTTTCTCAGCAGTGACACATGAAAAAAATTATGTAATTGCTTTAATTCTAGAGGTAGATTCAAATGATACGCTACTAGTCTGATTTTCTCGATCACCTCAAACGGACCCATAAATCTCGGGCTTAGCTTTCCCTTCTTCTTAAATCTCAACACTCCTTTCCACGTAGATATCTTCAGGAATACGCAATCACCAACTTGGAACTCGAGAGGTCATCTTTTTTTATTAGCATATCCTTTCTGTCTGTTCTGAGCTGCTCTGAGGTTCTCCCTAACTAGTTTGATCCTCTCAGTAATCAAGTCTATCATTTTCGGGCCATATATCTTTCTCTCTACAATTTCTTCCCGACATACTAGAGTTCTACACCTTCTACCATACAAAGCCTCGAAAGGTGCCACCCCAATACTAGTTTGATACTGGATATTGTATGCAAACTCGATCAAAGGTAAATAAGCATCCCAGCTTACTGAGAGGCTTAGTACACTTGCCCTCAGCATATCTTCTAGTATTCTGATAATTCTCTCTGTTTGCCCATCAGTTTGTGGATGGAAGGCTGTACTAAATTGTAATTGCGTACCCATAGCTTCTTGGAAGCCCCTCCAAAATCTAGAGGTAAATCTAGGATCTCTACCAGATACGATACTCAAGGGTACTCCATGAAATTTTACTATTTCTGCCACATGCAACTCTGCCAACTTCTTCGGACTCCAAGTAGTTTTGATATGAAGAAAATGTGAAGACTTAGAAAGTCTATCCACTATAACCCATGCAGCATTATATCCTCGTTGGGTACTGGGAAGACCAGAGACAAAATCCATACTCATATTCTCCCATGGCCACTTAGGTATTGGAAGAGGTTGTAGTAAACCTGCTGGATGTCTATTCTCAGCCTTCATCTGTAGGCAAATCAAACACCTAGAAATATATTCTGCTACGTCCTTCTTCATCCTTGACCATCAATAATTTCGTTTTAACCCCTGTACATTTTATTATTACCCAGATGCATGGAATATGCCCAATCACGAGCCTCTCTTAGTATCTCCTTCCTCATCTCCACATCATTAGGACCACAAACTCGTTGCCCCAATACTACGATACCATCTTCTCTAATTCTAAACTAGGTTGGCTTCCCACTCAACACTTCCTGCCTGATTTTCTCTATTCCCTCATCTTTACCCTGCAGCTGTAATAAACGATCAATAATAGGAGATTGTATCACCATATTTTCCATTAACACTCCTCTATCATTGACACTTAATTGCATCCTCATTCTTTTTAATTCTATCATCAAGCTAGTATTATGACTTCCAATAACAGCTAATCTCCCTGTAGCCTTTCTACTCAATGCGTCAACTACTACATTAGCTTTTCCTGGATGATAATGAATTGTACAGTCATAATCACAAATCAATTCCATCCACCTCCTCTGCCTTAAATTCAACTCCTTCTGAGTTGGTAAATGCATCAAACTTTTATGATCAGTAAAAATTTCACACTTGCTCCATACAGATGTGTCTCCAAATCTTCAAAGCAAAAAC
Organism: Bretschneidera sinensis; assembly: GCA_023935145.1. NCBI lineage: Eukaryota > Viridiplantae > Streptophyta > Magnoliopsida > Brassicales > Akaniaceae > Bretschneidera > Bretschneidera sinensis. Next base: position 25,504,379 of record CM043704.1, read on the forward strand.
TATGGCAGCCAATTCTAAATCATGGGTCGGGTAATTCTTCTCATGGTTCTTCAGTTGCCTAGATGCATAAGTTATAACTCTCCCATGTTGCATCAACACACACCCCAACCCCTGATGTGACGCATCACTATAAACCACAAATCCTTCATCACGAGAAGGAAGCACCAATACCGGGGCAGTACTCAGTTTCTCTTTCAACAGTTGAAAACTCCTCTCACATTCCTCAGACCAACTAAACTTCACATCCTTCCTGGTCAACTTAGTCAAAGGTCCAGTGATCATAGAAAAATTCTAGATAAATCTCATATATTAACCAGCCAACCCCAAAAAGCTTTTAATTTTAGTTACACTCGTGGGTCTTTCCCAATTCAATACTGCTTCTACTTTATGTGGGTCAACTGCTATCCCCTCTCCTGATACAACATGCCCCAAGAAAGATATTTCATTCAACCAGAACTCACACTTCGAGAACTCTGCATACAATTTCTCTCTCCTCAAAATCTCTAACACTATCCTCAAATGTTGCATATGCTCCTCTTCATTCCTGGAATATATCAAAATATCATCAATACATACAATCACAAATCTGTCAAGGAATGGTTTAAACACCCGATTTATACGGTCCATAAATGTCGCAGGAGCATTGATCAACCCAAAAGGCATCACAAAGAACTCATGATGGCTATAATGTGTCCTAAAAGCAGATTTAGGCACATCCCCCTCCTTTATCCTCAATCGATGATAACCTGACCTCAGGTCTATTTTAGAGAACATTCTACCTCCCTATGACTGCTCGAATAAGTCATCTATCATGGGCAAAGGATATTTATTCTTGATAGTGATCTTATTCAATTGTCTATAATCAATACACAACCTCAATATCCCATCCTTCTTCTTGACAAATAACACAGAGGCTCCCCAAGGTGACGTACTAGGTCGGATAAACTATTTATCTAGCAACTCCTGAATCTGAACTTTTAATTCTCTCAAATCAGCTGGTGCCATCCTATAGGGTGCTATGGATATGGGTGCTAATCCTGGAATCACCTCAATAGAAAACTCAATCTCCCTATTGGGAGGCAAACCAGTCAACTCTTCAGGAAAATCTTTTACTACCAAGATTTCTTCTAACTTCTTACCTTTTTGGCTAGAATCCACCACATATGCCAAATACCCCTCACAACCTTTCCTCAACCATTTACTAGCAGTTAAGGTAGAAATAAGACAATTAGCAAGGATCCTATATTCGCCCTGAAAATTAAACTCTTCATGTCCAAGTATTTTGAACATCGCATTTTTCCTAAAACAATCTACCCAAGCATGATATGCAGATAGCCAATTCATCCCCAGAATTAAATCAAAATCTGTCATATCTAAAGGTAATAGATCAACTTCAAATTCTCTATCAGCAATATTAATCATACAACCTCGATAGATTGTTCTAATAATAACCTTATCTCCAGTAGGAATCTCAACAATAATGGCATGCATCAAAGGACTAGCACTAGAACCACTAGATTTCATATAACTACTAGATACAAAGGAATAGGTTGCATCAGGATTAATCAATAATCTAGCAGGCCTACCAAGGATAGAGATCGTACCTATAACAACATTAGGTGTGGCTTATGCATCCTGTTGGGTCAATGTATAGACTCTGCCATCTTTGGACTGACTCTGACTGCCACATCCTCGCTCTGCTACTAATCCTCGACCTCTGCCCCGAACACCCCCTGATCCACCACCTCTCTCCGTTGATCTCCTCCCCACACTCCCCACACCTACGTCAGCAGATTTCCCAGCTGGACAATCTGCAGCCACATGTCCTCCCCTACCACATACAAAGCATATCTGCATAGGGCAATTCCGAGCCAGATGCCCCGCTTGATTACATTTAAAGCATACTCTTACTTCTCGATCATACATCATGTTACCACTTTCCCCTGGTGGCATACTTATTCCTCTACCATAACTCCCACTTCCCATAGTTTGCCTCCCAAATCTAGGGGTCCCACCAGTATTGCTCTGAGTTACAGAAGCAACAGGTTCCACCCATACTACTATTGCATCTAGGTCCCTCAAATCTAGACCTCTTCAATCAATCCCTCCTATCTCTCAACTCCATCAGATCCTTCTCAATTTGCAATGCTTTATCCACCAACACAGCATAATTCCCTATGCCCATATAAGAGAGTTTAGTCCGAATATCATAGTGTAATCCGTCTAAAAATCTCTTACATTTTCTCTCCTCCGTATTCACTAACTTAGGTAAAAACCTTTACAGGGTTATGAATTTACTATCAAATTCAACCACCGATAAATTTCCCTGCCTTAGGTGAATAAAGTCTCTTTCCCATTGTGCCCGAAAGGTATCTGGGAAATACTTTGCAAAGAACTCATCCTTAAACTTACTCCTGGTCAAAGGTTGATCTACCTGTGTGCTTACCCCGGGCAAAATATCCTCTCACCATTGAGAAGCCTCACCTTCCAGCATAAAGGAAGTAAAGGCCACCTTATGCCTATCTGACACCGATAAAACCTCAAAATATTTCTCTACGTGCCTAATCCATTGCTCAGCTTCCACCGGATTTGCTGATCCTCTAAAAGACTGAGGTTTAAACTTAAGAAACCTCACAAAACAATCCCCTTGCATCTCATTTGCAAATACCTCTCCCTCAGGCACCTCTTGCCTCACCATATCCGGTTCTCTTCTATCTCTTTCCTCTAATCTTCTCTGCAAATTAGCAGCCCTTTCTTCGGCTGCATTCATCCTATCTAAAGCACGATTAAGAGCCTCTCTTAATTCATCATTCCTACCCTCAGATACTCTCTCAACTTTACTCGTACTAGCTGCACTATCACTATGTTCCCTTACAGGAATATCACAGTGTAATATATAAAATGCATGAATATTTACAAATAAAATATTTATTTCATTTTCTCAATAGTCTGAGGATATTGACATGTATATGGCTTACAAAGAATGAATTCGTCTAACCCTTAACCTCACCATACTACTTGTCCTGTTTGCTACCTAAAATCAGGTGAGCTTCGCAAGCTCAGTGAATTAAATTTACTAAAAGTATTCCAATTTCATAAATAGTCTGGTAATATTTAATCATTTATTTCTCTTATAACTGGATAATAGCATAATGTCTAAACATTTAATAAATTTCTATCTTATCATATTTCTACATCTTTTTCTTACTATAACAATACCTTTGTAAGGCCAATCCAACTATAATTAAATTTACCATAATACCTCACAAATAAGCATTTCAATAAATGCAAGCAATAATTAAAGCAGATGCAATGTGTGAATGATTATGATGGGGACGTCTCCCCACCTCCTGGTTCTTTACAGCTTATCTCGGCTGTCACAAAAATTTATTTACAGCATATACCAGCTGTCACGGTATCCCTCTTAATTCCAGCATATACCAACTGTCACGGTTGTTCCATTAGACCGGCCCCTTCCCGGTTCTTTCGGTTATATTATTAAATGCATATGCACATGAACAATGATATGAAATATGCATATGGACAGTAATATAATAACACAAGAACCCCAAATATTTAAAATTAGCTATTATATCGTTCCTCAACTTATTACAAGAATTCCACTAAATTCCCCTCATAATAATTCATATCAAATCATCAATCTTAACTTGTCAAGATTCAAAAAATTTCATCTCCTCATAATTCACGTTACACATCAACCATAGCTCATCAAGAATTTCACTTATTACTTTGATTATTAAATCTACTTATTATTCCCAAAAATATTATTTCTTCCTTAATAATTTACTACATGTCCAAAATTATTATACCTATCAATTAAATTTTTATCTACCCCCAAAGCATAAACTAAAAATTTATTTTAATATTATTACTAGATATTCGATTTTCTTTTTTAGATTACTTAAAGTAAATCCAACTCACCACATAGCACTTAAAGCTACCTGTAAATCACTTCCTTACCCTTCCTGTTCCTCTCTGAAATTTCCTCCGGTCGCTGTTCGTCAACACCTGACATAATATTTGTATTAAATTTCTAATTATTTTTTCAATTCTTCATTTGGGATTTCCGGGAAATACATCTATGCTAAAAATTCAAAAATAACATTACATTATTACCTTCTATTTTTCCGATAGCTTCTCGTAAAAATTTCCACCGTAAACCTCTTCAAAATTTTGTTATTTCCACCTTTCTTTTGGTTCCCAAGTGTTTAAAGAAGACGCGTAATGTAAAGAAACTAAATGAGTTTGGTAAGCGTAAGTTAAGTTTGCGTATACTACATGTATATATACCACTTGGCTAAAAAAATCCCTGCAGCCCCCTAAAAATCCCTGCAGCCCTAAAAAAAATCCCTGCACACTTTACTTGTTGCAATTTGCAACATTCACCAACTTTTCATGTTTTGGCTACATGTCTCTCATGCAGCCTTCAAAAATAACACTTGTTACTTCTACAAAAACTTGGCAGCAGGTGCTGCCACCTGCTGCCACATTTTACTATTCACAGATTTTATTTTATTTTATTTTTTTACTTTTGTCTCCTTCACCTTTTGTCTTCTCCAAACTTTTTCAATCTTTTGAGACATTCAAATAGTAATAACCCTTTCACATAAACTTTATTTTAAATTCTATGTCATATTTATTAAATTACTTCTTTACCCTTGCTTTACAAATATAGGTATTACACGACCGGACCGGATCTGAAGTGACCTGAGACTCAACATGACCTGAACCCGAACCGATCGAAACCCGATTGACCTAAGCCGAACCATTTGCCACTTCTACTTACACAAACACACATGCACATGCACATGAACTGGCACACAGACACACAATCACACACCCGCGCACACACCCACGCATGCAGACGCACATGCACACAAATATGCACACTCAAACAAACATGCACATTAATGTATGCATGCACGCACGCACGTAGGCGTACATGCACACAGGAAACACGCACACTGACAAGCACACACACAAACATGCATATACAATAACTCACAAACACACTCACGTATGCACACATGCACACTCACACATGACCCGACTCGACCCGACCCATTTGCCACGTCTACTCACACAGTACACACATGCACACACAGACAAGCATTGACACACACACAGACACACACGCGCACCCACGCACATACACAAGAATACAAACACGAATAGGCACACGCACACACACAAGCACATGCACGCACACAAACTCACACGTACACGCACAAGTAGACACACATGAACACATGCATGCACACACACACAAACACACACTTGCACACACACACATGAATGCATGTACACACACGTGCATGCATGCCCACAAGCACACACACATCCACTCAAACATGCACACACAAACATGAACGTTCACACGAACATGCAGAAGCGCATTCACACACACACAAACACATGCACGCACAAATGCCAACATGAACACATGTACACTCACATGCGAATGCACACGCACATAGGCACTCATGCATGCGTGAACACACGCACACAAACTCATGCACTCATGCATGCACGCACACACACATGCACATAAGCACACATACGCATGCCCACTCATCTACTCGCACACACACACACGAACACGCACAGGTACACGAACAAACACCCACCAGCACACACACAAACACAAACACATGCACACACACACACATGCACATGTGAACACACCCACATGCAGGCACGTACACACGGACGCACATAAGTACACTTGCTCACACGAACAGACCAAAACACACATAAGCGCGCACGCACGTACACAAATAAAATAAATTTTATCATAATTATTTAATTATTGATTTTCTTGTGTTGATATTCATGGTTCAACATTGTATTAATATGAGTAATCTTAATAATTTCAAATCAAAAATCGAGAAGAATAGTAAATTTTGCATTATTCTTCAAGTCACAATAATTTTTTTTATTATTCCGAAAAAAAATATAATGCAAAGAAGTGATTATACGAAATTTACTCACCAAAATTTGGTATAAGACGTTACTAGTGAGAATAACTTTGTGAACCATTTGTCTAAGATTATTTAAGACTGAATTTTGTGACTAAAAATCATAACATTGCATATTGAATTAAAAATTTAAATATATTATTTAAAAACTAAAATTTTGATTTATTATTAAGTACATTTCACCTATTTGACAATGTAACTCATTTACTCCTATTAGATGCAAATAAAACATTTTTAATTAAGAATAAATATATATTTTGTTGACCCGACCTGAATTGACTCAAGGCCCGATATGAACCAAGCTCAAAACGACCCAAATCCGACCCGGCCCTCCCCGACATGGCCCGAGACCCGATACAACCCGAGATTGAAATGACCTGTTCTGACATAAAGTGACATGCAACTTGAATGACCCGAGACTCAACATCACCCAAATTGGTCCAGATTAGAACCTGATTTACCTGACCTGACTTGTTTACCACCTCTACTCATTCACATGCACATGAACACGCTGACGTAAGTGTATGGGTGCATAGACCCAAACATACGCATGCACTCGCACATGAACATACCCACGCATGAACGCAAGAAGGCGTATATGCACACACTCACGCACACAAAAATACACATGCGATCATGTGTACACACACACAAGCATATACGCATACACGTACACACACAAATATACACATGCACGCACACACGCACGTGCACACGTGCACACACATGCACACAAATAAAATAAATTATATAATGTTAATTAATTAATATTTTTCTTATGTTAATATATATTTTTCAAAATTATTAATATGATTAATTTCATTAATTTCAAATAAAAAAAATTGTGAAGAATAGTAAATTTTGCATTGTTTGTCAAGTCATAATAAAAATTTATTTTTGATAATTTTCATCATTCCATCCATGAGGAAAAAAATATAATGGAATTGTTGGTATTTGTCTAAGGTTTAAACAGGGTTAAGGTTTAAACATGGTTGAAGAGGTTTGAAGAAGTTTAGCATTAAGCCTCAGCACACTAGGTGTGCACCTCAACATGCAAGCAACAAAAAAGGGTCCAGCAAAATGAGTGTGTGCATCAGGTTAGGCTGCGGCCCTGCTCCTCCCAGGCAGCGGTGCCTAGAAGAGGAGGAGTGCTGGAGCAAGGCAAGGCTGCGGCGCCTAGAAGCTAAGGAGTTGGTGTTCTGCCTTGGGCCGCGACGCCCACTATTTTTAGCCGCGACGCCAAGCACACTAAGGCACATATGTGTAGACCTCTTCTATGGTTCGTGAGACATGTCTAAAATGCACAAGACTGATGAAAGGATATAGTTGATTGCTCATCTAGATCTAAGGGTGGATATTGACCCTTAAGATTGAACAAGAAGTTGGTGCACTATATAAAGGTTCACCTAGCTTCATTCTTAATAACAATGTCATATAACTTGCGATCAAAAGTGAGAGAATTGTAAAGAGTGCAAAGACACAGAATAAGAGAGACTCATTTGTAAGGCTGGTTTTTTAGAAGAGTGAGTAGAATAGAAAGGGGATTGAAGGGCTTGTAAAGGGAATTTTCTTGGGAAAATTCCAGGGTTAGTTCTTATCACTTTCTGTTTCTTCTTCTTCTTTGTTTCTTAAAGAACTTAGGCTTCTTGTAGAGGGGTTGCTGTGATTGTAAAGAACCACTGATTAGTTCAAAGAGTTCAGGAGAACTCACGGGGACGTAGGCACATTGCCGAACCTCGATAACAAATCGCTTGTGTTCTTGTCTTTCTTGCTTTCATTTGTTGTTTCATTTCATTACAAGTCATTCTAGACTTGAGTGTTTGGAAGATCACCACCAGGGCATCTTGTCAAGGTGATTTCCAACAGTTGTATTAGAGCCGGAGGAGCTTGCACAGCTAGGTATCGGAGCAAGAACAGAAGGTATCGAAGCGAGACTCCAAGAATCAAAGAACAAACTTCTTGGGTGATTCAAGAACGGAGTAAGGATCAAGATCAGATCGTGTTCTTGAGGTTGATTCAAGAACGGAGTTGAGATCAATCTTCGATTGTGTTCTTGAGTTTAGAAGAAGTTGGAAAGCATTTGTGGGTGCTGCACATATTTGGGATCATCTCCGCAAGATGGGATCAAATTTCATTGTTGAGAAGTTTGATGGAAAGGGAGATTTTTCCCTGTGGAAGCGGAAGATCAAGGCTGTTCTTCTGCAACAGAAGGTGGACTTGGCTATTGGAGAAGATGATGCTTTTCCAGTAAGTGTCCCGGAGGACCAGTGGATTGAGATGAAGAAGATGGCATACATCACCATCTTCTTGCACATGTTGGATAGTGTCACAAGGGAGTGCGGAGACTCAAAAGATCCGACTATCATATGGAAGAAACTATATGAGTTATTTCTTATCAAAACTCTCCCTAACAAGATTTATCTTCTTAAAAGAATCTTTGCTTTTAAAATGGATCATAGTAAAGAGTTTTAAGATAATCTTGATGTCTTTAATAAACTAGTTCAAGATTTGGCTAGTTGTAGTATTAAATTCTCGGATGAACAATTGGCTGTTATGTTATTAAATTCTCTTCCTAATTGCTTTGTTAGTTTAATTAATGCAATTGAATATGGAAGAGATACACTAACCAAAGAAATTGTGGTCAATGCTATAAAGGCTCATGATTTCAAAGCCAATAGTAGGGAGGCATAAAGTAGGGAAGGGTTGCTCGTAAGAGGAAGGCCAGCAACTAGGAATGTCAGTAGCATTCATGGCAACTACTGGGAGAAATCAAGAGGTAGAAGGCAGAGCCATGGGAGATCTCATTCCAAATCAAGATTTAGAGGAAAGAGATGCTTCTATTGCAACAAGGAGTGCCATTTCAAGAAAGATTGCAAGAAGAAGATGTGGGATGAGAGAAGAAGCCATACCGACAATGGAGAGGCTTTGGTTGCCAAAGGAGAATAGCAAGATAATGTTCTTGTTGTGTGCTCAAATGTGAGTAGGAGACAAGGCAGTGAAAAGTGGATTCTGGATTCCAGGTGAACTTATCACATGTGCCCTCACAAGGAATGGTTCAAGAATTTCAAGGAGATCAATGATGGAAGGGTCTTCTTGGGTAATGACAATTCTTGCCAAGTGAGGGGGATAGGAGACATCCAGTTGAGGATGTTTAATGGAGTCACAAGGCTACAGCGAAATGTGAGGTGTCTTCCAGATTTGAAGAGGAATTTGATCTCATTAGGGCAGCTGGATTCCATAGGCTACACATGCAAAGTAGAGGGAGGAAAGATCAAGGTGGCCAAGGGATCTTTGGTAGTGATCAAAGCAGCAATAAAGGATGGACTCTGTGAGATGATCAGAGAGACAGAAATCAATGATCAAGCAGAAAGCTTAATGGCTGAGATGGATAGGGCAGCCCTTTGCCACACTCGCTTGGGACACATGAGCAAAAAAGGACTACAAATTCTTAGCAAGGATGGTCAACTTGGAGGAGACAAAGTAGAGAAATTGGATTTCAGCAAGTGTTGCGTTCTTGGGAAGCAACACCGAGTCAGCTTCAACACCGGAGTGTACAAGTCTAAGGGCATTCTTGACTACATTCATTCGGACCTTTGGGGACCAGCAAGAACACCAACACAGGGAGGTAACTTTTACTTTCTATCTTTAATTTATGATTATTCAAGAAAGGTTAGGTTTATTTGCTTAAAAATAAATCAGATGCTTTGAATAAATTTGTGGTGTGGAAAAAATTGCTGGAGACTCAAATGAGTAGGGTAGCTAAGGCTTTACGAACCAATAATAGCTTAGAATTTTGTAATAAGGATTTTGATAAATTCTGTGAATTAAATGGCATTCTAAGGCATAGAACGGTTATAAAAACACCTCAGCAAAATGGAGTCCCTAAGAGGATGAATAGAACCCTTATGGAAAAAGTTAGATGCATGTTAATTGGGTTCAGTTTACCAAAATATTTTTGGGGAGAAGCTGTATCTACAGTTGCATACTTGGTTAATAGATCACCCTCTAGGGCTTTAGACCTTAAGACTCCCATAAAGATGTGGAGTGGAAAACCCCCTGAGTTGAGCAACCTTAGGACTTTGGGTGTGCTGCATATGCACATCAAAAGGATGATAAACTTAACCCAAGGTCTAGAAAATGTGTGTTTCTAGGGTATGGTGATGGGGTTAAGGGATATAGGTTGTGGTCCTTAGAACCAAAAGGAATGAAACTCATTATAAGTAGGGATGTTATTTTTAATGAATTTTTATTTCCTTACTTGGAGAAAACTAACCCTGCAAGGGCTAGTGAGCAAACCAGTCTGGAATTTATGGAGCATCGCATCAAGGAGAATTCGGTTCAGGTAGAGCAAGAAAGGCAAGAGGGTTCAGACCAGGTAGAGCCCATTAATGAAGGCCAAGATCAAGAAACTCAAGAGGAGACTGAACTGGAAGGGGCTGATGCAACAAGTCATAATGACTACCAGCTCACAAGGGACCGGGAAAGGAGGGTTGTTAGACCATCTTTGAGATATGGGTTTGCGGATGTTAATGTAGCAGCTCCTTGGACAAAAGGAGGAATAGTTGAACCAGAAACCTACATGGAAGCCATGAAGTGTAAGGATTCGTCAAAGTGACAGCTAACTATGGAGGAAGAAATGGATTCTTTGATGAAGAACAACTTTTGGGAGTTAGTGCCCAAACCAGAAAAACTGAGAGTTATGGATTGTAGATGGATCTACAAGATCAAAGAAGGGAACACTCCAGGGGATGAAGTCAGGTATAAAGCTAGGATGGTGGTGAAGGAGTTCATACAAAAAGAAGGCATAGATTTCACCGAAATCTTCTCACTGGCTGTGAAGTACAAGACGATACGGATAATATTGGCAATGGTGGTCCAATTTGATTGGGAAATCGAGCAAATGGGTGTGAAGATAGCGTTCTTACATGGAGGGCTTGATGAGACCATCTACATGAGGCGACCCGAAGGCTATGAGGGAGGAAGGTAGGGAGAGTTGGTGTGCAAATTGAAGAAATCTCTCTATGGCCTGAAGCAATCACCTCGGCAATGAATAAGAGGTTTGATTCCTTTGTTATCAGCTTGGGTTTCATGAGGAGCTACTATGATTCGTGCTTGTACTTCAAGGGGCACAAGGTGGAGGAAGTGGTGATCATTCTGATCTATGTTGATGACATATTGCTGGTTCGGAGCAGCATGGAAAGGATAAGAAAATTGAAGGCTCAACTTAGTGAGGAGTTTGAGATGAAGGATCTTGGCTATGCACAGAAGATCCTTGGGATGAATATCATCCGGGAAAGGGAGAAACAGATTAAAGATCTCTCAAACTTCCTACATAGAGAAGATGATATCTAAGTTCTCTATGAAAGATAGCAAACTAGTGAAGGTTCCTCTTGCTGGTCATTTCAAGTTCTCCAACGATCAATGTCCGAGATTAGAGGCGGAGAAGAAGGAAATGGAAAAAGGTCCCCTACTTTAGTGCGGTTGGTTCTGTAATGTTCACCATGGTAAGCACTAGACCTGATATTTCTCATGCAATAAGTGTTCTCAGCAGGATTATGAGTAATCCCGGAAAGGGGTATTGGCTTGGGATGAAGTGGTTGCTAAGGTACTTGAAGGGAAGCCCAGATGTGGGGCTGATTTATGAGAAGAGGGGTAAGTTCATCTGCCTTTAGGGTTATGCTAATTCAGACTATGGAGCAGACCGGGATAAAAGGAAATCGATTACTTCTTACTTCTTCAACTTAAACAGATGTTGTGTAAGTTGGAAGGCTCAGTTGTAGCCTGTGGTAGCACTCTCAACAACCGAGGCTGAGTACATTACGGCTACGAAAGCCATCAAGGAGGCTATGTGGTGCAAAGGGTTGTTGGAAGAGTTGAAGATACTAGAGGAGTAGGTTGTGGTGCTTTCGGATAGTCAAAGTGCATTGCACTTGTGTAAAAATCCGATGTTCCATGACAGGACAAAGCACATGGATGTCCAGTATCAGTTCATTCGGGAAAATGTAACAAAAGGATGCATTCACATGGACAAGGTAGCCATGGAGGAAAATCCTGCAGATTTAGGCACCAAGGTTCTACCTCTAAGTAAGTTCAATCATTGCCTTGGACTACTTAGGATTGGAGTTGGTTGATTGATGACTCAATATGAGTTTGGATCCTGAAGTTCTCTGCACAATGGTTCGAGTTTAAACACTTCGACAAAGGTAGAGATTGTTGGTAATCGTCTAAGGTTTAAACATGGTTAAGGTTTAAACATGGTTGAAGAGGTTTGAAGAAGTTCAGCATCAAGCCTCAGCACACTAGGTGTGCACCTCAGCATGCATGCAACAAAAAAGGGTCCATCAAAATGAGTCTGTGCATCAGGTCAGGCCGTGGCCCTGCTCATCCCAAGCTGCGGTGCCCAGAAGAAGAGGAGTGCTGGAGCAAGGCAAGGCTATGGCGCCCCCTACCCCAAGCCGCAGCGCCCAGAAGCTTAAGAGTTGGTGTTTTACCTTGGGCCGCGGCGCCAAGCACACTAAGGCACACATGTGTAGACCTCTTCTATAGTTTGTGAGACATGTTCAAAACGAACAGCTTGACTAAGGAATGATCAAAGGCCATGGTTGATTGCTCATCTAGATCTAAGGGTGGATATTGACCCTTAAGATTGAACAAGAAGTAGGTGCACTATATAAAGGGTCACCTAGCTTCATTCTCAATAACAATGTGACATAACTTGTGATCAAAACTGACAAAATTAATTGTAAAGAGTGCAAAGACACAAAACAAGAGAGACTGATTTGTAATGCTAGTTGTTTAGAAGAGTGAGTAGAATAGAAAGGGGATTGAAGGGCTTGTAAAGGGAAAATAGAAAATTCCAGGGTTAGTTCTTATCACTTTCTATTTCTTGTTCTTCTTTGTTTCTTCAAGAACTTAGGCTTCTTGGAGTGGGGTTGCTGTGATTGTAAAGAACCACTGATTAGTGCAGAGAGTTCAGGAGAACTCAAGAGATCGTAGGCACATTGCCGAACCTCGATAACAAATCGCTTGTGTTCTTTTCTTTCTTGCTTTCGTTTGCTATTTCATTTCATTACAAGTCATTCTAGACTTGGGTGTTTGGAAGATCACCACCTGGGCATCTTGTCAAGGTGATTTCCAACAAGAATTAAGGGATTATATGAAATTTGATGTACAAAATTTTGTATATAATATTACTAGTGAGAATAACTCTGTGAATCAATAGTCTGAGATCATTAAGACTAAATTTTTTTACTAAAAATTATAACATTACATATTGCATTAAAAAATTAAATATATTATTTATAAAAAGAAGTATTGATTTTTTTATTTTTATTAATTTTCACATGTTTGAGAATATAACTCGTTTATTGCTATTAGATGCAAATAAAACATTTTTTGTAATTAAGCATAAATATCTATTTTGCTGACTCGACCTGAAATGACTCAAGACTCGATATGAACCAAGCTCGAAATGACCCGAACCCTACCTGACCCGACCCAACTCGAGACTCGATATGACCCGAGATTGAAATCACCAGAACACGACCGGACTGGACTTGAAGTGACCCAAGACTCAATATGACCTAAACCCGACCTGACCCAAACCCGATGGACACAACTCAAACCATTTGCCACCTCTACTTACACACACATGCACATACACATGCTCACGAACTCGCATGCGGACGCACACAGACACGCAGATGCACATGTGCCCATGCACACACACCCACGCACGCAGATGTACATGCACACTCACACAAATATGCACATGAATGTATGCACGAACGCATGCACATAAGCGTACATGCACACACGCAAACATGCACACACTGACATGCACACACAAAAACATGCACGTACAATAACTCACTAACACATGCACGCACGCACGTATGCACACTCACATAGCACCCAACTCGACCCGATACATTTGCCACATCTACTCACACAGCACACATACACGCATAAACACACACACAAACGTATACACACATATGCACACAGACGCACACGCACACCCACGTACATACACAAGTATACAAACACACACAGGCACTGGCACATGCACACGCACACAAACACATGCACGCACAAAAACTCACACGTACACGCACTAGCAGACACACATGAACACATACTTGCACACACAAACAAACACACACACCCACACACACATGCACGCACACAAGCATACACGAACATGCCCAAGCACAGTCACACACGCACAAACACATGCACGGACACACACCAACATGAACACATGCAAATGCATACACATGCACTCGTACATGTACACACGCACACATGCATGTACGGACACACACACACACGCACACAAACCCATGCATTCATTCATGCATGCACACACACAGAGACTCATGCACATAAGCACACGCACACTCATGTACTCGCACATGCACACACGCATGCGAACACACACAAGCACACACACAAATACATGCTCGTACACACACCCACAAGTGAACACACCCACATGCAGACACGCACGTGCACACACATGCACATAAGCACACTTGTGCACATGCATGCACACGCACACGCAAACACATGCACGCGCATGCACGTACACAAATAATATAATTTTTTATCACAATTAATTAATAATTGATTTTCATGTGTTGATACGCATGGTTCAACATTGTATTTATATGAGTAATCATATTAATTTCAAATAAAAAAATAGAGAAGAATAGAAAATTTTGCATTGTTCTTCAAGTCACAATAATGTTTTTTTTTTTATTTGTCTTGAAAAAAATATAATGGAAAGAAGTGATTATACGAAATTTACTCACCAAAATTTGGTATAAGACGTTACTAGTGAGAATAACTTTATGAACCAATTGTCTAAGATTATTTAAGACTGAATTTTGTGACTAAAAATCATTACATTGCATATTGCATTAAAAAATTAAATATATTATTTAAAAAATAAAGTTTTGATTTATTATTATTTAATTTTCACGCATTTGACAATGTAACTCATTTACTCCTATTTGCTAGAAATAAAACATTTTTTAATTAAGCATAAATATCTATTTTGTTGATCCTGCCTGACATAACTCGAGACACGACCCGACCCTACCCGACATGACCCGAGACCTGATACGACCTGAGATTAAAATGACATGTTTCGACATAAAGTGACACACGAGTCGATCGACCCGAGACTCAACATGACCTAAACTGGACCTAACCGAAACCCGATTTACCTGACCTAACCTGTTTGCCACCTCTACTCACACACATGCACACGAACAAGCAGACATATGCGCATAGGTGCAAAGACCCACACACACGCATGCACCCGCACATGAACACACCCACGCATGCATGCAAGAACGTGCACATGCACACATGCACTCACACAAAAATTAACTCATAATCGTGCGTTCATGCATCACGTAGACACACACACATGGGCGCATACACGCACGTGCACACGCACGTGCACACGCGCGCACACATGCACATAAGTAAAATAAATTATATAACATTAATTAATTTTTATTTTTCAGATGTTGATATGCATGGTTCAACATTCTATTAATATGAGTAATTTCATTTATTTCCAATAAAAAATTACAAAGAATAGTAAATTTTGCATTGTTCGTCAAGTCACAATAAAATTTTATTTTTGATTGTCTTAAAAAAAATATAATGGAATTAAATGATTTTATGAAATTTGGTGTACAAAATTTTGTATATAACGTTAATAGTGAGAATAACTCTATGAACCAGTAGTCTGAGATTATTAAAGACTAAATTTTTTAATTAATTCCACGTATTTGACAATGTAACTCGTTTACTCTTTTTACATGCAAATAAAACATTTTTTAATTAAGCTTAAATATCTATTTTGTTGACCTGACTTGAAATGACTCAAGACCGATATGAACCAAGCTCAATATGACCCAAACCTGACCCGAACCAACCTGACATAACCTGATACAACCCGAGATTGAAATCACCCGAACACATCCCGATTGGACCTGAAGTGACTCGAGACTCAACATGACCTGAACCCGACCCGATCCAAACCCGATTGACCTAACTCGAACCATTTGCCAGCTTTACTCGCACACACACACATGTGCACATGCACACGAACTCGCACACTGACGCACATGCACACCCACACACACCCACGCATGCAGACGCATATGCACACGAATATTCACACTCACACAAACATGAACATGAATGTATGCATGAATGCACGCACGTAGGCATACATGCACGCATGCAAACATGTACACTGACATGCACACACACAAAAATGCAAGTAAAATAACTCACAAACACACCCACGCACCCATGCACACTCATATATGACCCGACTCGACTCAACCTATTTGCTATATCTACTTACACAGCACACATATACACGCACAGACACACACATATATACATACACATGCGCACACATGCACACGCACACACACACACACACACACAGAAGCATACAAACAAGCACACGCACACGCACACCCACACAAACACATGCCCACACACAAACTCACACGTACACGCACAAGCAGAATCACATGAACATATGCATGCACACACACACAAACACACACTTGCACACACACACCCACACATACATGCATGCATGTACACACACACGCATGCATGCCTCCTAGCAAACACACACACAGGCATGCACACAAGCACATTCACGCACGCACAAACACATGCATGCACACACACCAACATGAACACATGAGCACTCGCACGCAAATGCACACTCACACACTCGTACATTTACACATGCACACAAACCCATACACTCATGCATGCATGCGCACACACACACATGCATGCAGACAAGCACACGCATGCACACACACTCATGTATTCGCACACACGCACATGTACAAACACCAACCCGTACACACGCCCACACAAACACATGCACACACACGCAAACATAAACACACCCACATGCAGGCACACACACACGCACGTGCGCACATAAGTGCACTTGCACACACGCACATACCAACACACACATAAGCACGCACGCACGTACACAAATAAAATAAATTTTATCACAATTAATTAATTATTGATTATCATGTGTTGATATGCATGGTTCAACATTGTATTAATATGAGTAATATTATTAATTTCAAATCAAAAAATCGAGAAGAATAGTAAATTTTTGCATTGTTCTTCAAGTCATAATAAAAATTTATTTTTAAAAGTCTTAAAAAATATATTGGAATGAAGTGATTATATGAAATTTACAGAGCAAAATTTGGTATAAGACGTTACTAGTGAGAATAACTTAGTGAACCAACTGTCTAAGATCATTTAAGACTAAATTTTGTGACAAAAAATCATAACATTGCATATTGCTTTAAAAAATTAAATATGTTATTTAAAAAATGAAGTTTTGATTTATTATTAATTAATTTTCACGTATTTGACACCTCTACTCTCACACACATCCGATTTACCCTACTTAAACCAATTGTCGCCTCTACTCTCACACATACACACATGCATATGGACACGAACACCCACACGGACGCGCACACACACTCACATACACACGTGCACACACACACACCCATGCTCGCACATTTGCACGCACAAACTCAATCACACAATCATGCACGTGAATGTACGCACGAACGCCCGCACATGGGCGTCATGCACACACACAAACACACACAGTCACATGCACACATACAAACATGCACGTACAGTAACTCTCACACACATACACACACGCACAGATGCACATGCACTTATACACGTACACACACCCACGCACATACATAGGCATACGAACATGCACAAACACACGCACTAACAGAAAATCACATGCACTCACACAAACCCACACGCACACACACAATCACACAAACATGAACGCATGCATGCACAAACACACATGGATGCATGTACAAACACACACACACACACACAAGAGAACACACATGCACACTCGAACATGCGTAGGTACACTCACACACGAACAAACACACGCATGCACACACGCACGCACACACACCAACATGAACACACTTGCGAATACACACGCACACACTCGCACATGCACACACACGCAATCATGCATGCACGCATAGACATTGGAACATACACACACACATACCCACGCACTCACATACCCATGCACGCACTCACATGTATACTCTCACACACACAAATGCACTCGAACACGCACACACACAAACACATGCGCGCACGAACACATGCCCTCATGCAGGCACGCATGCACGAACACTCGTACGTACATAAGCACATACGTGCGCATGCATGTAAACAAATAATTAAATTTTATCACAAATAATTAATTATTGATTTTCATGTGTTGATATGCATGGTTCAACATTGTATTAATATGAGTAATCTCATTAATTTCAAATAAAAACTCAAGAAGAATAATAAATTTTACATTGTTCTTCAAGTCACGATAAAATATAATTTTTAATTGTCTTGAAAAAAGGTATAATGGAATGAAGTGATTATATGAAATTTACTCACCAAAATTTGGTATAAGACGTCACAAGTGAAAATAACTGTGTGAACTAGTTGTTTAAGATCATTTAGGACTGAATTTTTTGACTAAAAGTCATAACATTGCATCTAGCATTAAAAAATTAAATATATTTTTAAAAAATGAAGTACAGATTTTTTATTAATTAATTTTCACCTATTTGACAATCTAACTCGTTTACTCCAATTAGATGCAAATGAAACATTTTTTTAATTAAGCATAAATATCTATTTTGTTGACCCGACCTGATATGACTCAAGACCCGATATGAACCAAGAAAATATTTTGCATTAAAAATAAATTATTTTGCATAATGTATTAAAAATTATATATATTATTTAAAAAATGAAGTTTTGATTTATTATTAATTAATTTTCATGTATTTGACAATGTAACTCGTTTACTCCTGTTAGATGCAAATAAAACATTTTTTAATTAAGTGTAAATATATCAATTTTGTTGACCCGACTTGACATGACTCAAGACTCGGTACGAACCAAGCTCAAAATGACCCAAACCCGACACGACCCAACCTGATATGACCCAAGATTGAAATGACTCGTTCTGACATAAATTGACACGTGACTCGAAGGACCTGAGACTCAACATGACCCAAACTAGACCCAACTGAAACCCGATTTACCCGACATAACCCATTTTCCACCTATACTCACGCACATGCACAAAAACACATAGACATACATGCATGGGTGCACAAACCCACACACATGCTTGAACCTGCACGTGCACACACCCACGCTTGCACGCAAGATGGCGCACATGCACACACTCACGCACATTGGCATACACACGCGGCCATGTGCAAACACACCCAAGCACACGCACACATGTAAACTCGCAAACACACAGACATGCACATATACACGCACATGCACACACATGCACACAATCACACATATAAAATAAATTATATAACATTAATTAATTATTATTTTTCATATGTTGATCTACATGGTTTAACATTCTATTAATATGAGTAATTTCATTAATTTCAAATACAAAATTGAGAAGAATAATAAATTTTGCATTGTTCATAAAGTCACAATAAAATTTTATTTTTGATTGTCATGAAAAAAAAATATGATGGAATTAAGTGATTATATGAATTTGATGTACAAAATTTTGTATATAATGTTACTAGTGAGAATAACTCTGTGAACCAGTGGTCTGAGATCTTTGAAGACTGAATTTTGTGACTAAAAATCATAACTTTACATATTGCATTAAAAAAAATTGAATATATTATTTAAAAAATGAAGTATTTATTTATTTATAATTAATTTTCACGTATTTGACAATGTAACTCGTTTACTCCTATTAGATGCAAATAAAACATTTTTTTAATTAAGTATAAATATCTATTTTGTTGACCTGACCTAGCTTGACTCAAGACCCGATATGAACCAAGCTGAAAATGACCTAAACCCGACCCGACTCGACCCTACCCAATATGACCCTAGACCTGATATAACCCGAGATTCAAATCACACGAACACGACTCGACCTGACCCGACCCGAAGTGGCCTGAGACTCAACATGACCTGAACCCGACCCGACCCAAACCTGATTTACCTTACTCGAACCGTTTTCCACCTCTACTCACACACACACACATGCACATGGACACGAACACACACATGGACGTGCACACACACTCTCATGCACACGTGAACACACACACGCACGCACGCACATTCACATGGACATGCACACTCACACAAACATGCACCTGAATGTATGCATGAACGCACGCACGTAGGTGTACATGCACACACGCACAGTGACATGCACACACACACACAAATAAGCACGTACAATAACTCACAAACACACCCACGCACGCATGCATACACACATTAACACGACTCGACCCATTGGCCATGACTACTCACACAACAGACACATGCACACACAGACACACACACACACATATACACACACAAGCGCGCACACACATACACAAGCATAAAAACACGCACAGGCATAGGCACACACACACAAACACAAGCACACACACAATCCCACACATACACGCATAAGTAGACACACATAAACACATGAATGGGAACACACACAAACACTCACTTACACACAAACATCCATACACACATGCATGCACGTACACACATGTGCATGCATGCCCACAAGCATACACACACACATGCACTCACATGAGCATACACACGCACATGCACACGCATATTCACACATGCACAAACACATTCACGCACACACACCAACACAAACACATACACACTCAAATGCGAATGCACACGCACACACTCGTACATGCACACATGCACAAATGCATGCACGGACACACACACACGCACCCAAACCCACGCACACAAGCATGCACACATACACAAGCACGCATGTACTAGGACACACACACACACCCACACGAACATGCACAGGCACACACATAAACACATGCATAGGCACACGTCCACACAAACACATGCACACACACACGCACATGTGAACACACACCCACATGAACACACATAAACACACAAATAGGCACACTCATAAACACACACCCACACAAACAAATGTACATGCACATGTAAACGTGAACACACACCCACATGCCGTCAGATAGGCACGCAAACGCACATCCACATAAACACACTTGCACACATGCACATACTAACACACACATAAGCGCGTATGCACATACACAAATAAAATAAATTTAATCACAATTAATTAATTATTGATTTTCATGTGTTGATATGCATTGTTCAGCATTGTATTAATATATGTAATCTTATTAATTTCAAATAAAAAAATAGAGAAGAATAGTAAATTTTGCATTGTTTTTCAAGTCCTAATAAAAAATTATTTTTAATAGTCTTGAAAAAAAATATATAATGGAATGAAGTGATTATATGAAATATACTCACTAAAATTTGGTATAAGACGTTACTAGAGAGAATAACGTTGTGAACCAGTTGTCTAAGATCATTTAAGACTAAATTTTGTGACTAAAAATCACAACTTTGCATATTGCATTAACAATTAAATATATTATTTAAAAAATGAAGTTTCAGTTTTTTAATAATTAATTTTCACGTATCTGACAATGTAACTTGTTTACTCCTATCAGATGCAAATACAACATTTTTTAATTAAGTATAAATATCTATTTTGTTGACCCGACCTGACATGACTTGATTACGCCCAAAACATAACGCGGTAGTTGTAGCACAGCTTTGGGGTATCGATTCCACAGGGAAACAAGTTAACTACAAAAGAAGGTGTGAACCATAACACAAACGATAAAGATTTAAGTGAGAAAATATGAACTTTTGATAATGAAGTAATTGTGTAAAATAGATTGTAAAATATAATAGAGGAACAACAAGGTTCCGGGAATCCTCCCTAGGCTCGTTGCCCTAATCCTAACTTGATTAAGTTGTTTTTATCTTGATTGCAAGCTTCACATCCTAAACAAGCAATCGAAAGATATTCAATAAGAGCATGTATAAAAACCCTAATGTAATTGTTATGAAATACTTTACTTTTGCTTCATGCACACATGATCTATCCTATAGGTTTATCAGGAAACGACAATATATCTTTTATGACAATATTGCAGTAATGGACAAACCTAAAGGATAAGTCACCGGACTCAATCATACCCAAACAATCTTGACATAAGAAAAGCAAGACTAAATTTATATCAAGGAGAAAGATACAATCACTATATTAGAGAAAATCTCATAATTAGATAGCAAAGTAAATCATAACAATGTTTTGACATTAAATCCCTACTACAACTGAATCTAAGAAAGGAAAATAAGAACAACTACACCCAGGGATTCATCCCTTCGCCTCGCTTGGAGAATAGTTAGCCATGGGGCTCATGGTTGAACACTTTGATGGAGGAGAATTGGTTACTTCCTTGAGTTTTCTAGGTTTTCTTAATGTCCTTTATCAAACCCTAAGTGGGCTATTTATAATGTAAGAGGTCAAAGGTGTTTTTAGGGTTTAAACAATCATAAAAAAACCTAATTAAGTTGTAACTCGGAGACAGGGTATCAGAGTCGTGACTAGGCTCAAATTGGGTTAGGCTGCGGCTCAGATTGTGCTGATTTCCTCTCCTTCTGTGGGCTATGGCCCAGCTTGATCCAGGCCGCGACTCAGCCATCCAGGCTGCGGCTCACCTTGATCCAGGTCGCGGCCTGACCTGATGCTTCTTCCTTGCTCTTTTGATCCACTTTCTGGAGGCCGAGATTTAGATAATTCTAGGCCGCAACTCACACTCTATAAACTTGATTTCTCTTTGTTTGCCCTTCGGCAACCATGTCTTTACTTCGGTGTGCCTCGAGTCTTTGTGCTTCAAACAAGAATAGCTTTTTCTCCTCTTTTGGACTTAAATTACCTGAAAATGCACCGAAATAAGTTAATGATCCAAGAATACCACTTTAGAGTTATTAACGGATAAAAGTGCAATTAAGATCTAGATCAACCCTAAAATGCTAACGATTAAGAACTATTAAGATGCATTTTATGGCTCTCATCACAACCCCCAACTAGCTTATTGCTAGTCCCTAGCAATTCAAGCGAAAATAAGAGATGAATTCTACGGTGAGAATCACAACAAAGTAAAGTAATCTCAGTGTTAACCAAGAGTAATTCACATTTTGTCTCAAAAATTTTACATAACACAACATATAGAATCATCAAATTTCACCCCAAGTTCAAAAGTAATCCAAGCATCAATCTTGAGATCGTTATTGACCCTTTACATCCCTCTTACCACAATCCATTAATCCGAACATTTGGATGATTTTATGCATAACATTCATGCATAACATTTCACGTGCACACAAGCACACACCCGCGCACGCAGACGTACATGCACACTCACACAAACATGCACATGAATGTATGCATGAACACCCACACATAAGCATACATGCACGTACATAAACATCCACACTGACAAGCACACGCACAAACACACCCATGCACGCACACATGCACACTCACACATGACCCGACTCACCCATTTGCCACTTCTACTCACACAGCACATACATGCACACACAAACACGCACAGACACACAAGCACATCTACACACACACACACAAACACCCACGCACACCCACGCACATATGCAAGCATACAAACATGCACATGAACACGCACACACATAAACACATGCACCCACACAAACCCACACGCACACGCACAAGCAGACACACATGAGCACATGCATGCACACACACACACACACACTTGCAAACACACCCACACACGCATGCATGCATGCCTACAAGTATACACACACAGAGGCACGAACACAAGCATACACACACATATGCACATGCCAACATGGATGTGCACACGAACATGCATAGGCACATTCACAAACGCACTAACACATGGAAGCACACACGCCAACACAAACACATGCACATTCACATGTGAATGCACACGTATACCCTAGTATATGCACACACGCACACATGCATGCACAGGCACCCACACATGCACACACAAGCACATGCATGCCCACACACACATGTACTCGCACACACGCATACACACACGAACACGAACAGGCACACACACTCGCACACACGCCCACGCCCACACAAACACATGCACACACACACGCACACGTGAACATACACCAACATGCAAGCACGCACAAACACACGCACATAAGCACACTTGCACATATGCACATACCAACACACACATAAGCTCACACGTACGTACATAATTAAAATAAATTTTATCATAATTAAATAATTATTGATTTTCATGTGTTGATATGTATAGTTCAACATTGGATTAATATGAGTAATCTTATTAATTTGAAATTAAAAAATCGAGAAGAATAGTAAATTTTGCATTGTTCTTCAAGTCACAATAAAAATTTATTTTTAATAGTCTTGAAAAAAATATAAAGGAATGAAGTGATTATATTAAATTTACTCAAAAAACTGACATGACCCGAGACTCGAGATTGAAATAGCGCAAACACGACCTGACCGGATCAAAAGTGACCCGAGACTCAACATGACCTGAACCCGACCCGACCCAAATACGATTGACCCAACCCAAACCATTTGCCACCTCTACTCACACACACACGCACATGCACATGAACATGAACTCGCACACTAATGGACATGCACATGTAAACACACTCACGCATGCAGACGCACATGCACAAGCACATTCACACTCACACAAACAAGCACATGAATGTATGCATGAACGCACACATATAGGCATAAATGCACACACACAAACAAGCACATACAATAACTCACAAACAAAACTACGCACACACGCATGCACACTCACACACGACCCGACTCAACTCAACACATTTGCCACGTCTACTCACACAACACACGCATGCACACACAAACAGGCACAAGACACATAAATATACACACACATGCATGCATATGCATATGCACACCCACACACATACACCAACATACAAACACGCACACACACAAACACATGCACCCACACAAACCAACACTCACACGCACAAGTAGACACATATTAACACATGCATGCGCACACACATACAAACACACACTTGAACATACACACAAATGCATGCACGTTCACTCACGTGCATGCATGCCCACAAGCATACACGAACACATGCAGGCCCTCCAGCATACATGCACATATGCACACATAAACATGCACGTGTACACGAACACATGCGCACTCACATGCGAATGCACACGCACAAACTTATCCATGCACACAAGGACACACGCACACATGCATGCATAGGTACACACATGCACACAAACCCACACACACTGACACACAAGCACACGCACGCACACACACATGTACTCATACACTTTCACACGTACACGAACACACACTCGCACAGGCAAAAACACTCGCACGCATACACTCACACACGAACACATGCACACACACACACGCACATGTGAACACACACCCACATGCAGGCATACAGGCATGCACACACACACATAAGCACAGTTGCACTCACACACATACCAACTCACATATTAGTGCGCACACACGTACTCCAATAAAATAAATTTGATCACAATTAAATAATTATTGATTTTCATGTGTTGATATGCATTGTTCAACATTGTATTAATATGAGTATTCTTATTAATTTCAAATAAAAAAATCAAGAAGAATAGTAAATTTTACATTGTTCTTCAAGTCACAATAAAAATTTATTTTTAAAAGTCTTGAAAAAAAATATAATGAATGAAGTGATTATATGAAATTTACTCACCAAAATTTGGTATTAGACGTTACTAGTGAGAATAACTTTGTGAATCAGTTGTCTAAGGCCATTTAAGACTAAATTTTGATACTAAAAGTCATAACATTGCATATTGCATTAAAAATAAATATAATATTGAAAAATAAAGTTTTGATTTATTATTAACTAATTTTGATGTTTTGACAATGTAACTCGTTTACTCCTATTATATGCAAATAATTTTTTTAAAATTAAGCATAAATATCGATTTCGTTTACCCGACCTGACATAACTTAAGACCCGATATGAACTAAGCTCAAAATGACCCAAACCCGACCCGACTCTACCCGACATGACCCAAGACCCGATACGAGCCAAGATTGAAAGGATCCGTTTTGACATATAGTGACATGCGACTTGAATGACCCGAGACACAACATGACCCAAACCGGACCCGATTGGAACCCAATTTACCCGTCCTGACCAATTTTCCACCTTTAGTCACACAGATGCAGACAAACACGCAGACGTACGTGCGTGGCTGCACAGACCAACACACACGCTTGCACCCACATGTGCACACACCCACGCATGCATGCAAGAAGGTGTACATGCTCACACGCACACACACTAACAAACACATGCGCCCTTGCGCACACGCACATAAGTACACATGTACATATGAACACACGCATACATGCAAGTGCATCCATGCACACACATGCACACAAATAAAATAAATTATATAACTTTAATTAATTAATTATTATTTTTCATATGTTGATATGCATGGTTCAACATTCTATTAATTTTAGTAATTTTATTAATTTCAATTTAAAAATTGGGAAGAATAGTATATTTTGCATTATGTGTCAAGTCACAATAAAATTTAATTTTTTATTGTCTTGAAAAAAAAATATAATGGAATTAAGTGATTATATGAAATTTGATGTACAAAATTTTGTATAAAACGTTACTAGCAAGAATAACTCTGTGAACTAGTAATCTGAGATCATTGAAGACTGAATTTTGTGACTAAAAATCACAACATTACTTACTGCATTAAAAAGTTAAATATATTATTTAAAAAATGAAGTATTGATTTATTATTTATTAACTTTCATGTATTTGACAATGTAACTCGTTTACTCCTATTCGATGCAATTTTTTTTAATTAAGCATTAATATCTATTTTGTTGACCCGACCTGACATGACTCAAGACCCGATATGAACCAAGCTCGAAAAGTCCCAAACCCGACCCGATCCAACCCGACATGACCCGAGATTGAAATCACCTGAACATGACTCTGCCAGACTTCAAGTGACCCGAGACTCAACATGACCTGAACCCGACCTGACCCAAACCTGATTGACCCAACCCGAACCATTTGCCACCTCTACTCACACGCACATGCAAACACACACACATGCACGCATACACGCACGCACACATGCACACAAATAAAATAAAATATATAACGTTAAATAATTAATTATTATTTTCATATGTTGATATACATGGTTTAACATTCTATTAATATGAATAATTTCTTTAATTTCAAGTAAAAAATTGAGAAGAATAGTAAAATTTGCATTCTTCGTCAAATCAAAAAAAAAAATTATTTTTGATTGTCTTGAAAAAAAATATAATTGAATTAAGTTATTATATGAAATTTGGTGTACAAAATTTTGTATAAAACGTTACTAGTGAGAATAACTCTATGAACCAGTAGTCTGAGATCATTGAAGATTGAATTTTGTGACTAAAATTCATAACATTACATATTGCATTAAAATTTTAAATATATTATATAAAAAATGAAGTAAAGATTTATTATTAATTAATTTTCACAAATTTGACAATGTAACTCACTTACTCATATTAGATGTAAATAAAACATTTTAAATAATTAAGCTTTAATATCTATTTTGTTGACCCGACCGGACATTACTCAAGACCCGATATAAACCAAGCTTGAATATACCCAAACCCGACCCGACCCAACCTGACCTGACCCGAGCCCCGATACAACCCAAGATTGAAATCACCCAAACACGACCTGAAGTGACTTGAGACTCAACAATACATGAACCTAACCCGATCTAAACCCGATTGACCCAACCCAAACCATTTGCTACCTCTACTCACACTTACAAGCACATGCACATGAACAAAAACTCGCACACGGACGCGGATGTACATGTACTCGTGCACACGCACACACCCACGCACGCACGCAGACGCACATGCACACGCATATGCACAGTCACACAAACAAGCACATGAATGTGTGTATGGACGCACACATGTAGACATACATGCACACACATAAACACGCACACTGACAAGCAGACACACATACATGAATAAACAATAACTCACAAACACACCCATGCACGCACGCATGCACACTCACACACGACCCGGCTCGACTTAACCCCTTTGTCACGTCTACTTACACAGCACACACATTCACACACAAGCACGCACATATACACACTCATGCACGCACATATACACACCGATGCACATACACAAGCATACAAACACGTACATGAACACGCACACGCACACATAGATAAACACATGCACCCACACAAACCCACACGCATACACACGAGCAGACATATATAAACACATGCATGCACACACACACACTTGCACACACACATGCACGTGCACACCAACACGCACAAGCACATTCGCACATGCACAAACACATGCACGCACGCACGCGCACACACTCACACATGATTCCATGGGCACACACACAAGCACACAAACCCACGCACACATGCATGCACACACTCACACACATACACGCAAGCAAACAAGCACACACACACACAAACACATGTACTCGCACACACGCACACGCACATGAACACACATAGGCACATGCATGCCCACACTCCCACATGCACACACACACGCACATGTGAACACACACCCACATGTAGTCAGGCAAGCACGCACACACACTCGCACATAAGCACACTTGAACACATGCACATACTAACACACATATAAGCACGCACACACATACCCAAATAAAATAAATTTTATCACAATTAATTAATTATTAATTTCCATGTGTTGATATGCATCGTTCAACATTGTATTAATATGAGTAATCTTATTAATTTCAAATCAAAAAATCAAGAAAATAGTAAATTTTGCATTATTCTATAAGTCACAATAAAAATTTATTTTTATTAGTCTTGAAAAAATATAAAGGAATGAAGTCGTTATATGAAATTTACTCACAAAACCCGACATGACCTGAGACACAAATTGAAATTTCCTAAACACGACCCGATCGGATTGAAAGTGACCCAAGACTCAACATGACCAGAACTCGACCTGACCCAAACCCAATTGACCTAACCCGAACCATTCACCACCTCTACTCACACACACGCACATGCACATGAGCAAGAACTCGCACACTGATGCACATGCACACGTGCATGCGCAAACACACCCACGCACGCAGATGCACATGCACACTCACACAAATATTCACATGAATGTATGCATTAATGAACACACGCACGCATACATGCACACATGTAGATACGCACACTAACATGCACGCACACAAACATGCACGTACAATAACTCACAAACAAACCCATGCACACACACATGCACACTTACACATGACCCGACTTGACTTAACACATTTTCCAAGTCTACTCACACAGCACACACATTCACACACAAACGTGCACAAAGACACGCATAAATATACACACACATGCACACAAACGCACATGCACACCCATGCACATACAACAACATATAAACATGCACACACACAAACACATGTGCCCACACTAACCAACACTCACACGCACAAGCAAACACAGATTAACACATGCATGCACACACACACACAAACACACACCCACACACAAATGCATGCATGTACACACACGTGCATGCATGCTCACAAGCATATACACACACACATGCAGGCCCACAACTATACACGCACACATGCACACGCAAACATGCACGACCACACGAACACGCTCAGGCACATTCACACACGGACAAACATATGTATGCACACACGCCAACACAAACACATATGCACTCACATGCGAATGCACACGCACACACTTGTACATGCACACAAGAACACACACGCACACATACATGCACAGACACACACATGCACATAAACCCACACACACTCACACACAAGCACACACACGCACACACACACACATGTACTCGTACACACGCATAGGCACATGCATAAACACACACGCACATGTGAACACACACCCATATGCAGGCAGGCACGCACACACACACACACATAAGCACACTTATAATCACGCACATACCAACACATATAAGCGTGCACACACGTACTGCAATAAAATAAATTTGATCGCAATTAAATAATTATTGATTTTCATGTGTTGATATGCATGGTTCAACATTGTTTTAATATGAGTATCCTTATTAATTTCAAATAAAAATTGAGAAGAATAGTAAATTTTGCATTGTTCTTCAAGTCACAATAAAAATTTGTTTTTAAAAGTCTTGAACAAAAATATGATGGAATGAAGTGATTTTATGAAATTTACTCACCAAATTTGGTTAAGACATTACTACTGAGAATAACTTTGTGAACAAGTTGTCTAAGACCATTTAAGACTGAATTTTGAGACTAAAGACATAACATTGCATATTGCATGAGATATTAAATATATTATTTAAAAAATAAATTTTTGATTTATTATTAATTAATTTTAATGTTTTGACAATGTAACTCGTTTACTCCTATTATATGCAAATAATTTTTTTAATTAAGCATAAGTATCTATTTTGTTGACCCAACCTGACATAACTCAAGACCCGATATGAACAAATCTCAAAATGACCCAAACCCAATCCGACCCTACCCGACATGACTCAAGACCCGATACAACCCGAGATTCGAAGGACCCATTTTGAGAAATAGTGACACGCGACTCGAGACTCAACATGACCCAAACTGGACCCTATTGGAACCAGATTTACCCGTCTTGACCTGTTTGCCACCTCTAGTTGCACACATGTACACGAACACGTAGAAGTATGCACATAGGTGTACAGACCCACACACATGCATGCACCCGCATGCGCACACATCCACGCATGCATGCAAGAAGGCGTACATGCACACACACTAACAAACACATGCACCCTTGCGCACACACACACAAGCACATACGCACACATGTACACATGAACACACGCATACATGCATGTGCACCCATTCGCACACATGCACACAAATAAAATAAATTATATAACTTTACTTAATTATTTATTACTTTTCATATGTTGATATGCATGGTTCAACATTCTATTAATATGAGTAATTTCATTAATTTCAAGTAAAAAAATTGAGAAGAATAGTCAATTTTGCATTGTTCGTCAAGTCACAATAAAATTTAATTTTTTATTGTCTTGAAAAAAAATATAATGGAATTAAGTGATTATATGAAATTTGATGTACCAAATTTTGTATAAAACATTACTAGTAAAAATAACTCTGTGAACTAGTAGTCTGAGATCATTGAAGATTGAATTTTGTGACTAAAAATCATAACATTACTTAATGCATTAAAAAATTAAATATATTACTTTAAAAATTGAAGTTTTGATTTATTATTAATTAATTTTCACGTATTTGACAATGTAACGCGTTTACTCCTATTAGATGCAAATAAAACATTTTTTAATTAAGCAATAATATCTATTTTGTTCACTCGACTTGACATAACTCGAGACTCGATATGAACCAAGCTCAAAATGACCCAAACCCAACCCGACCCTACTGGAGATGAGCCGAGACGCAATACGACCCGAGATTAAAATGACCTATTCTGACATAAAGTGACACGCGACTCGAACGACTCGAGACTTACCATGACTCAAACCGAACCTGCCCATAACTTGATTTACCTAACCTGACCCGTTTCCCACCACTACTCACACACATGCACACGAAGACATAGACGTACGTGCATGGCTGCACAAACCCACACATACGCATGCACCCGCACGTGCAAACACCCACGCATGCAAGCAAGAAGATGCACATGCACACACGCACGCACACTAACATAAGCGTCTGTGCGCACATGCACACATATACACACACAAACACACACAAATGTTGATTAATTAATTATTATTTTTCATATGTTGATATACTTAGTTCAACATTCTATTTATATGAATAATTTCTTTAATTTCAAGTAAAAAATTCAGAAGAACAGTAAATTTTGCATTGTTCGTCAAGTCATAATAAAATTTTATTTTTGATTGTCTTGAAAAAAAATATAATGGAATTAAGCAATTATATGAAATTTGGTGTACAAAAGTTTGTATAAAACGTTACTGGTGAGAATAACTCTATGAACCAGCAGTCTGAGATCATGAAGACTGAATTTTTTATTAAAACTTATAACATTACATATTCCATTAAAATTTTAAATATATTATTTAAAAAATGAAGTAAATATTTATTATTAATTCATTTTCACAAATTTGACAATGTAACTCATTTACTCATATTAGATGCAAATAAAACATTTTTATTAATTAAGCTTTAATATCCATTTTGTTGACCCGACCGGACATTACTCAAGACTCGATATGAACCAAGCTCAAATAAATCCAAACCTGACCCGACCCAACCTGACATAACCCGAGCCCCGATACAACCAGAGATTGAAATCACCCAAACATGACCTGACCCGACCTGAAGTGACTCGAGACTCAACATTACATGAACCCATCCCGACCCAAACCCGATTGACCCAACTCGAACCATTTGCCACCTCTACTCACACTCACACGCACATGAACAAAAACTTGTATGCTAACGCGGACGCACATGAACTCGTGCACACGCACACACCCACGCATGTAGACGCACATGCACACTCATATGCATACTCACACAAACAAGCACATGAATGTATGTATGGACGCACACACGTAGACATACATGTGCACACACAAACACGCGCACTGACAAGTAAACACACTAATATGAACATACAATAAGTTACAAACACACCCACACACGCACGCATGCGCACTCACACACGACCCAGCTCGACTCAACCCATTTGTCACGTCTACCAAAACAGCACACACATTTACACACAAGCACGCTCATATACAAACACATGCACACAAACACACATGCACAACGATGCACATACAAAAGTATACAAACACGGACATGCACATGCACGCGCACACACAGAGAAACACATGCACCCACACAATCCCACACGCATACACACAAGCATACATATATAAACACATGCATGCACACACACAAACCCACACACACAAGCATGCATGCCCACAAGCATACACACACACATGCACTCGAACATGCACAAGTACTTTCACACATGCACAAACACATGCATGTACACACGCCAACACGAAGACATGTGCACGCACATGCGAATGCACACGCACACAGACGCACCTGCACACATATGCACACACTCACACATGCATGCACGGACACACACAAACCCAAACACATATGCATGCACGCACACACACATACACGCAAGCAAACATGCACATATACGCACAAACACATGTGCTCGCACACACGCACATGAACACACACAGGCAAACGCACACCCACACGAACACATGAACACACACGCACATGTGAACACACACACACATGCAGGCAAGCAGGCACGCACACACACACATATAAGCACACTTGCACATATGCACATACTAACACATATATAAGCGCGCACGCACACACACAAATAAATTTATCATAATTAATTAATTATTAATTTCCATGTGTTGATATGTATGGTTCAACATTGTATTAATATGAGTAATCTTATTAAATTCAAATAAAAAATCAAGCAAAATAGTAAATTTTGCATTGTTCTTCAAGTCACAATAAAAATTTATTTTTAATTGTCTTGAAAAAATATAATGGAAGGAAGTGATTGTCTGAAATTTACTCACCAAAATTTAGTATAAGATGTTACTAGTGAGAATAACTTTGTGAACCAGTTGTCTAAGACCATTTAAGACTGAATGTTGTGACAAAAAATCATAACATTGCATATTGCATTAAAAAATTAAATACATTTAATAAAAATGAAGTTTTTCTTTATTATTAATTAATTTTCACATATTTGACAATATAACTCGTTCACTCCTATTGTATGCAAATATAACATTTTTTTAATTAAGTGTAAATATCTATTTTGTTGACCCGACCTGACATAATTGAAGACCTGATATGAACCACGCTCAAAATGTCCTAACCCTGACCCGACCCTACCCGACATGACCTGAGACCCGATACGACTTGTTTCGATATAAAGTGACATGTGACTCAAATGACCCGAGAGTCAGCATGACCCAAACCGGACTAGATTGGGGCTCGATTTACCCGACCTGCAACCTCTACTCACACACATGCACACGAACACGCAGACGTATGCGCATGGGTGCATAAACCCACACACGCGCATGCACCCGCACATGCACACACCACGCATGCATACAAGAAGGCATACATGCAGACACTCACACACAGTAACAAACACATGCACCCTTGCACACACACACATAATCACATACGTGATGAGAGTCATAAAATGCTTCTCAATAGTGGTCAATTGTTAGCATTTTAGGATTGATCTCGGTCTTTATTACGCTTTTATGTGTTAAAGTAATATTATTGGACCACTGACTTATTTCAGTGTAATTTTTAGGAACTTTGAGTTTAAAAGAGAAAAAGAAACGATCGTTGCTTAAAAGGTCAAGATCCCATGCTTCTAGAAGGACAAGATGGACTGATGCCTGTACTGCGATCGAGCGCACAAGCAGTACGATTGAGCGCACATCCCACATCGACCAAGAAGTACTCTACAGCGTAACTGCGATCGAGTGCACTTGGGCAGTATCCCACATCGATTAGAAAACACATAGCACTCCGGGAGTTTGCCTATATAAAACTCACTCCACTTCAGCTTTAGGCATCAATCAAAGTTCATTTGAAATCATCAAAGAATGAATCCAGAGGGCCTTTAGGAGCAATCCAAAGGGCCTTTAGGAGCAATCTGAAGTATACTTTTGGAGGGCAAACTGAGGAATCGTCGAAGCTTTCGCTACCAAGGGAGAGATGATCGTTGAGAGGCCAGATGCAACTCGAGGAAGCATGAGCCCCATGGCCAGCTAGTCTCCAAGCAAGGCGAAGAGATGAATCCCTAGGTGTAGTTGTTCTTATTTTCCTTTATTTGATTTAGCTGTAGTTTGGTATAATTTTCATTAAACATTGTTATGTTTTATTCTTTAATTTAATTAGTATATTTTTTTATTAGTCCGGTGATTGCATGCTTCTTTTCCATATAAGTCTAGTCATGCTCTTTTTATATGTATCTGTTTGGGTGTGGTTGAGTCTGGTAGATCTCTTTTATAGATTTATCAATTGCTACGGTACATTCATTTAGAAATATCATCGTCTTTTGATAATTTATAAGTTAGGTCATGTGTGCTTGAAAGTAAAGAATAATTCATATCAATTACATTAGGGTTTATATGTGCGCTTTAATTGAATATTTTTTGATTGTCTGTTTGGGATGCGAAACTTGCAATCGAGATAAAAACAACTGAATCAAGCTAGGATTAGAGCAATGAACCTAGGGAGGATTTTCGGAGCCTTGTTGTTTCTTATTTATATCCATCAATTATTTACACAATTTTCAAACAATCAACAAATCAGATTCTGTCATTTGATCTTTATCGTTTGTGTTGAGGTTTACACCTTCTTTTGTAATTAGTTTGTTTCCCTGTGGAATCGACACCCCAAAGCTGTACTACAATAACTGTGTTATAGTTTGGGCGTAATCAAATTTTGGCGTCGTTTCCGGGGAAACACGCTTAAATACAAAGAAGATTGTCAACTTTTGACATGACTGTAGAAGAGTTGTAAATAGTATTTCTTTTCAGCAGCTGTGATGGCGGTAACTTTGTTCCTTCTTTTAGCTTGCTACATTAATTTTTTATTTTTTATTTTATTTGATTCTTTCTTTTTTAAAGTATTTTATTATTTTGTGATCTTGCATGCCCAGATATAGAGATACTTTGGGTAGATTTGCTTGTAGGCCTATGCTAGAGTCAGGATTAAACTTTTTAAACCCTTTATTTGATAATCCATCTAGTCTTGAGGAAATGAGTGAACACGAAGATCAACCTACTAGGACTCTTCAATATTACCTCCACCCTACACGCACAATAACACCATCTTGCATCATGTTTCTAGCCAACATTCCCCAATTAGATCTTAAAACAGGGATGATACAGTTACTCTCTATATTTTATGGCATGGAAAATGAGAACCTATATGTGCACATTAGAGTGTTTGAGGAAGTAGTTGCGACTTTCCATAGTCAAGGTGCAACTGCTGACATTGTGCGACTTAAGTTCTTTCCTTTCGCTTTGAAGGATAGAGCTAAGAGTTGGCTATACTCACTGAGACCACGATCTATTGGATCGTGGACTGAGATGACTCGGGCCTTCTTTAACAAATACTTCCCTCAACATAAGACTAATGTGTTGAAAAGACAAATCTCCACCTTTGCACAAAAGAAAAACGAGACTTTGTATCAGTCTTTGGAGAAATTTAAAGAGCTGTTAAGCATGTGTCCACACCATGGGTATGAAAATTGGTGTTTAGTGAGCTATTTCTATGAGGGTCTTACCTATAGAGACTGCCAATTTGTAGAGATGATGTGCAATGGGGAATTTCTGCAAAAAGACCCCGATGAGGCTATTGAATACCTCAATGAGCTTGCGGAGAAAGCTTATACATGGACTGGACCTAGTGCTACTGAAAGCACGAATAGGTCTCGACCTATAGGAAACCCCAGTGGTGGAGGAATATACCATCTTAGCGAAAAAGACAACCTGAAAGCTAAGGTCGAACTGCTCACTAGGGAGTTAGAGACATTGAAAACTAAGGGCTCAAAGCAAACACATGTGGCTAATCATGCCGAGTCTTTAGAGCCGTACTCTGTGTGTGGCGGGGTAGATCATCTCGCCCAAGAATGTCCCACATTTGTTGATATGAGAGGGCTGTATGAGGAACAATGTAATGCCTTAAGCATGTACAAGAAGCCTCTTGCACCTTTCTCTAACATTTATAATCTAGGGTGGCGGAATCACCCCAACTTCAGTTGGAAATCTGAAAATCAGCAGCATGCACAGCCCCCTAGATCATCCCCTGCACCTTATCATGCACCCTCATCCTCTAGGAACTCCTTAGAAGACACCTTACAGGCTTTTATAGAGGTATAAGGTAAGATAAACCAAAGGGTTGAGGCATTAATTAGTTGAAAAGAATAAAGAAATTAGGAGCCAAGTGTTCAAATTAATGGGCTCCTTAAGTGTGACTGAGCGAGGTAAGTTCCCTTCCTAAGCTCAGTCCATACCTCGCGGTCAACATGTGGCACAAGAAAATTTGAAAGATGTAAATGCCATTGTGACCCGAAGTGGTAAGTCACTACACATCTCACCAATGAATGAATCCGAGGATGTGGAAAAGGGTCAAACTAGTAGTAATATCGAGCTGTCAAAAGACCCTGAAGTGACCAAAAGTCCTATTAAGGGACCATTCCCTCAAACCTTAAAGTCAAACAAGAAAAATTTGGACTTAAATAATGAAATCCTAGAGAACTTGAGGCAAGTGAAACTTAATCTTCCTCTTTTGCATGTGATTAAACAAGTTCCTACTTATGCAAAAGTTCTCAAAGATTTATGCACAATTAAGAGGAAACACCATGTCAAGAAAACTGTATTCCTAACTGAGCAAGTTAGTGCTTTAATTGAGGAAAGAATTCCCCCAAAATACAAGGATCCAGGCTGTCCTACCATTGCTTGTAGCATTGGAAATCATGAGGTTGGACAAGCCTTGCTAGATTTAGGAGCTAGTGTAAACCTGATGCCATTTTCCATTTATTTACAGCTAGGTTTAGGGAAAATCAAACCAACCAGCGTGGTGCTACAACTGGCTGATCGTTCAATCAAAGTACCCCGGGGTGTGGTAGAGGATGTGTTGATTCAGATTGATAAATTTTACTATCCTGTTGATTTCCTAATCCTTGATACTACTTCTGCTGTTGACACTAACTCCAAAATTCCTTTGATTTTGGGTAGACCTTTCCTTGCTACTGCAAATGCTCTTATTAATTGTAGGAATGGACTCATGAAGCTGTCTTTTGGAAACATGACCTTAGAAGTGAACATTTTCAATGTTGCAAAACAGCCCAAAGATGAGGACGAAAACCACCAGCTATACATGATCGAGTCACTCATCGATAAGGGAGTTTCCATGGCTCATGATTTTGATCCTTTTAAGAGTTTTCTTGTTAATTCTGAGATTGATTTATTTGATGATAAAACTAATATAATTGATACTTATGCTGTTTTTGACAAATCTCAGGATTATGGCACTCGGGCGTGGCACCCAAGGTTTGAGGAGTTGCTTGAAAGAAGCGAAAAACAAATCCCCTCAAGTGTGGAAGCACCTAAAGTCAAATTGAAGCCACTACCTAAGGGTTTAAAGCATGCCTTTCTTGGTCCAGGTGATACAATTCCTGTTATTATTTCATCTGAATTATCTAAGACCCAATGTGAGAAATTAATTCAGACCTTAATTGCACATAAATCAGCCTTAGGATGGAGCATGGCTGATTTGAAGGGAATTAGTCCCCTAATTTGCTCCCATAAAATAAATTTGGATGAAGGAACCAGTCCTCGTAGAGACCCTCAACGTAGACTTAACCCCAGTATGAAAGAAGTAGTGAAAAATGAAGTGTTGAAATTGTTAGATGGGGGTATTATATATCCCATAGCTGATAGTAAATGGGTAAGTCTTACACAAGTCATTCCCAAAAAGTTTGGAGTCACTGTGGTAATGAATGACCTAGGAGAGTTAGTCCCTACCAAACTTATGACCGGGTGGCGTATGTGCATTGATTACAGAAAATTAAATGCTGCCACTCGGAAAGACCACTTCCCACTCCCTTTTATTGATCAAATTCTTGAGCGTGTAGCTGGTCATCCTTTTTACTGTTTCTTAGATGGTTATTCTGGCTATTATCAAATTGAAATTGCATTAGAAGATTAGGATAAAAACCACTTTTACTTGTCCCTTTGGTACTTACGCTTTTCGTAGAATGCCATTTGGATTGTGTAATGCACCTGTCACTTTTCAACGTTGCATGATGAGTGTTTTTAGTGACATAGTTGAAAATTGCATGGAGGTTTTTATGGATGACCTAACTATTTTTGGATCTTCATTTGATACATGCTTAATGAATTTGTCTCTTCTAAAGGAATAGAGGTTGATCAATCTAAGATTGAATTAATCTCTAAAATGCCTACACCTAAGACAATAAAGGATGTGAGATCTTTCCTTTGTCATGCTGGCTTTTATAGGAGGATTCATACAAAATTTTTCAAACATATCTAGACCACTATGTGCCCTCCTAATTAAAGATGCCCCATTTGAGTGGACTCAAGCTTGTTAAGAGACCTTTAAAATGCTGATTGGCAAGCTTACTTCAGTATCTATAATGCAGTCACCTGATTGGAATTTACCCTTTGAAATTATGTGTGATGCTAGTGACTACGCTGTAGGTGCTGTTCTTGGACAGCGAATAGAAGGAAAACCTTTTGTGATTTACTATGCTAGTAAGACTTTGAATAGTGCTTAGATGAATTACTCCACAACTGAAAAAGAATTACTAGCTGTAGTATTTACTTTAGATAAGTGCATACTTAGTTGGTTCTCCTATCCTTATTTTTACAGATCATGCGACTCTCAAATACCTTCTTACAAAGAAGGATGCTAAGGCACACTTAATACGATGGATCCTACTCCTACAAGAATTCGACATCACCATCAAAGACAAAAAGGAGTGGAAAATGTAGTGGCTGATCATCTTTCGAGACTTACTTTCGAGGACACATGTGATGACATGCCAATCAAGGATGATTTTCCAGATGAGCAATTACTATCCATCACTTCTCTACCTTGGTTTGCTCACATCGTAAATTATTTGGCTACAAGTGAGATACCAATGGATTGGAGTGCTCAAGACAAGAGGAAATTCTTATACAAGGTGCGTAATTTCTATTGGGATGACCCCTATCTTTTCAAGTATTGCCCTGACCAAATTGTAAGGCGTTGCATCTCTAATGAAGAGATTGCAAG
This sequence comes from Bretschneidera sinensis, assembly GCA_023935145.1. Taxonomy (NCBI): domain Eukaryota; kingdom Viridiplantae; phylum Streptophyta; class Magnoliopsida; order Brassicales; family Akaniaceae; genus Bretschneidera; species Bretschneidera sinensis. The sequence continues at coordinate 25,544,497 of CM043704.1, forward strand.
TGTCTTAGACTTTTGTTATTCACAAGCTTGTGGAGGCCACTTTTCAATGAAAAAACCGCTGCAAAAATTTTGCAGTGTGGATTTTATTGGCCTTCCTTGTTTAAAGATGCAAACACCTACTGTCGCTTATGTGAAAGGTGTCAAAAGTTAGGAGTTGTGTCCCGTCGAAATATGATGCCCTTAAACCCTATTTTAGTAATTGAAATTTTTTATTGTTGGGGTATCGATTTTATGGGACTCTTTCCTCCTTCCTTTGGATACCAATACATCATTGTGGCAATAGATTATGTATCTAAGTGGGTAGAGGCTGTAGCTTGCCGAAGCAATGATAATAGAACGGTAATCAAATTTCTCAAAAAAAATGTGTTATCTCGATTTGGTACACCACGTGCTATAATTAGTGATCAAGGTACACATTTTTGCAACCGTTCTTTTGAAGCTTTAATGCGAAAATATGGGGTGTTACATAAAATTTCTAGTGCCTATCATCCTTAGACTAGTGGACAAGTAGAGCTCGCTAATAAAGAAATCAAACAAATTTTAGAAAAAATGGTTAACCCGGATCGCAAGGATTGGTCTTTGAGACTTGTTGATGCACTTTGGGCATACCATACTGCTTTTAAAACTCCCTTAGGTATGTCACCTTATTGGCTTGTTTTTGGCAAGCCTTGCCACTTACCTATAGAGCTTGAGCATCGAGTGTATTGGGCAATCAAATCTTTTAATTTTGACATAGGAGAAGCCGGTCAGCTTCGGAAATATCAGTTGACCGAGTTAGAGGAGTTAAGGAATGATGCTTATAAGAACTCTAGAATCTATAAGGCTAAGATGAAAGTATTCCATGATAAAAATATTTTGAGGAAAACATTTAAACCTAATGATCGGGTGTTCTTATACGACTTTAGACTCCATAAGCATCCTGGAAAACTTTGGTCGAGGTGGACCGGCCCTTTTGTGGTGAAAAATGTGTTTGAAAATGGGGTGGTAAAAATTGAGGATACTAGAGATGGCTGGGTCTTTAAAGTCAATGGTCAACGCCTTAAGATCTTACGGGATAGGCAAGATCTGGAAGTGGAAGACATTCAGCTTATGGATCCTGTCTACTTACCTTGACCACACAACAGAGGTACATTTTTTTCTTTTATTTCTGTGTTGTTTATTTGTCTTTTTTTATTTTTTATTATTACTAAATGCATTTTAATTTTAATTTTTAGTGTGCTAACACACAGTGGGAGTCTTTAATTTGTTTTGTTGTAGATCAGACTTTCAACAAGAAGTTTAGCATGCAGTTCATCTGGAGGTGCACAAATTTCAGCTTCCGTGCACTTTTGCTTACAAAGGGAGTTTCCTTTACCTTTTCTTTAATATTGAGGACAATGTAATTTTTCAGTTAGGGGTGGAGGAAACATATTCTTTTTCTTTCATCGAACTGCTTGGTGTCATCTTTGTTTTTGTTTAGCATGCTTTGTGTTAGCTTTAGAGTTAATTTATATGTCAATGATATAAACTTAATTGTGATAACATATAACATGTAGAAGAAGTTAAATCTTGCTTCGGTTTGAAATTAATTTAAGTATCAATCTTCATTTGGTTTGAGACTCTAGTTTGTGGTAAGATAGTATGATTAGTCTTAAACATTTAGAAAAGTTTTATGTGTGATTATTTTGTGAATATTTTTGCGGTCTCGACAAGCTCTAGAACTTACTTGATAACCACTTGAGGTGAATTCCTAGAATGCACACTACTTAGGATATTATATAGGCCATTTTTGAACTGTTTGAGCCTTTCAAACCTACCATTGCTATATTTATCACTAGTCACCTATTTGAGCCTCTTTCTTGAAAAGAAAAATTAAATCTTGTTTCTTTTGATAAACCATTTACTTACCTTTATGAGCCTAAAAATATTTTATCCTTACCTTTATTTTAAAAGAACTTAGTTATGCACATGTTGTGAGAAGTACTTAAAAGGAGTAAGGGTGGAAATATGAAAAAATATCACTACCACAACCCAAGTACATTAAAGGAGATAAGTTGGGGGCCGTGGAAAAGAAAAAGAAAAAAATGATGAAAAAGAAGGTGAATGGTTATGTGCCAAAATAAAATAAAATAAAAAATGAATTATGGCAAAGAAAGAAAAAGAAAAGAAAAAAATGGTGATTTGTTGAAAGAAATGCTCAAAAAATGGTTGAAAGAGTTGGGTGTTGAAGTAAAGGTTATCAAGTGCTTAAAGTGATTGTGTTCAAAGCTAAGAGATTGAGTTCTTTTACTTGTGAATCCTTCCTATTCTTCCTTAGCCTTTACTTTAGCCTAACGTTACAAGCTTATTAAAGACCTTTTGATCCAATGTAGTGTGATTTTTCTACAATAGTGGAGAGTGGTTTGAAATGTAAGCATATGGAGCTTGTTTTTGTGATTGATATCACACAATTTATAATGTTTTTAGAGGCCAAGACTTGTATTTATGAATGTTATGCATAAAATCATCCAGTGTTTGGACTAATGGATTGTGGTAAGATGGATGTTAAGAGTCAATAACGATTTTAAGATTGATGTTTGGATTACTTTTGGACTTAGGTGAAATTTAATGATTCTATGTGCCGTATGTTATGTGCAATTTTTGAGACAAAATGTGAATTACTCTTGGTTAACACTAATATTGGTTTTCATTTACTTTGATTCCTACCATAGAATTCATCTCTTGTTTTCGCTTAAATTGCTAGGGACTAGCAATAAGCTAGTTGGGGGTTGTGATGAGAGTCATAAAATGCTTTTCAACAGTGGTTAATTGTTAGCATTTTAGGATTGATCTCGGTCTTTATTGCACTTTCATGTGCTAAAGTAATATTATTGGACCACTGACTTATTTCAGTGCAATTTTCAAGTACTTTGAGTTTAAAAGAGAAAAAGAAGCGATCTTGCTTAAAAGGCCAAGATCCCATGCTTCTGGAAGGACAAGATGGACTGCTGCTTGTACTGCGATCGAGCGCACATCCCACATCGACCAAGAAGTACTCTGCAGCGCAACTAAAGCTGCGATCGAGGGCACTCGAGCAGTATCCCACATCAGTTAGAAAGCACATAGCACTCCGGGAGCTCATTTGAAATCATCAGAGAGTGAATCCAGATGGCCTTTAGGAGGAATCCGAAGTATACTTTTGGAGGGCAAGCTGAGGAATTGCCGAAGCTTTTGCTACCAAGGGGGAGATGATCGTTGAGAGGCTGGAGGCAACTCGAGGAAGCATGAGCCCCATGGCCAGCTAGTCTCCAAGCAAGGCGAAGGGATGAATCCCAAGGTGTAGTTCTTATTTTCCTTTATTTGATTCAGTTGTAGTTTGGTATTATTTTCATTAAACATTGTTATATTTTATTCTTTAATTTAATTAGTACATTTTTTTATTAGTCCAGTGATTGCATGCTTCTTTTCCATATAAGTCTAGTCATGCTCTTCTTATGTGTATTTGTTTGGGTGTGATTGAGTCCGGTAGATCTCTTTTATAGATTTGTCCATTGTTGTGGTATTGTCATTTAAATATATCATCGTCTTTTGATAATTTATAAGTTAGGTCATGTGTGCTTGAAAGTAAAGAATAATTCATATCAATTACATTAGAGTTTATACGTGCGCTTTAATTGAATATTTTCCGTTTGTCTGTTTGGGATGTGAAACTTGCAATCAAGATAAAAACAATTGAATCAAGCTAGGATTAGGGCAACGAACCTAGGGAGGATTTTTGGAGCCTTGTTGTTTCTTATTTATATCCATCAATTATTTACACAATTTTCAAACAATCAACAAATCAGATTCTGTCATTTGATCTTTATCGTTTGTGTTGAGGTTTACACCTTCTTTTGTAATTAGTTTATTTCCCTGTGGAATCGACACCCCAAAGCTGTACTACAATAACCGCGTTATACTTTGGGCGTAATCAATACGCACACATGTACACTTGAACACACGCACACACACACACTCATTCAGGCAGGCACGGACGCACACACACATGAATGTAACCACACTTCCACACACAGACATACCAACACACACATAAGCATGCACGCACATACTCGAATAAAATAAATTTTATCAAAATTAATTAAATATTAATTTTCATGTGTTGATATGTATGGTTCAATATTGTATTAATATGGGTAATCATATTAATTTCAAATCAAAAAATTGAGAAGAATAGTAAATCTTGCATTGTTCTTCAAGTCACAATAAAAATTTATTTTTGATAGTCTTGAAAAAAAAAATATAATTGAATGAAGTGATTATATGGATTTTACTCACCAAAATTTGGTATAAGACGTTACTAGTGAGAATAACTTTGTGCACCAGTTGTCTAAGATCATTTGAGACTGAATTTTGTGACTAAAAATCATAACATTGCATATTGCATTAAGAAATTAAATATATTATTTAAAAATGAAGTTTTGATTTGTTATTAATTAGATTTCACGTATTTGACAATGTAACTCGTTTACTCCTATTAGATGCAAATAAAACATTTTTTAATTAAGCTTTAATATCTATTTTGTTGACTTGACCTGACATGACTCAAGGCCCGATATGAACCAAGCTCGAAAAGACCCAAACAGTAGTCGATCCAACCTGACATGACCCGAGAACCAATACGACCCGAGATTGAAATCACACGAACATGACTCTACCAGACCTGAAGTGATCCAAGACTCCACATGACCTGAACCCGACTCTACCCAAACCCGATTAACCCAACCCGAACCATTTGTTTCCTCTACTCACACACACATGCACACGAACTCGCACACAGACACACACAAACATACATACGCGCACACACCCACGCACGCAGATTCTCATTCACACTCACACAAACATGCACATGAATGTATGCATGAACGCACGGACGTAGGCATACATGCATACACACAAACACGCACACTGACATGCACACACACAAACATGCATGTACAATAATTCACAAACATACCCACATATGCACGCATATACACACGACTCGACTTGACCCAACCCATTTGGCACATCTACTCACACAACACACACATGCACACACAAACACTCACATATACACACACACACACCCATGTGTCATAGGCTGCAAGCTTAAGTCGCTAACCGTGCGACCTTAGGCTCGAAAACACCTCCTTGGAGTGCCTAAGTCAGCATTCCTCTTAGCTACTCAAGAAAACCACCCCCGAAGCTAGACCCACTCAAATAAAATAAGCCAACACAATAGAGAATATGATACAAAGTTAGAGAGCTTGCTATTGGTTGAATGATTGAATGCTTTACAAGTGAGGGGGGAGGCCCCTTTTTATAGGGAGAGCTCCCTTACATCCATTGCTAACATCTTGCCAAGTGTCACAATCCTACAGTACTATAAGTGTAGTACAAGCGTAGTATGGGAGTACAAGATACTACCTTGTAGTGCACATGCAGTACAATGATGTACATTATAATCAAAAAGTGTACTAGGAAACCCTAGAACATGTGGGTTGTGACATTCTCCCCCACTCAATCTGGCAATGTCCTCGTCACATTCTCGGCCTGAAACTGGTCGATCTTCATCTGAAATTGCCACAAGGCCTCGGCTGGTTCCCAACTAGTCTCACTATTCGGTTGTTTTTTCCATTGTATCAAGTACTCATGCCTCGGCTTGTAGTTCTTCCATCTCAAAACTCAATCGGCCAGTTTACTCTCAATATCTTGGTCATAAGAGACCCTAACTCCTATAGAGGCTCGCTGTGACTCACCTCGATCCGGATCATTTTGGTCTTCATCGAATGGTTGGATGGTAGCTCAAGTTTGTAGGCCACATTGCCTACCCTCCTAAGAACTCTGAAAGGCCCCTCTTATCTGCGTACCAAGGCCTTATGGATCCCCTTGGTGCGAAGTACCAAATGTAGCTTCACAAGCACAAAATCCCCCACTTTTTATTGCACAGCCCGTCTCGTACCATCAGCCCACTTCATGGAACGCTTGGCTACCTTGTGTAGGCAAACTCGAGCCAAATCAATTTGCTCTTGCCACGCCTTGGCAAACTTATAGGCTGTCGGAGTTAACCCTATGTATCCAACAGCAATAGTACTCGAAGTGTGAGGCTGCAGTCCCATCACAATCTCAAAGGCACTTTGGCTAGTGGCCTCACTCCTTTGTAAATTATAGGATAACTGAGCCACATCTAGTAACTTTGGCCAATCTCGTTGCGAGGCACTCACACATTGTTGGAGGTATGTCCCCGACAAAGCATTCACCCTCTCAGTATGTCTATTGGTTTGGGGGAGGACACTAGTGGAGAAGTTTAGATCCAATCCGAGCAACTTGAAAAAAAAATTTCCAGAACCGTCCCGTGAACTGTCCATCCCGATCACTAATAATGGACTCTGGTACACCCCAATACTTCATCACATGCTTGAGAAACAATCGGGCTGCCTCCTTTACTGGACACTCCATAGAGATACTCACACTCACATGCACATGCACATGAACAAAAACTAGCACGTAGACGCGGACGCACATGCACTAGTGCACACGCGCACACACCCACGCACGCAAACAGACATGCACACATATATGAACACTCACACAAACAAGCACATGAATGTATGCATGAACGCACACACATAGGCATACATGCACACACATAAACATGCACACTGACAAGCACACACACAAACATGCACGTACAACAACTCACAAACACACCCATGCACGCACGCAGGCACACTCACACACGACTTGACTCGACCCATTTTCCACATCTACTCAAACAACACACACATGCACACACAAGCATGCACAGACACACACGCACATATACACACACATACACACCCACACACATACAGAAGCATACAAACACGCACAGGCACATGTACACAGACACAAACCCACACGCATATGCACAAACAGACACATATCAACACATGCATGCACACACACACACACTTGCACGCACACACCCACACACACATTCATGCATGCCCACAATCATACACACACATATGCACGCACACAAGCATACACGCACACATGTACACGCAAACTTGCACATGCACACGAACACATACAAGCACATTAACACACACAAACACATGCATGCACACACACCAACACGAGGACTTGCACACTCACATGCATGCACGGACACACACAAGCACAGAAACACACGCACACATGCATGAACGCACACTCACATACACGCAAGCACACAAGCACACAAGCACACACACACACACATGAACACACGCACGCACACGCTCCCACACAAACACATGCACACACACACGCACATGTGAACACACACCCACATGTTGGAAGACAGGCAAGCACACACACACGCACGTAAGCATACTTCCATAAACACACATACCAACACACATATAAACGCACACGCACGTACACAAATAAAATAAATTTGATCAAAATTAATTAATTATTGATTTTCATGTGTTTATGCATGGTTCAACATTGTATTAATATGAGTAATCATATTAATTTCAAATAAAAAAATTCCTGAAGAATAGTAAATTTTGTATTATTCTTCAAGTCGCAATAAAAATTTATTTTTGATAGTCTTGAAAAAAAATAATGGAATGAAGTGATTATATGGATTTTACTCACCAAAATTTGGTATAAGACGCCACTAGTGAGAATAACTTTGTGAACCAGTTGTCTAAGATCATTTAAGAATGAATTTTGTGACTAAAAATCATAATATTGCATACTGAATTAAAAAATTAAATATATTATTTAAAAATTGAAGTTTTGATTGATTATTAATTAATTTTCATGTATTTGACAATGTAACTCGTTTACTCCTATTAGATGCAAATAAAACATTTTTTTAATTACGCATAAATATCTATTTTGTTGACCCGACCTGACATGACTCAAGACCCGATATGAACCAAGCTTGAAATGACCAAAAACCAACCCAACCCTACCCGAGATGACCTGAGACCCAATACGACCCGAGATTGAAATGACCCGTTCCAGAATAAAGTCACACGCGACTCAAACGACCCGAGACTTAACATGACCCAAACCAGACTCGACTGAAACTTGATTTACCTGACCTGACCCGTGTACCACCTCTACTCACACACATTCACACGAAGACGTAGACGTACTCGCATGGGTGCATAGAGCCACACACACAGGCATGCACCCGCACGTGCACACACCCACGCATGCATGCACACTAACATACGCGCCCGTGCGCACATGCACATATGTACACACACAAACACCCACATGCACGCATACACACAAATGTACACGCGCGCACACATGCAGACAAATAAAATAAATTATATAACGTTAATTAATTAATTATTATTTTTCATATGTTGATATGCACTGTTCAACATTCTATTAATATGAATAATTTCTTTAATTTCAAGTAAAAAATTGAGAAGAATAGTAAATTTTGCATTGTTCATTGAGTCACAATTAAATTTTATTTTTGATTGTCTTAAAAAAAAATAATGGAATTAAGTGATTATATGAAACTCTATGAACCAGTTGTCTTAGATCACTGAATTTTGTGACTAAAAATCATAACATTACATATTGCATTAAAAATTTAAATATATTATTTAAAAATGAAATTTTGATTTATTATTAATTAATTTTCACGTATTTGACAATATAACTCGTTTACTCATATTAGATGCAAATAAAACATTTTTATTAATTAAGCATTAATATCTATTTTGTTGACCCGACCTGACATAACTCAAGACCTGATATGAAGCAAGCTCGAATAGACCCAACCTCGACCCGACCGAACTTGACATGACCCGAGCCCTGGTCGACCCGAGATTTAAATCTTTTGAACACGACCCGACCGAACTTGAAGTGACTCAAGACTCAACATTACCTGAACTCAACCCGAACCAAAACTAATTGACCCAACTCGAACCATTTGCCACCTCTACTCACACTCACACGCACATGCACATGAACAAAAACTAGCATGCGAACGCAGACACACACACCCCCATGCACGCAAGCGGGTATGAACACGCATATGCACACTCATACAAACAAGCGCATGAATGTATGCATGAATGCACACACATAGGCATATATTCATGATTGTAAACACGCACACTGACATGCACATACAATAACTCACAAAAACACCCACGCACAAATGCAAGCACACTCACACACGACCCGACTCTATTCAAACCATTTGCCATGTCTACTCACACAGCACACACATGCACACAGACACACACGCACATATACACACACATGCTCACAAACGCACATGTACACCCACGCACATACACAAGCAAAGAAACATGCACAAGCACACGCGTATGTACACAAACACGTGCACCCCTACAAACACACACGCATACGCACAAGCAGACACATATGAACACATGCATGCACACACACATGTATGCATGTCCACAAGCATACACACACACATGCAGGCTCACATGCACACGTAATCCTGCACGTGCACACGAACACGCACAAGCACATTCACACACGCACAAACACATGCACACACACACGCCAACATGAAGACATTCGCACTCACATGCGAATGCACATGCACACACACACACACATGCATGCACGGACACACACACAAGCACACAAACACACACACACATACCTGCACACACGCAAGCACATAAGCACACACACATGTACAAGCACACGTACATGATCACACACTGGCACATGCACACAAACACATGCACACGCACACGCACATGTGAACACACACCCACATGCAGGCAGGCAGACAAGCACATAAACACGCACATAAGAACACATGTACACATACACAGACCAACACACATATAAGCGCACGCACGCGTGCACAAATAAAATAAATTTTATCACAATCAATTAATTATTAATTTCTATGTGTTGATATGCATGTTTCAACATTGTATTAATATGAGTAATTTTTGTGAGTTTTAAATTACTCGCAAGCACACGAGTCGTTTGCAGTATAGCGTTGTGCAAGTGCGAGGTCGAATCCACAGGGAATTGAATTGTGAAAATATAATTTAATCTAAACTAACTTTATCTTAACCTAGTTCTGAATTTTGAATGATATTGCAAAACAAATTAAAAATAAACTAAATTGATTTTAAAACTAATAATAAACAAAACACTAAGGTTTCCGAATCCACCCCACCAAAGTTAAGCATATATGTTCTAAAAATATAGCCTATCAAAACATTCCATGAATCCAACTATAAGACAAAAAACAAAGAATATCCCAAATAAACCAAAAGCATCCAATGTATCTGCTCTCAACAAATCACAAAGGAAATCCAATTTAATCGAAAAGCATTCAATGTATCCATCAGATGAAGCACAAGGAATATCCAACAGACAATTTAAACTCAATCAATTATAAGATAAACTCAAATAATTGACAGAACATTGATACTAAAAAATTGTCAGATTTGTACAAGCAAATCTGAACTACTACGCCAAACAACGGCGGGGCTTCATCTTCAACCTTAGCTGAAGAGTCTAGCCACTCATAACTATGAAACTACTATTCATAATAAAAATGCTAAACATTAAACTACAACAACTAAATAAAAACAGATAAATAAACAACTTTACATGGGAGAAATTCCACTCGCTGACGGGCGGCGCTTCCCCTCGTGGTAGCAATGCCTTCGGGATCCACCAGAATGCTAGTGGATGTCCACCGGTAAACACCAAAGTGGCACAGGAATTGTACACGGAATGATGAAGCCATATGGTGTTTATATAGGGGGAGACCCAGAGTACAATGAGTTGCAAAATCGATGTGGGTTACTGCCCGCATGCGCTCGATCACATTGTGGTGCGATCGATCGCAGGTGCACTCGATCGCGCTGGTGCGATGCACTGCAAACATTTCGATGTGGGATTGATGACCATGCGCTTGATCGCAGCATAGTGCGATCGATCGCAATTTCACCTGAAGCTTCACATCTCCTGAAATGCTTCATTTTCTCCACAAACCTGTAAAAATACACAAAACACAAAAAAAAAAACATAAAATAAAGTGAAATACTACTAACTAAGAGCATAACAAATATAAGTTCAGGGTCTTAAATATGCATTATTTAAGACTCATCAAATACCCCCAAAATTATATTTTGCTAGTCCCTGAGCAAAACAAAATAAAAGACTCAATGAAAAACAAAGAACATAAAGATAAGTTCATCACTCATGGTACCCAAAAATTTAAGGAGCACACATCACCATGATATTCATTCATAAGCAAGCTTAAAAAGGTAAACCCATCTTCGCAATGAATAGAAATGTTAAAATCTAATTACTTACAAAAGGCAGGTTAAGGCATCACAAGTCTGACACTGTGTAAAGTGAATTAGCATATAGAAATGAAGCTTCCAAGTGACTCTAATGTGTAAGGTCTCCATGTCTCAAGATTCACCGAATTTCCCATCAAAAATGAACGAAAAGGCATAGTTCTTATTTTATATTTTTTTATAATAAGGCACGGCTATGTTTAGTTCCCTTAAGCTTTCTAATTGACCCATGTAGCGAGTGTTGAGTCAATGACTCCCAAACCAGATGGTTTTAGGGCATTAGGGGTAAAGACACCCCTAAGGACTTATTAACTCGAGTCAAAAAGGCTACAAAATTAAACCGACCTTAATACTACCAAGCAAAATTCCACCTTTTGACGTGAACACTCACTGCTTACTGAGGCAAGAGGTCCAGTTACTCAGCAAAAAGTTTCGCAATGATCATTATGAATAAAATTTCCACCTTTTGACGTGAACACTCACTGCTTACTGAGGCAAGAGGTCTAGTTACTCAGTGGAAAGTTTATTGATGATGATCATTATAAATGTTAGTAGTAAATTTTTTTTTTATATTTTTTTATGCTTTTCTATGCCCAAGTGTTCATCCAACAAGTCATCCAGTTTCAATTAAGATAAGGAAAAATGCACATTAAAATCACATGTCATACCTCACATAATTTGTGCTAATGTGCTTGTGTTAGATTAGGTCAAACATGTGAATTCTCAAATGCCTAAGGTAAGTAACTAAATTTTAAATTTTATCACCAGATCATGTGTTCAAAATGTTAAGCTCACCAATAACATCACATCACAGAAAATGTTTAGATCAACCAAAATTTCACGATAACATGAGCATGCATTTATCTCTACGACGAAAAGACAACAAATTAGGACAAAGTGTGTGATGTGTCTCCCATACCCCCAAACTTAAATTACACATTGACCCCAATGTGTGACTAATATGGAAAGAGCTGACCTGAGATATGGAGAACTATCTGGACTGCTATGGCTCATAGCATACCCCCAAACTTGAACTGTAGTACGCTTTGTCCCTGAAAGATAAAAACTGGAAAGCAAAAAATACTGGAAACAAACATTAATCATAAAAAATGCAAAATAATAAATAAACAGAAAAGATAAGTTGTGGGGTGCCTCCCATGAGTGCTAAGTTTAAAGTCTTCAGCCAGACTCTCCCTAGAATACTACACTCAATATAAGTAACTAGGATCTTCCAACAGTATCGTCTCAATGTCCGGACTCCTCAACTCCAAGAATGGTTTTAGCCTCTGTCCATTTACCTTGAAAGTATTACCATTCTTGGGATCCTCAATCTCGATGGCCCAATGAGGAAAAACTGATCGAATAATAAATGGGCCTGACCATCGAGATTTGAGCTTGTCTGGAAAAAGATGCAAGCGCAAATTGTAAAGAAGAACTTTTTGACCCGGCTCAAAAGCGCGTCTCAAAATGTTTTGGTCATGAGTCTTCTTCATTTGTGCTTTGTATGATCGGGCACACTCATATGCATCATTCCGCAGCTCCTCCAATTCATTGAGTTGGAGTTTTCGTTGTGAGCCAGCCTTGGAAAGATTGAAATTCAATTGCTTGATAGCCTAATACGCACGATGCTCTAATTCGACCGGAAGGTGACATGCCTTTTCGTACACAATACGATAGGGAGACATGCCAATTGGCATCTTGAAGGCTGTCTGATATGCCCACAGTGCATCAGTCAATCGCAGAGACCAATCCTTTCTACTAGGGTTCACAGTTTTCTCTAAAATATGTTTGATCTCGCGATTAGAAATTTCCACTTGTCCACTCGTCTGCGGATGATATAGGGTGGCAACTTTGTGTGTGATGAAATACTTCTTCATCAACTACTCGAAGATTCTGTTGCAAAAATGCTTACCTTCATCACTTATGATTGCTCGAGGCGTACCAAAATGAGCAAAAATAGTGTCTTTCAAGAACTGGACCACAACTCTGTGGTCATTGGTCTTGCACGCAACAGCCTCCCCCCACTTGGACAGATAGTCCACAGCAACTAGAATGTATAAGTAGCCAAAGGAGTTTGGGAACGGTCCCATGAAATCAATGCCCCACACGTCAAAAATTTCAACAATCAGAATAGGGTTGAGGGGCATCATATTTCTCCTAGAAAGACTCCCTATCTTTTGGCAACGCTCACAAGATACACAACAGGTGTGAGAGTCTCGGAACAGGGTAGGCCAATAAAATCCACACTGAAAAATCTTTGCAGCGGTCTTTTTAGCACTGAAATGGCCTCCACAAGCATGATCATGACAAAAGGCGATGATGTTAGATTGGTCATGCTCAGGAATACACCTTTTGATGATCTGATCAGGACAATACTTAAACAGATAAGGATCATCCCAGAAAAAATGTTTTACCATGGCTAAAAACTTTTATTTATCTTGTCGCCCCCAATGCAAAGGCATGTGTCCGGTGACAAGATAGTTTACTATATCAGCAAACTATGGAGCGGGATTTTGAGCAATGAGCATTAACTGCTCATCAGGAAAGGTCTCAGAAATGGGAGTGGCGACCGCAGTGAAATCCACAATCAATCTAGATCAATGATCTACCACCACATTTTCAGAACCTTTCTTATCCCGAATCTCGATGTCGAACTCTTGAAGTAGGAGGATCCATCGGATAAGATGAGATTTAGCATCTTTTTTAGAGAAAAGATACTTCAAGGCTGCATGATCCGAGTAAATAATGACCTTAGATCCTAACAAGTAGGATCTAAACTTGTCTAATGCAAAAACGACTGCTAACAACTCCTTCTCAATGGTAGAGTAATTAAGTTGTGCGTCGTTTAGAGTTTGACTCGCATAATAGATAACATGGGGAAGTTTATCAACACACTGCCCCAAAACAGCTCCAACAGCATAATCTGATGCGTCACACATAATCTCAAAAGGCACACCCCAGTTGGGTGGCTGAATAATGGGTGTGGACGTCAGAATCTTCTTCAGATCCCCAAATGCTTTCTTACAGTCCTCATCAAATATAAATGGGGCATCCTTTTGTAATAACTGGCACAAAGGCCTAGAGATTTTGCTGAAATTCTGGATAAATCGCCTATAGAAACCTACATGGCCCAGAAAAGATCGAACCTCCTTCACTGTACGTGGGGGTGGAAGGTTGGAAATCAGGTCCACCTTTGCTTTGTCGACCTCAATCCACTGATGAGATACGACATGTCCCAGTACAATGCCTTGCTTAACCATAAAATGGCACTTCTCCCAATTAAGCACTAGGTTCTTCTCCTTGCACCGCACTAAAACCAAAGTAAGACGATGCAGGCACTCCTCAAATGTTGAATAGAAGACAGAGAAGTCGTCCATGAAAATCTCTAAGAAGCACTCTACCATGTCAGAAAATATACTGACCATGCACCGCTGAAAAGTAGCGGGTGCATTGCATAACCCAAAAGGCATGCGACGGTAGGCGAAAGTCCCAAAAGGATAGGTAAACGTCATCTTCTCCTGATCTTCGGGGTCCATAGGGACCTGGTTATATCCAGAATAACCATCCAAAAAACAATAATACTCATGCCCAGCCAAACGCTCCACCATCTGATCAATAAATGGCAGTGGAAAGTGATCCTTCCTTGTGGCAACGTTCAGCTTACGGTAGTCTATACACACTCTCCACCCTGACTGAACACGAGTTGGCACCAACTCGTCGTTCTTATTCTTTACTACCGTCAATCCTGCTCGCTTGGGCACAACATGAATCGGGCTCACCCATTTGCTATCAGAGATGGGATAAATGATCCCTGCATCTAACAGCTTAATTATTTCTGCCCTCACAACCTCTTGTATAGCTGGGTTGAGCCTTCTCTGTGGCTCCCTCAATGGCTTGGCATTCTCCTCCAAATGTATCTTGTGCATCACCACCGAGGGGTTGATTCCCCTGATATCCTCAATGGTCCACCCGATAGCTTCCTTGTGCTCTCTTAAGACATCTAATAATTTCTCCTCTTGAGCTTCACCCAAATCTGAAGCTATAATTACAGGCAAACTATCTATTGAACCTAGGAACTTATACTTAAGATTATTTGGTAAAGGCTTAAGTTCCTTCTTGGGGGTTTCAGGTTCGACGGTTTCCTCTGTCTCATTACTTTCTTGAGGATCAGACTCTAAAATGGCATTCACTTCCTCAAGTAACTTATCTAAGCCCAAGTCCTCTCCAAAGTGAGCAAAACACGCCTCCAGAGGATCCTCAATGCTTGATTCGTCCACAGTCTCCTCAAGAATCTCCTCTATCAAGCATACATTTCTCACTTCATCATACTCCAGTGGTTGCCTAGTGATATCAAAGATGTTTAACTCCACTATCATATTTTCGAAAGAGATCTTCATCACCCCTGTCCTACAATTGATTAGGGCGTTAGCCGTGGCTAAGAATGGTTGCCCTAGAATTACCGGTATTTGAATCCCTACATTCTGGACCGGCTCTGTGTCAAGCACAATAAAATCCACTGGGAAATAGAATTTATCCACTTTTATCAAGACGTCCTCAACTATTTCCCGTGGTCTTTTCACTGACCTGTCAGCCAATTGAAGCGTCGTGGATATGGGCTTCAATTCTCCTAACCCCAACTGCAAATAGACTAAGTAGGGTAGAAGATTCACACTCGCCCCTAGATCCAAAAGAGCCCTCTCAATATGGCTGACTCCTATCGTGCAAGAGATGGTAGGACACCCCAGGTCCTTATACTTGATGGGTAGCTTGCACTGAAGGATTGAGCTGACCTGCTCGGTCAAAAATGCCTTCTTTGGGACATTCGTCCTCCTCTTGATAGTGACCAAGTCTTTTAAAAACTTGGCATATGATGGCACTTGATGGATGGCATCCAAAAATGGGATATTGATTTGGACTTGCTTGAATACCTCCAAAATTTCCTTATATTTCCCTCCTTTCTTGGGTGCCTATAGTCTGTCGAGGTAAGGCACTCTAGGTATAAATGACCTAGGAGGGTCCTTCACAGTAGGCGTGGCTATAGATGGCTCAGCATCTCTCTTGTCCTTGTTGCCACTCCCTTGCCCTTGCTGCACAGTAGGGCTCTCTTCCACTCGATTGTCCACTTGTCTCCCAGACCTCAGTGTGACAATCGACTGTACTTGTTCCTCCTCGTGCATAGGAGTTGATGAACTCCCAACCATAAATTGTCCTTTCGAGTTGGTCACGGGCTGACTTGGGAACTTTCCCTTCTCTCTCTCACCCAAGTGACTTGCAATTTGCCCTATTTGACTCTCCAGCTTAGCAATTGCTCGGGTGTTTACCACTGTTGCACTCCTCACATCACTCATATTTTGGCTAGTCGCCTTCATGAACTCTTTAAGGGTGTCCTCTAGCGACTGTGAAACTGGCATTGGTGTTTGAGTGGGTGCGTGGTAAGCAGGTGAAGGTGCTAGATGGTCAGAATAACCATGATTAGGAATTTGTGGGGAAAATCTGGAAGGATATTGATTTTGAGCATGATGAGGGGCTCCTCCCTGATTCATTGGTTGATTCTGCCTCCATGAAAAATTTGGGTGGTTCCGCCACCCTGGATTGTACGTCTCGGAGTATGATCCATTTGATTGCCTTCGAAAGTCATTGAAAGCATTTACTTGTTCCATAGGATACTCGGCACAAGCCGACATTGATGGGCAATTATGTGCTAGATGCATGGGACTAGCACAGATAGAACAGCTTTCAACATTGAATGTGTTGGCAGCGTTGATGGATTGGCTCACAGTGAGAGCGTCAATCTTCTTAGTGAGGGCATCTAGCTTTATCCTCAAATCAGCATCCTCTCTGACCTCATAGATGCCTCCCCTCTTAGGAGCACGAATGGACTTATCTCGACAGCTTGAAAAATCCCACTGCTGTGAGTTGTCGGCCAACTTGTCCAACACCATATATGCTTCGTCTCCGGTCAGACTCAAGAATGCCCCCCCATTCATAGACTTGATCATGCTACGGTTGGGTTGAGTCAACCCTTGGTATAAGAATTGAACGAGTCTCCACTTCTCATATCCATGTGGAGGGCATCTGATCAGTAACGCTCTCAACTCTCAGAGAACTTCTCATCCTCGTCCTGAGTGAAAGAGCTAATCTCCTTTCGGCACTCATTCACTCTAGACATTGGGAAAAACTTATGATAAAATTTGCTAAGCAGGTTTTCCTAAGATGTAATAGTCCCGGATGTGTTGGAATCCAACCACGCCCTAGCTCTATCATGAAGAGAGAAAGGGAAGAGTCGAAGATGGACTGGCTCCTCAGAGAAGTTCTGGAATTTAAATGTGGCACAAATGTCTTTGAACTTCTTCACATAACTATAAGGATTTTCAAGATCTAAGCCATGGAATGAGGGTAAGAGTTGGATAACATGTGGCTTCAAGTCAAAATGTGTGGCATTGGTTGGTGGCAACACTATGCAAGAGGATGAGTTAGTCGTAACGGGTGCAAACAAATCCCTAAGGGATGTAGTGGAGTCCACGTTCCAAGCTCTAGGTTGCTCTACATGTTCAGGATGATTGAAATTCTCTCTCATCTCAACAGTCTCTCTCACAACTAGTGCTCTTCTCTGTCTCCTAAGAGTTCTTTCTAAGTCGGGATCTAAATGTGTCAAATCTAAGTTCAAGGATCTCCGACCAAGCATACACCAACAGAAAACAATGAGATACTAACCAGCAGAAACAACAGAATAAAGCAAACACACAACTCAAATAAATTTTTTTTTTTTTTTTTACTAACTAGTAGAAAAATAAAATTAATTCAGACCAAAAATTTTCGCAAACCAAGCAATTCCCCGGCAACGGCGCCAAAAACTTGTTGTGAGTTTTAAATTACTCGCAAGCGCACGAGTCGTTTGCAGTATAGCGTTGTGCAAGTGCGAGGTCGAATCCACAGGGAATTGCATTGTGAAAATATAATTTAATCTAAACTAACTTTATCTTAACCTAGTTCCGAATTTTGAATGATATTGCAAAACAAATTAAAAATAAACTAAATTGATTTTAAAACTAATAATAAACAAAACACTAAGGTTTCCGAATCCACCCCACCAAAGTTAAGCATATATGTTCTAAAAATATAGCCTATCAAAACATTCCATGAATCCAACTATAAGACAAAAAACAAAGAATATCCCAACTAAACCAAAAGTATCTAATGTATCCGCTCTCAACAAATCACAAAGGAAATCCAATTTAATCGAAAAGCATTCAATGTATCCATCAGATGAAACACAAGGAATATCCAACAGACAATTTAAACTCAATCAATTATAAGATTAACTCAAATAATTGACAGAACATTTATACTAAAAAATTGTCAGATTTGTACAAGCAAATCTGAACTACTACGCCAAACAACGGCGGGGCTTCATCTTCAACCTTAGCTGAAGAGTCTAGCCACTCATAACTATGAAACTACTATTCATAATAAAAATGCTAAACATTAAACTACAACAACTAAATAAAAACAGATAAATAAACAACTTTACATGGGAGAAATTCCACTCGCTGACGGGCGGCGCTTCCCCTCGTGGTAGCAATGCCTTCGGGATCCACCAGAATGCTAGTGGATGTCCACCGGTAAACACCAAAGTGGCACAGGAATTGTACACGGAATGATGAAGCCATATGGTGTTTATATAGGGGGAGACCCAGAGTACAATGAGTTGCAAAATCGATGTGGGTTACTGCCCGCATGCGCTCGATCACATTGTGGTGCGATCGATCGCAGGTGCACTCGATCGCGTGTCTGGTGCGCTCGATCATGCTGGTGCGATGCACTGCAAACATTTCGATATGGGATTAATGACCATGCGCTCGATCGCAGCATAGTGCAATCGATCGCAATTTCACCTGAAGCTTCACATCTCCTGAAATGCTTCATTTTCTCCACAAACCTGTAAAAATACACAAAACACAAAAAAAAAACATAAAATAAAGTGAAATACTACTAACTAAGAGCATAACAAATATAAGTTCAGGGTCTTAAATATGCATTATTTAAGACTCATCAAATACCCCCAAACTTATATTTTGCTAGTCCCTTAGCAAAACAAAATAAAAGACTCAATGAAAAACAAAGAACATAAAGATAAGTTCATCACTCATGGTATCCAAAAATTTAAGGAGCACACATCACCATGATATTCATTCATAAGTAAGCTTAAAAAGGTAAACCCATCTTCGCAATGAATAGAAATGTTAAAATCTAATTACTTACAAAAGGCAGGTTAAGGCATCACAAGTCTGACACTGTGTAAAGTGAATTAGCATATAGAAATGAAGCTTCCAAGTGACTCTAATGTGTAAGGTCTCCATGTCTCAAGATTCACCGAATTTCCCATCAAAAATGAACGAAAAGGCATAGTTCTTTTTTTTTTATTTTTTTTTTATAATTAGGCACGGCTATGTTTAGTTCCCTTAAGCTTTCTAATTGACCCATGTAGCGAGTGTTGAGTCAATGACTCCCAAACCGCATGCACACAAGCACATACGCATCCACGCACACAAGTCCGCAGGCAAACACACATACATGCACGCATACATGCATGAGCACACATGCGCACACATGCACATATATTAAATAAATTATATAACATTAATTAATTAATTATTATTTTTCATTTGTTGATATGCATGGTTAAATATTATATTAATATGAGTAATTTCTTTAATTTCAAGTAAAAAATTGAGAAGAATGGTAAATTTTGTAGTGTTCATCAAGTCACAATAAAATTTTATATCTGATTGTCTTGGAAAAAGTAGAATGAAATTAAGTTATTATATGAAATTTGATGTACAAAATTTTGTATAAAACATTACTTGTGAGAATAACTCTTTTAACCAGTAGTCTGAGATCATTGAAGACTGAATTTTGTGACTAAAAATCATAACATTAAATATTGCATTAAAAATTAAATATATTATTTAAAAAATTAAGTATTGATTTATTTTAATTAATTTTCACGTATTTGACAATGTAACTCGTTTACTCCTATTAGATGCAAATAAAACATTTTTTTAATTAAGCATAAATATCTATTTTGTTGACCCGGCCTGACATGACTCAAGACCCGATATGAACCAAGCTCGAAATGACCTAACCCCGACCCGACCCAACCCGACATGACCCCAAACCCGATACAACCCGAGACTGGAATCACCCGAACATGACCCGACCCAACCCGACCTGAAGTGACTTGAGACTCAACATGACCTAAACTCGACCCGACCCAAACTCGATTCACCTAACCCGAACCATTTGCCTCCTCTACTCACTCACACACACACACGCACATGTACATGAACACGAACTCGCACGCGGACGCAGACGCACATGTAGACGTGCACACACCCACGCACGCAGACGCACATGCACACTCACACAAACATCCACTTGATTGTATACTTGAATGCACGCACGTAGGCAAACACGCAAACTAAAATGCACGCACACAAACATTCACATACAATAACTCTTAAACACACCCACGCACGGACACATGCATAGTCACTCACAATCGGACCCATTTGCCACATCTACGCACAAAGCACACACATTCACATATAGACATGCACAAACACACACACACACACATATACCCACATATGCACACAAACGCACACGCACACCCACGCACATACACAAGCACACCCAAACACACACAAACACATGCACGCACACAATACCACACGTACACGCACAAGCTAACCCACATGAACACATGCATGCTCCCACACATAAACACACACTTGAACACACACACCCATACACGTACATGCATTCTCACAAGCATACACACACATACACACACACCTGCACACGTGCAGGCACATTCACACATGCCAACATGAACACATATGCACTCACATGCGAAAGTACATCTACACACTCGTACATGCACACATGCACACACACACATGCATGCACGGACACACACACACGCATGCACGCAAGCCCATATACACACACACATCCATTAACACGCACACGCACACGAACACGTACATGCACACACATATGTACTCGCACACACACCCACACGAACACATGCACACACACACGCACACGTGAACACACACCCATAAGCAGGCAGACAGGAACGCACACACACACACTTAAGCATACTTAGACGCATGCATATACCAACACATACATAAGCACTGATGCGATGGAATTGACATTAGCAAGTGCACTAATCGTTCAAGTAATAAAATGATGAGTGAATATCGTTCCCAACGAGGACTGAACAATTACTACAGAAATTATGACTCAAATCTTACCGTTATTTGAGCAAACGAATAATTGTAGGAGAAAAATTTACTAAAAATTAACTAAGGGAAAAATAGATGACAATAGTAAATAAAGGAAGATTTGCAAACTTTGGAATGAAGATTCATATGAACTAACGTGCTAAGGACTCGACTTCACCTAAACCATCATTGACAAGAGTTTCGAATGGACAAGTTCCATTTAATACATTTTTCAAGATGGTAGAATCCCCAATAAATTGGTTACCCATATTCCAAGTTTAACCACAATCTCAAGAATCATTAACTTCAAATATCCATATTCCAGGTCTATTCTAGATTAATTCAAATTAAGAAGCATTAAGTTCAATGGAAATTATTTCAATTAAATCTCCCTATTCGGTTACGATTTAAACGGACCACATGAACTTCCTAGAATCCTTATTCAGTTACTCCTATTCCATTCATGGCATGTTTTACCCTGGCCTTTGCATAGATAACAATCCAACATCATATTTATTAATTCAACCATTCATAAAAGCATAACTTCTCTATTCGACGCATCACCATACCTAAAAAAGGAATCAAAATAATAAACAACATTAAGAACAATAAAACACACTCTTTGAAAAACAAATTAAATTCGAACTTGTCCAAATAGCAACTCAAGACATAGGTTTAGGATTCATCTATCCTTAACACAAAAATATCTACTCCATAATAATTTTCAAACAAACCATGTTCATGTCATAAAACATCAACATAACTAGATAAGAATAATACAAAACCAAATAAGAATGATTAAAAGCTTCTGAGTAGCCTCCAGGAGTGTCTCCAACTCCCTTTTTGCGTATCGTCTCCTCCAACTCTGTTTTTTTCTACAACAGTCGCGCTCCTCCCTTTTGTTCAGCTAGGGTTTGCTATTTATAATATTTTGAATCTGCTAGCCAGCGCTACAGCATCAACTTCCTAGCGCTGCAACGCTAGGCACAAATCGAACCCTAGCCGGAGCTGCAGCGCCAACTTGCCAGCGCTGCAGCTTTGAGGTTTTGTCCACATTTTTCTATTCTTGCCAGATTTCGATGCTGCAATGCTGAGAAACCAGCGCTGCAGCTTTGAGTTTCTATCCCCTTCACACATTTTTCCCTTCCAGAGCAGCAGCAAGTGTCTGCACAGTAAATTTCCAAGACTCGGCATTGATCATTTAACTAAAACAAACTATTAGTATAATAAAATAAACTAAACTAAAAATTGCTAAAAACACATGAAACACAAATCTAATGCTTAAGATCAACACCAAAAACGTGCCTAAAAGAAGTATAATAACATGATTTATTCAGAGTTATCACAACCCCAAACTTATGTTTTTGCTAGTGCTCAAGTAAACTAGAACAAAATCCTAACACACACATCCTAAGAGCGAGAGATGATTTGATTAGATTTGATAACAACATGCCTCAATGATTGCATGTAAATCATAACGCAAGAAAATTTTCCAAATACTGCTAATGTCTAGAATTTCAAATTTATTGCCAGCCTTATCTTACATCAAATTCTTCAAATGTGTGTGTGTGTAACACCTTTATAAACTTAATCGTCTCGCCACTCTGATCGATTTATGCACACAAGTAGGATAATGCCAATCTCCCAGAGTCCATAAGCTTGCTTTTCACACCACTCTCCACTAATGTAGGCCATGACAATACCCGAGATCACCAGGACTTTATTCAGCTTATAACTTTGGCTAAGGCTAAGGAATGGTAAAGGATTTATTTGAGGTTCAGATCACCTTAAACACATCAACCAACAAAAATTTTATTTCAAACTTTCCCTTAGTTATCATGTAATACTCAAATACTTTTGTTGTTGTCACATCTTCTTCTTCTTCTTTTCTTTTTCTCTCTCCTTTTTTTTCGTATGCTTGTGCTACAGTAGCAACAGTCTTTATTTCCGTACGCATGAATGAAACTTTTCAACTTCAATCTTTCCCTTACCCGCTTATGACTAGGGTCCCTTGCTCACTGTTGATGGGAAGTATTTGATACTTAACACAGCCAAGTCGAAGACCGCTTTCTCTTGCTCAATCCTCTGCCACCACTTAAGAGAATAGTTCATTCATTAATCAATGTGCTTACAAGTGAAAGGTAGAGTTGTAGCATTTTTTTTTTGTTTTTTTTTTTTGAAAATAAGTTAGATGATCAGGTGACAAAACAACGGATATTCAAGCTCAAAAGGGGAAAACTAAGGATAATCACATATCAAGGGTTGGCTAGAAAAGTTCAAACGTTCCAAACATGGCTTGAATCATTTCTTTTGTACTGTACTACCTAAGATTTCGCCTCGAGTGGTCTTCAAACAAGTTCTAGAGTCCAAGAGATCTCAAGAAACTACATTGCTCACATAAACGTTCTGCGAAACAGCAAGACAACAAAGTGCTTAGGTGTAAGTGCTCATTGTGTTCAAAGAGTTCGATATAAAATAAATCCAACAACAAACTCAAGCACACAGACAAACGCAACATTTTTCAAATTTTCAATGGCTATAATCAAGTCAATCTATTTCTCATCATCGGCAAAATCAAAATCAAACAAAATAAAGCACACAGATAAAACAAACAGAAAAATAACTATAAACAAAATTAATTAGAAACATGAGCAGCACACAACACTCAGATACCTTCCCCACCCCCAAACTTAAATGATATATTGTCCGCAATGTATAAACTTTGAACATAAAGTAAGAGTAAGGAACTCCCTTGATTAGTCAGAACCTGAATCAATTGTCCTCGTTAATGTCCTCATCCTCCGGATCATTGCTATGACTGGGATATGGTGGTGCGATGAGGGAAGAAGGTTGAATTTTAGTGATTTAGAGAGAGAGAGGCGTTGGAAATTAGAAACTTTACATAACCTAACAGTGAGAGAGCGTGTTTTAAAACCCAGTGCACGACTAGACGCTGCAGCCCTGACTTCTTGGGGGTGCAGCATTGAGTCTCTGGTTCAACCTCTTCATAATGGTCTTTTCAGCGCTGTAGCGCCCAAAGTGTATGGTTGCAGTGCTGGTTCTCGGTCCTAACTCCAATCAATCCTGAAAATAAAACAAAAATAACCCATTTAAAACAATAAAAACTTAACTAAAAGACAAACCAAACAAAACAAAAAATTAAACACACAAAACAAATTCAAATGCAAGAAAAATAAAAACAAAATGTTAGTTCTGATTTATAGTCTTTAGCTTGACTTTCTGATTTATGGCTATTGGAGAATGGTTGTGGATGATTGAGGGTCAAACGTCCCCATGATGTAGTGCTTCAATCTGTGCCCATTGACCTTGAACGTCTCCTTGTTTTTCTCGTGTCGTAATTCAACGGCACCAAAAGGTGAGACACTTATCACGGTGTACGGTCCAGTCCACTGAGATTTCAGTTTTCCTGGAGATATGTGCCTTCTTAGGACTTCCAGCAACCGTTCTTCTATTTTCTCTATCAACGAAGAAGATATTATAACAGGGAAAATATTTTTCTCTAAATAAGCATATTTCAAATAAGCAAGTAAAGTTTTCAATTCATTTGTTATTATTTGTTCTTCTGGCACTTCTTTTCCCATTTCAGACTCCAAGTGCCTTGCTTCTTCTTGGATGATGAGTTCTTCAGTGGTAGTAGTTCCTAATTCCATGATGCATCTCTCCAAAGTATCTTCATTTAATGTTTTCTCCTGAAACTCCTCAATGAGGTTATCAACAATATCCCCTTGAAAACAAGAAGAAGTAGATAAGCCAGAAGGGTATTTCATAATTTTATACATATCAAAAACTACTTGCTCATCATTGACTCTTAAAGTCAATTTCCCTTGTTGTACATCAATTAGGGCTCTCCCTGTAGCAAGGAATGGACGTCCAAGTATAAGAGGTACCTCACAATCCTCTTCCATGTCGAGAATAATGAAGTGTACAGGGAATATAAATTTATCAACCTTTACCAGTACATCTTCTATAATTCCCCGTGGTCTCTTAATAGATCGATCAGCTAATTGCAATGACATTGTCGTTGTTTTGACTTCTTCTAATCCAAGTTTCCTAAAAATTGAAAGAGGCATAAGATTGATACTTGCACCAAGGTCACATAAAGCTTTATCAAAGAATGAACTTCCCAAAGTGCAGGGTATGGTAAAACTCCTTGGATCTTTCAATTTTGGAGGTAGCTTATTTTGCAGTATGGCGCTGCACTCTTCAGTTAACATCACTGTTCCATGTTCCTCAAGCTTCCATTTATTAGAAAAAATTTCCTTCAAAAATTTAGTGTAACTAGGCATCTGTGATAAAGCCTCTACAAATGGAATGCTAATATGAAATTTCTTGAAAATCTCTAAAAATTTTGAAAATTGCTTATCTAGTTTTTCTTTCATAAATTTCTGAGGATAGGGAAGGGGTGGCATATATTTAGTTTCAGAGTTAGAATCGATCAAACCTTTACCAGTAGACTTCTTTTCTGAAACCAGTTTCTCCTCTTGCATGGTCTCTTCTTTCTCGCCTTCTTGATTAGTGATTTCTTTAGATTTTGGCTCATCCAATTGTGTGCCACTCCTTAGTGTTATAGCCTTGACATCCTCCTTAGGATTTTTTTCTGTGTTGCTCGGAAGAGATCCTTATGCACGTCCAGAAATTATAGTTGCTAGTTGGCCCACCTAAACTTCCACATTTCTGATGGATGCTTCTTGATTTTGGAACCTAGTTTCTGCTGCATTTAAGAATTTGGCCATCATGTCCTCCAAGTTGGACTTTTTTTCTTGAGTTGGGTATTCAGGAGGAGGTTGTTTCGCATTGCTTTGATTCCAAGACAAATTCGAGTGATTTCTCCATCCCGGATTATATGTATTGCCATATGGATTGTTTTACCTGTGAAAATTTGAAACTAAGTTAGCTTGTTCAGCAGATGAATTAGATGCAAATTGATTACCTGCGTGACAGATACTGCTATGGTGGCCACTACCACCACACAATTCACATATAACATGTGTAGTAGGATAAAGTCCATCTATTTTCTTGGTGAGAACCTCTATTTGTGCTGTTAAAGCTGTAACAGCATCTATATTGTGCAATCCTGAGGCTCTATTAACAGGTAACCTTTCAACTGGCCATTGATAAGAATTTGTGGCCATCTCTTCTAGTAATTCAGTAGCTTCTTCTGGAGTTTTTCTCATGATAGTGCCACCTGCAGCTGCATCAATCATATTTCGAGTTGTACTAGTTAAACCGTTATAAAAAGTTTGTATTTGCATCCATGTGGGCAACTCATGATGAGGATGTCTTCTCAAAAGGTCTTTAAAACGTTCCCATGCCTCATAGAGTGACTCCCTATCGACCTGCAAAAACATAGTAATTTCATTACATAACTTTGCAGTTTTTGCAAGAGGAAAGTATTTCCCTAAAAAAATTTGTGCCAATTCTGCCCATGTCATTATGGATCCTGCTGGTAAAGAAGTCAACCAACATTTTGCTTTATCCTTCAGTGAAAATGGAAAAAGCCTTAAGCGGATTGCATCCTCCGATACTCCGTTATGCTTAAATGTGTCGCAAATTTCAAGGAAATTCACCAAGTGAACATTTGGATCTTCTTGCGATAGGCCCCCAAATTGTACTGAATGTTGAATCATCTAAATGATGGCGGGCTTAATTTCGAAATTGTTCGCTTGTATAGGTGGTCATCAGATGCTAGATTCAACACCATCCATCTTTGGCATAGCATAATCCCAAAGTGCAAGTTGCACAACTGCATTGTTCCCTTCTGCCATTATATTGACTGTTACTGATACTGCTCTTCTCAAAGCGTGAAAAGTGCGCTAAATTTCTTGATTAAATTCTGCAAGTATTCTCCCACTAGTACGTGTCATGCACTAGAAACGAAAACCCTACAAAATAGACTTAAAAACCAAATTAACATACTCTCAAATTAACTAGAAGAATCACAATAAATGTAATATTTTATTTCAGTCCTCGACAACGGCGCCAAAAACTTGATGCGATGGAATTGACACTAGCAAGTGCACCAATCGTTCAAGTAATAAAATAATGAGTGAATGTCGTTCCCAACGAGGACTGAACAATTACTACAGAAATTATGACTCAACTTTTATCGTTATTTGAGCAAATGTATAATTGTAGGAGAAAAATTTACTAACAATTAACTAAGGGAAAAACATATGACAATAGTAAATAAAGGAAGATTTGCAAACTTTGGAATGACGATTCTTATGAACTAACGTGCTAAGGACTCGACTTCGCCTAAACCATCATTGACAAGAGTTTCGAATGGATAAGTTTCGTTTAATACATTTTTCAAGATGGTAGAATCCCCAATAAATTGGTTATCCATATTCCAGGTCTAACCACAATCTCAAGAATCATTAACTTCAAATATCCATATTCCAGGTCTATTCTAGATTAATTCAAATTAAGAAGCATTAAGTTCAATGGAATTTCTTTCAGTTAAATCTCCCTATTCGGTTACGATTTTAAACGGACCACATGAACTTCCTAGAATCCCTATTCGGTTACTCCTATTCCACTCATGGCATGTTTTACCCTGGCCTTTGCATAAATAACAATCCAACATCATATTTATTAATTCAACCATTCATAAAAGCATAGCTTCTCTATTCGACGCATCACCATGCCTAAAGAAGGAATCAAAATAATAAACAGCATTAAGAACAATAAAACACACTCTTTGAAAAACAAATTAAATTCCAACTTGTCCAAATAGCAACTCAAGACATAGGTTTAGGATTCATCTATTCTTAACATAAAAATATCTACTCCATAATAATATTCAAACAAACCATGTTCATATCATAAAACATTAACATAACTAGATAAGAATAATACAAAACCGGAGAAGAATGATTAAAAGCTTCTGAGTAGCCTCCAGAAGTGTCTCCAACTCCCCTTTTGCGTCTCGTCTCCTCCAACTCTGTTTTTTTCTTCAACAGCCGCGCTCCTCCCTTTTGTTCAGCTAGGGTCTGCCAGCCAGCGCTGCAGCGTCAACTTCCCAGCGCTGCAGCGCTAGGCATAAATCGAACCCTAGCCAGAGCTGCAGCGCCAACTTCCCAGCGCTGCAGCTTTGAGTTTCTGTCCACATTTTTCTATTCCTGCCAGATTCCAGGGCTGCAGCGCTGAGAAACCAGCGCTGCAGCTTTGAGTTTCTGTCCCCTTCACATATTTTGCCCTTCCAGTGCAGCAGCAAGTGTCTGCACAGTAAATTTCCAAGACTCAGCATTGATCATTTAACTAAAACAAACTATTAGTAGAATAAAATAAACTAAACTAAACTAAAAATTGCTAAAAACACATGAAACACAAATCTAATGCTTAAGATCAACACCAAAAACATGTCTAAAAGAAGTATAATAACATGATTTATTCAGAGTTATTAAGCACGCACGCACGTACACAAATAAAATAAATTTTATCACAATTAATTAATTATTAATTTTCATGTGTTGATATGCATGGTTCAACATTGTATTAATATGAGTAATCTTAATAATTTCAAATCAAAAAATCGAGAAGAATAGTAAATTTTGCATTGTTCTTCAAGTCGCAATAAAAATTTATTTCTAATAGTCTTGAAAAAAAAATATAATGGAATGAAGTGATTATATGAAATTTTCTCACCAAAATTTGGTATAAGACGTTACTAGTACGAATAACTTTGTGAACTAGTTGTCTAAGATCATTTAAGAATGAATTTTGTGACTAAAAATCATAACATTACATATTGAATTAAAAAAATAAATATTTAATTTAAAAAATGTGGTTTTCATTTATTATTAATTAATTTTCATGTATTTGACAATGTAACTCATTTACTCCAATTAGATGCACATAAAACATTTTATTAATTTAGCATAAATATCTATTTTGTTGACCCAACTTAATATGACTTAAGACCAAATAAGAACCAAGGTCGAAATGACTCAAACCCAACCCGACCTTATCCGACATGACTCGAGACTCGATACAACCCGAGATTTAAATGACCCATTATGAAATAAAGTGACACGCGACTCGAACGACCCGAGACTCAACATGACCCAAACCGGACCCGACCGAAACCCGATTTACCTAAACTGACCCGTTTGCCACCTCTAATCACACACATGCACACGGACACGTAGATGTACGCGCATAGGTGCATAGACCCACACACATGCATACACCTGCATGTGTGGCCACCCACGCATGCACACACACGCGCACACTAACATACACACGCGTACATGCGCACACGAGCACAAGCACATTAGCACACACACGCATGTACACACACAAACACACACATGCACGTATTCACGCATGTGCACACGCGCGGACACATGCACACAAATTAAATAAATTATATAACATTAATTAATTATTATTTTTCACATGTTAATATGCATGGTTCAACATTCTATTCATATGAATAATTTCATTAATTTCAAATAAAAAATTGAAAAGAAGAGTAAATTTTGCATTGTTCGTCAAGTCACAATAAAATTTTATTCTTGATTGTTTTGAAAAAAGTAGTCTATGAACCAGTAGTTTGAGATAATTGAAGACTAAATTTTGTGACTAAAAATCATAATATTATATATTGCATTAAAAAATTAAATATATTATTTAAAAAATGAAGTATTGATTTATTTTTAATTAATTTTCATGTATTTGACAGTGTAACTCATTTACTCCTATTAGATGTAAATAAAACATTTTTTCAATTAAGCATAAATATCTATTTTGTTCACTCGACCTGACTTGACTCATGACCCGATATAAACCAAGCTCAAAATTATCCAAACTCGACCTGACCCAACCCGACATGACCCCAGACATGATATAACCCAAGATTGAAATCACCCGAACACAACCGAACCGGACCTAAAGTGAATTGAGACTCAACATGACCCAAACCTGACCCGACCGAAACCCGATTCACCCAACCCGAACAATTTGACCCCTCTACTCACACACACGTACATGCACATGAACATGCACACGAGCTCGCACACAGACGCAACACACGTAGACGCACATGTACACACATATGCCCACTCACACAAACATGCACATGAATCTATGCAGGAACGATCACACGTAGGCGAACATTCACACATGAAAACATGCAAACTGATATGCACATACCCAAACAAGCACGTACAGTAACTCTTAAACACACCCATGCACGCACGCATGCACACTCACACACGACCAGACTCGACCCGACCCATTTGAAACGTCAACTCACACAACACACATATGAACACACAGACACACACATACACACACACACACACATACACCCACACATGTAAACAAATGCACACGCACATACACAAGAATACAAGCATGCACACACACACACACACAAACACATGCACGCACACAATCCCACACGTACACGCACAGGCAAACCCACATAAACACATGCATGCTCACACACACACTTGCACACAGACACCTACACAAACATGCATGCACACATGCATACAGCAACGCACATAGACGCACATGCACACACACATGCGCAACATGCACATGAATCTATGCATGAACGAACGCACGTAGGCGAACATTCACACATGAAAACATGCAAACTGACATGCACACACCCAAACAAGCACGTACAGTAACTCTTAAACACACCCACGCACACATGCATGCACACTCACACATGACCAGACTCGACCTGACCCATTTGCCAAGTTAACTCACACAGCACACACATGAACATACAGACACGCACACACACACACACACACACACACACATACACCCACACATGTACACAAATGCACACGCACACCCACGCACATACACAAGCATACAAGCATGCACACACACACACAAACACATGCACGCACACAATCCCACATGTACACGCATAGGCAAACCCACACGAACACATGCATGCTCACACACACACTTGCACACACACACACCTACACAGACATGCATGCACACACGCATACAGCAACGCACGTAGACGCACATGCACACACATATGCACACTCACACAAACATGCACATGAATCTATGCGTGAACGAATGCACGTAGGCGAACATTCACACATGAAAACATGCAAACTGACATGCACACACTCAAACAAGCACGTATAGTAACTCTTAAACACACTCACAGACGCACACATGCACACTCACACACGACCCGACCCATTCGCCACGTTAACTCACACAGCACACACATGAACACATAGACACGCACATACACACACACACACACATACACCCACACATGTACACAAATGCACATGCACACCCACGCACATACACAAGCATACAAGCATGCACACACACACACACACAAACAAATGCACGCACACAATCCCACACGTACATCACAGGCAAACCCACATGAACACATGCATGCTCACACACACACCTACATAGACATGCATGCACATACACACATGTGCATGCCTGCCCGTGAGCAGACACACATGCACGGACGCATACACACACACATGCACACGTAAACATGCACATTCACATGAACACGCACAAACACATGCACACACACACCAACACAAACACAAGTGCACTCAAATACGAATGCACACGTACACGCTCATACATGCACACTCGCACACATGCATGCACGAACACAAACATACGTACAGAAACCCACGCACACATACACATGTGCATGCACACATGAACACATACGCACACACACACATGTACTCATTCACACGCATAGGCACACGCACAAACACATGCCCAAACGAACACATGCACACACACACACGTGAACACACATCCACATGCAGGCAGGCATGAACGCACACTTGTACACATGCATATATGCGCACACGCATGTGCACAAATAAAATAAATTTTATCACAAGTAATTAATTATTGTTTTTCATGTGTTGATATGCATGGTTCAACATTGCATTAATATGAGTAATCTTATTAATTTCAAATCAAAAAACCAAGAAGAATAGTAAACTTTACATTGTTCTTCACGTCACAATAAAAATTTATTTCTAATAGGCTTAAAAAATATAATGGAATGAAGTGATTATATGAAATTTACTCACCAAAATTTGGTGTAAGACGTTACTAGTGAGAATAACTTTGTGAACCAGTTGTCTAAAGATCATTTAAGACTGAATTTTGTGTCTAAAAATCATAACATTGCATATTGAGTTAAAAAATTATTTAAAAAATAAAGTTTTGATTTATTATTAATTAATTTTCACGTATTTGACAATTTAACTCGTTTACTCCAATTAAAAGCAAATAAAACTTTTTTTAATTTAGCATAAATTTTGTTTACCCTACTTGTCATGACTCAAGACTCGATATGAACCTAGCTCGAAATGACCCAAACCCAACCCGCCCTACCCGACATAACTCGAGACCTGAGATTGAAATGACTCGTTCCAACATAAAGTGACACACGACTCGAATGACCTAAGACTGAACATGACCCAAACCAGACTCGACTGGAACTAAATTTACCTGACCTGACCTGTTTAACACCTCTACTGACACACATGCACACAAACATACAGACGTACATGCATGGGTGCATAGACCCACACAGACGCATACACTGGCACATGCACACACCCACACATGCATGTAAGAAGTCGCACATGCACACACGCACGCACACTAACATAAACATGTGGTCGTGTGCA
Organism: Bretschneidera sinensis; assembly: GCA_023935145.1. NCBI lineage: Eukaryota > Viridiplantae > Streptophyta > Magnoliopsida > Brassicales > Akaniaceae > Bretschneidera > Bretschneidera sinensis. Next base: position 25,577,812 of record CM043704.1, read on the forward strand.
CACACATGCACGCATATATACAAAATAAAAGAACTTTAGTCATTAATTTTTGCAATAAATGAATCCATTTTATTTCCCATTTGGCTCAACACTTCTTACAAATTTAATGAATTGATTTAATTTTTTCATTTTTCAATCATGCTGATACATATTTATAAAACTCTTTTGCAAATACAAAACAATGGAGGAATATTGAATGTTTGAAAAAAGTGGTTACATCAAGATGGTTATCAATGTACCCCAAAGAAGGATCAAGCCAAACATTTTTTAATGGAGATAAAAAAATAACCAAATTGCCCTTTTATTTCAAATTGGTTTTGAATGCCTTATCTTTTGCCTAAGTCACCTTTTTGGGTTTTTAACTAAGTTTGTTTTTTTTTTAATTGAAAAGGAGAAGTAAAAAAGGGGTACAACAATTAGAATAGGGAAAAAATACATTTAAGTTAAAATTTCTTTAAGTGATCCACATTTATGGGTTCGATGAACTTCTCCCTATCAAAATCCATGAGACGAAATGCTCTTCTTTACTTGATATGGCCCAACCTAATTTGATCTTAACTTTCCTCTTGTATCGAAAACTTGTGGCTTACGCTCCTTAACCACCTAATCTCTTTACCTTCCTGTTAAAAATGTGAGCGATTCTCTTTTAATACCCTTCCACATGATATAGAACTTTCAACCTTTTCTCATCAATTAGGTCCAATTCCTTGAATTATACTCTAGTCTAATTTACTTTCCAAAGAAACCCTCAGTGAAGAAAACTCTATTTCTACTGGAAGAATGACCTTTATGCCATAGATAAGAGAATAGGGAATTAGCCCAATAGATGACCTTATCGAAGTTCAATACTCCTATAGAGTAAATGTGAGTTTCTCATGCCAATCCTTATAAGTTTCAATCATTTTAACGAGTATGATTTTCATGTCTTGTTTGCTGTTTCCATTGCTCCATTGTTTTGCGGATGGTAGTGTTACAACTTGTGACGCTCAATGTTTTACATCTCAAGTAGCTTGAAGACTTCACTCTGAAAGTGTGTACCATTGCGTGAAATGATATCAAAGGGAAGTCCATAACAATAGATGATATTGATGTTGATTAATTGGACAACATTATTGGCCTTCAAAATGGTATAGATGGTTGCTTCACCCACTTGGTGAAGTAGTTAATGGCGACTAGGATTTACTCATTTCCATTAGAGGCCTTTAGAGTCACTTTTAGAATCATATCAATGCCCCATGTTGAAGATGACCATGATGTAGTCAAACCAAAAAGTTCATTGCGAGGCAAATGTTGTAAGTTGGCGTTTAATTAAGACTTTCAACACTTCTTTACTTATTTGCAACAATCAACTTCCATAATGATCTAATAATAGCCTAAGTGGAGAATCTTCCTTGTGAGCATACGACTATTCATGTGTGGCCTACCAGTACCTTTATGCACTTTTACCATGATCTTTTCAGTGGTGTTTTCATCTACATGTAACAGATGAATTCCATCAAATGATCTCTTGTACAGTTAATTACCTAGCAAAATGATATGAATAAGAGTTAGAGTTAGAATAAAAATTGAATAAGGAGTTAGATAGTTAAGAATTTGTTAAGCTTATTAAGTAGTTAGTAAAGTTTGCTAGTTGGTTAGGATTATTAGTTGTTTAAGAATGTGTATTTTTAGCCTATAAAAGGCATTGTACACCCAATTAGTATAATTAATGAAAATTAAAGAAACCTTTTAGACTTACAATTTCTCTATTCTTTCTCTATCTTTCTTAGGTTTTGTCACTAGCCATTAATTAGTGCCAATTATTTTCATCTTCCCTACAACTCACTATCAATCCATCTTCATATTCAAGAACCACAATCCCTAGAAAATCTTGTTCGTAACATTGGTGCTTTCATTGAGAGTCCTTTAATTCATTTCATTCTTCATGCTTTCATAATTCAATTACGTGGAGCGACAATTCCGCAACACACAACATGTTGGTTTTCCACCTATATGTAATGGAACAACAAAATCAACATGATCCAATGATCTCAAAAAATTAAAGAAAGGATTTCTAATGAGATAGACAGGATTCATAGTATTGATTTCGATAGTTTTAAGTTTGACGACCATGATCCTACACCCCTATAACAACAAGAAGAAATGGTGGGACTTTTCTTGAGTGTTTCTAGTATTGAGGATAAGCAAGACTTTCTCTCTAATCTATTTTTACCCTCTCAACAAGAAAAATAGGATTATACTTATACTCAAGAGATGACGCAAGAACAAAGCATAAGGGGCAAGGAAGAAGAATGGGTGGGTCTTGTTGTTGGTATTGAGGAAAATCAAGAATTCCTTAACTTTGTCACTAGAGGCGATCTCAATTCTACCTTTTTTTTCTGGAAAAACAATGATCCTTGATGCTAATGGAAACTTTGAGAAACAATCAAAACCCACCGACCTTTACACATATTAACAATGAGCCAACGATTGCTGCAAACTTCTTTGACATAAATGAAAATTTATATGAGCTATCAATCGAGGCAGATTCAAGCATTAGTGACCTGGTTCATGGCTTTGAAAATGAATCCTCAAATTAGATTCCAAGATTCTTGTCGAAGTTCTTACATCACAAAGTGATATTTAGGTTGTTGATCAATTGATTGATTTTGATGGTGATAAGGTAAAATCTAGGTTAGAGAAATTTGATGGGATGATCAAGATTGGGGAAGAAATTGTGGAGCATATTATGCAACAAGAATTTATAGAAATAGATCATGATGATAATTCCATTGCAATTGAGGCATTAAATGCTTCACCGAACAGAGCCATCGAGTGTAATCCTCCAATTGATGCAATACTTAAAAAGGGTATTTGATGTAAGAGAAAATTTAATCTCCAATAACTTGATGACACCTGACAGAGGGTATGATAGTAATTCCACCACAAGGTTGTTATTAGCCCGAGGTTTTTACGGCTAGGTGTCCTCTCGCATACTAAGGCATAACAACTTGCACGTTGTTTCCTCTTGTAAATAAAATTATTAGGAATAACTTAATTGATTCCTCTACGAGATTATAAATAAGGTCCTCAAGGTATGCATAAGGACCAACTCTCATATTTTCTTCAGATTCCTTATGTACTAGCTTCCTTTCTCCCTCTTTATTTTCTCTCTCAGAAATCCATAAACTAACAAAAACATCGGAGGGTCTCTGGAGGCACTACCCCGTTTTTCCTTCAATGACTTCCCAAATCACCCATTTTTATTTATCATGCGCAGATCAAATCTCTAGATCACCCCATCCGATGAACCGATTTATGGTATCAACAAATTGGTGTCATCCATGGGAAACCATAATCTCTCGCTATCCAGTAAAAGCAAAGACATCTTCAAAATACTTATATGTTGCCATGCCACCTAGAAATACCACCAAATATACCGGAAAGGGAATCACTGGATCCAGTGCTGCACCTACGTTAACCAACACTCACAGCCAGCATTTTGGATTGAGGTTCCTCGTAGTATCTGAACACATCACCCCTTATCATAACCCACTTGCTATTTCGAGATTACAAGACCCTCATCCTGGGTCAACAGATATGGATGCATTAGAAGATCTTAGGGAACCTTCCTTAGTGCATCCTGCAATCCCGATGATCCAGGCGTAGATTTTAGAACTCTCCTGTCTAGTGATAGATCTTACCACAGAAGTTCAATGAGGGGGCAGACAGCCTTCGCTCCCACCTCCTCACCATGCTTCTAGGAAAACCAATCATCCCGACCACAAGCGCTCCGTCGACAGTCGCTCCACTGCAGAGGATGTTCTTCTTTAGGAAGTAATTTTTTCCTAGACAAATGAATCGAAGAAATAGAAAAGAGGATCAATAAAGCTTTCAAATGTCAAAGCATTAACATTCTAGACGAGCTCAACATCTAGGATTCGTCGTTCAACTAAGAAGTTCTCGAAGCTCCACTCCTGCCAAATTTTAGGATGCCACTTATCACGCCCTATGATGGCTTGACGGATCCCCTAGATCACCTAAAGCTCTACAAGACCACCATGATGTTGCATCGACACTCTGATCATGTCATGTGTCGAGCCTTCCCCCCTAACACTTAAAAAGGCTGCCAGTACGTGGTATTCTAGACTGAAGCCGGGAAGCATCGATACTTTTAAGGAGCTTCGCTATACCTTTGTATCACGCTTCCTTAGCCGCAAAGGACCCAGGAAGACCCCTAAAAGTCTTTTCAATATCATTTAACATCGAGGGGAGAAACTCTGAGTGTACATCTCTAGATTTAATGTTGTTGCTTAGGAGATTACCAACATCGAGCCCAATGTGCAGATATTGGCATTTAAAAATGGGCTGAGGTTTGGGATCTTTTGCTCTAAACCCTTTAGGTAACCACCTAGAGAAATGAATGAGATCCTGGTTCGGGCTGAGAAATACATGCTCATTGAGGATGATTAAGCCTTTCGAAAAGAAAGAGAAGGGGGAACAAAGAAGAAGAGAAAAGATGATGGCGATTCTCGAGGTGTTGCGACCAAAAAACCCATCATGAGGGCAGATCTAAAACTGCCACTAGTTTTGAAAGCTTTACTCCTCTCAATGCCTCTAGGACTAATATCCTAATGCAAGTCCAGGATAGAGAAATCCTTAAATGGCCTCCAAAACTACTACATCCTAGTGGAAATCAAACTAAATGGTGTTGACTCCATAAAAATTGTGGGCACAACACCGAGGACTGCATACCCTTAAACAGCAAATTGAGTCCCTTATCATCGTGGGTACTTGAAAGAGTTTACTGGACCACGATAAGAATAAACGTCCAAAGATCGATCAAGAAAAAGCCTCGGACATCCCTCCGAACAAAACCATCGAGAGCACCGAGCTACTAGAAGGAGTCTAGAGCTAAACCAGGAGGAGCATGGTGAAGAGAACCAAGATTTTATAGTCACATGAATTATCAAAACCATCTATGGTGGACCAACAGCTAGCGGTAACTCTGGACAAACCAAGAAAGTGTATGCTAGGTCTATGGCTTATGTAAGCGGGCCTAATAAGCGAGTAATGACAAACCAAACAATCTCTTTCACTAATGATGATTTGGAAAAGGTACAGACTTTGCATAACAATGTCATGGTGGTTTCCATGCTTATTTCTAACCACGATGCTAAGCGCATTTTAGTAGATAATGGAAGCCCTGCGGACATTTTGTTTTATGATGCCTTATGAAAAATGCAACTAAAAGATGACCAATTGAAATCGATTTCCACCCTCTTATATGGATTCTTAAGAGCCCTAATGTTCGCCAAAGAAAGCATAGTTCTCCCAGTAACAGTAGGGGTGGCTCCAAGGACCACCACTGTGCGGACTATTTTTCTAGAAGTAAAGCGACCGTCATTATACAATGAGATCATCAACAGACCTATGCTCAATGAGCTAAAAGCGGTTGTGTCCACTTACCATCTAAAAATGAAGTTCTCTATTGATAATAGAGTGGGTTAAGTGAAAAAGAACTAGAAAGTCTCTAAGTCTTGTTACCTAAATTCAGTGAGATGAAGGAAAAGGACCGAAACCCTGCCCCTCGAAATAGAAGACATCAGGGATGCGATTAAGACCCCGCAACGACAACCAATAGAAGAACTGACCATCGTTCCACTTTGTGATGACACTTCCAAAATGGTCCAGATTGGCTCAGATCTCCCCAAGAATCTCAAAGAATCACTTATCTCCCTCCTTTAGAGGAATCAAAACCTGTTTGCATGGTCAGCCTCCTATATACCCGAGATCAGTCCTGAGGCCATCGTGCACTAAATAAATATGGCTCAGAACCACAAGCTAGTTCCTCAAATGGAAAGGTCATTTGCCCCGGAATGACAAATCGCCATCAAAACTAAAGTCGATAAACTCCACATAGCCAACTTCATTCGGGAGGTAGACTACCCCGACTGGTGTTCAATGTGGTGATGCTCAAAAAACCCAATGAAAAGTGGTAATCTGCATTGACTTCATGGACCTAAATAAAGCCTGCTGAAAAGTTAGTTTTCCCCTATTGCAGATATATCAGCTGGTTGACGCCACCTTAGGGCACGAGCTACTCAATTTCATGGAAGCCTACTATAGTTATAATCAGATCCTTATGCATGAGCCTGACCCGAAAAAAAATAACTTTCATCACTGATCGAGGGCTATACTACGACAAGGTCATGCCCTTTGGACTTAAAAACGACTGGGCAACCTATCAGAGACTGGTGAACAAGATCTTCCCCAAGTAGATTGAGAAAAACATGAAAGTTTACATAGATGATATGTTGGTGAAAAGCGTCGAGGCCAGAGACCATAACTCTAATCTAGAGGAAGCCTTCGAAATACTCTGGTACCATCAGATGAAACTGAACCCTACAAAATGTGTCTTCAGAGTCATCGGAGGAAAGTTCCTCGGCTTTATAGTCAGCCAAAGAGTAATAAAAGCTAACCCAAAAAATATTGAGGCCATCTTAAATATAACACCTCCCCAAACTATAAAAGAAGTACATAGGTTAATCGGTCATGTAATAACACTCATTTCTTTCATGTCAAAATCTGCAGAAAAATGTCTCCACTTCTTTAGAGCCATCAGAAAGGCCAAAGATTTTATCTGGACTGAAGACTGCCAAAAAACATTGAAGAGTTGAATGAGTACTTGAGCTCTCCTCCACTTCTAACCAAGCATATCACGGGAGAAGAACTCTTATTGTATCTATCAGTCGGGGTAAGAAGTATGGACTCTGTCTTGATCCGGGAAGATATAGGTATTCAAAAACCCGTATACTACATTAGAAAGGTTTTCCATGATGCAAAAGTACACTACCTCCTAATTGAAAAGATTGCATATGCTCTATTAATTTCAGCTCAAAAACTCTGGTAGTATTTCCAAGTGCACACCATAGTCCTCTTGACAGACCAACCTTTGTGACAAGTGCTTTATAAGCCAGATATTTTGGGGAGATTGGACAAATAGTCCATAGAGCTCAGAGATTTTTCATCTGGTATAAACCTTGAAAGGCCATCAAGGCTCAGGCCCTCGCAGACTTTATTGTAGAAACAACACTCCTTGTGGATCTAATGGAAGTACCAGAACCAGAGATGGCCGAACGAACTCTACAATTGACTCTCTATATAGATGGCTCCTCTAACAACAATGGAAGTGGTGTAGGACTCATCCTTTATAGTTCGAGTTCAAAGCTTCCAATAATGAGGTCGGGTACGTGGCGTTACGTACTTGGATGAAACTGGAAAAAGCAATTACTGCTGAAGTCTTGGACACCTATAGCAATTCGTAGTTAGTAGTAAATCAAATGAGCGATGAATTTGAAGCCGGAGGTGATAGGATCGCTCGGTATCTCAAGAAGGCTAGAGAATTCATCACAATATTCATAATATTATTAATAACACAGGTTCCTCGGATAGAGAATGCGAAAGCTGATACTTTGGCTTGACTTGCCTCCTTCCGACATACCGAGCTTACCTAAGCTGTCTACCTCGAGACTCTAGCCAACTCAAGCATTGATAAAGTACCTGTCCTGCCAGTAACCAAGTGGGAAACATGGGTAAACCTAATCCTCTGGTATTTACGAGATGGTGAACTCCATAAGTAGAATAATAAAGCTAAAAACTTATCTCCCTTGCCTCACGGTATGCAATTGTGGACGGACAACTGTACAAGAAAGGCCTCACCATGCCTTATTTGAAATGCCTCGAGCCTACTGAAACTGACTATGCTCTTCAAGAAGTTCACAAAGGTATATGCGGAAACCACCTCGAAAGCCGATCGTTGGCCTTTAAGATACTTTGTCAAGGATACTATTGGCCCAAGATGCATAGAGATGCCCCAGAACTAGTTAAAAAATGTAAAAAGTGTCAGCATTCCTCCTCTAACACAAAGGCCAACAAATCCTCTTACTTCGATCACCAGCCCACTCTTTTTCGCCATATGGGGAAGGAACATCCTTGGCCCTTTCACTGGAGCACCAGGTTAAAGAAAACACTTTATCGTGGCAATAAATTATTTCACTAAATGGGTAGAAGCTGAACCCCTCGCTACTATAACCGATCACCAAGCCTGAGGTTTTGCTTAGAAGTCAATAGTATATCGATTCAGCATACCTCAAGTATTGGTCACCAATAACGATAAATAGTTTGATAGCGTTTGGTTCAAAGCATTCTATGAAAAACTTCACATCAAGCATTGATTCTCATCAGTAGGGTATCCGCAAGCTAACGGGCAAGCTGAGGTAACCAATAGAAAGCTCCTGCAGGGTATTAAGAAAGGATTAGATGAGATTGAGAAGCAATGGATCAACCACCTTTCAAACGTACTTTAAGCTTACCAAACCACTGCTCGAATTCTACCGGAGAAACTCCATTCTTCATGGCATATGGTTCTGAAGCAATCATCCCACTGGAAATCGTGGTGCTCTCATTACGGGTGCAAAAAATCGAACAAACGAACAACGAAGAAGCCTTGCGGATAAATGTTGATCTTATCAACGAAGCCTGAGACAAACCTTAGATCTGGCTAGCCACTTATTAGAAAAGAGTTTCTAAATATTACAACTCTCGAGTCCAAGAGAGGAATTTTAGGCTACATGATCTACTACTGTGAAAAAATGAAGTATCCCATCATCAAGAAACGAAAAAGCTTCTACCGAATTGAGAAGATTCGTACCGCATCAAGAGAATTTGCCAAGCCGGCACGTTTGAGCTTGAAGAGTTGAGTGGCAAGCCTGTACCTCGGACTTAGAATGTAGAGAATCTCCACAAATTCTTTCAATAGTACTCTCAAAAGTTCTCATTTGAGTTTTACACCTTACTTGTTTCGTTGATTTAACTTGTGAAATATCCTAGTTATCAATGAATGAACATTTTGTTTTCAGAACATTCTACTCATAAGGCAGGTTCCTTAGCACCGAGATTAAGTTCTAAGACCATTACCCCTTAGACTCCCTCATCAATAAAGTAAAAATTGTCAAAGGTAACAGCTGGGAAAGATGGAAATTATATTAATAAGAAATAGGTGTACAAATCAAAAGAGGCATTATCTACATCAAAGCACAAAAAAATACAAGTTCTCGAGGGTTGGTCTCCCTATCAGGCGAAATTTCCTTTGCAGCATCGCTCTACAGGGTCTATATTTCTTCATCTTCTCCTACCTGGGTCCCATCCATGCCAGCACCTTCCTTCCCAGAAGATGAGAGCTCAGGCCTTCCTCTTGGCCTCCATGAATCCCTCATGATACTAGAGACCCCCTCCCTCCTCCATGACCTCTTAAAATGAGGTAGAGCCTTTGAAGTTTGCCTCAACCTCTTCCCCAGCCTTTCTAACGGTCACCTCAATCTCCTTCCTCAAGTGCTGCTCTGATATCCTCGTAGTATCTCTTTCCTGCCTCATTGTCTCCATCTCCTGCACAGCCTCAGCTTTATCCTTCTAAGCATCCTCTTTACCACAGTGAACTCTTTTCAGAGCATTCTGCAGTTGTTGGATGAGCTCACAGCTATTATCCAGCTTTCGCTGACACTTAGCCAACCGTTCATTCATAACTAGGCAATGACGAAATAACGTCCTCGTCACGTCGCTTGACTAAGATAAAAACAAGAAAAAGTTAAAGTTTGAGTCACTCGAAAGTAGAAATAGTTAAAATTAAAAGCAAAAAAAGATGGAAACGTTTACCTGAGAAGCCAAAACCTCAACCACGGAACACAAACTCTCAATAAGTTTCCTCCCAACCAGGGATGAGAAGGCTCCATAAGAGGAATAGGTGAAGTGGTCTTCGACATAGTTGGAGGCTCAAGAGAGCTTAGGCTTTCCATGTTGATTAGAGTAGGAGAAGGAGCCCGAGCCCATCTCCTTGACACCGCTTTCGTGTGCAAGGGTTGTTTACCTACCTTAGCAGCCTTTTTTCTTTACAAAGCCATCTTCTTTGCCCATTGCTTAGCCTTCACTATAGCATCCATCTCTGTTAAGTGAAAAGAAAAACAACGTGGGTATGAGCAAAAAGAAGGGAATAAACAACGAAAAGAGCATTCAGAGGATATACCACTCTCAAGAGTCCCCTCTAGGCCTCGAGGGCAGAGGTCGTGCTTCGTTAGCTCCTCATTATCATATAAAATGCCAACATTTATAGGTGCGGCTATTATGGCCTTCAACATCTCCTGTTCACAGTTCAAGAGGTGTGGTTTCTTGCACTTCCCTACATGACACATCAGTGAAACTCTAAAACTCTTATCACTGTGGATAAAAAAGAACATCTTTTTCCACTACTTGATGGAAGTGGGTTTCTTCTTCAATAGCCCCTTCTTGGCTCTAGAACTAATCACTATCCAACCATATTGGCTATGCCTATTAATCTAAAAGTGGGCCTTGAAGACATTAATGTGCATCAGTCATTTCATATCTGTGCAAACATATATAAGCATCGTAATTAAACGCACGAAGTTTGGTACTAACTCACATAGAGCTATATCAAAATACCTCAAGACAAGATACAAGAAAGAATGAAGGGGAAATCTAAGCTCATCCTTCAAATACTGAGCATAAACACAAATCTCAAAGGGCTTTTCGCTCAGAAGAGCATAACAAACCATCTCCCCTACCCTAGCATTCCTCAAAATAAACTCCTCAGGAATCCTATATTCAAGCCTAAGAGCCTAAAGCTCCTCTACCTCTAATTTATATGACATAGAGTTTGCCCTATATGTCCACTATACTCGTTCCTCCACCCTCATGTCTCCCATTGAATTCTATGAGAACATTATCTTCCTTATCCTTAGAGGAAGAGTCCTCTTCTTCCTCCTCTTCCTTGTTAGGAACCACTGTTAATGGCCCCTCCCAAGCATCATCACCTCCTAAAGCCTCACCCTCACTCGAGGCACAGTTCAAACCCATAGCCTCGTTCAACTTCTTAGATAACTCATCACTATCTCTGCTCTCATGACTACTACCCTCACTACCATTATTGCTATCACTAGGCCTATCACGACAACTACCAATGGAAGACATTGTAAAAAAAAGGGAAGGACTCTCCAATTGAACATATCATGAAAGGGACGATTCTGAGCTTTTTGCTAACTCCAACCACGAACAAGCTCCAAAATCTTGAGCTTTTCATAAGCGACCAACCTCTCTCTGATTAATAAAGAACTTTGAGTGCTCTCAAAATTTTCCTTCCAAGCTATAAATGAGTGAAGTGAAGAAATGAGAAAATCCCACCTTTTATAAGAATCCAATCGTAACCTATGAGGAAAATTGACTCAATCTTCAGCTGTAAAGTTGAAAATGTTTCACAAAATCTAGGGCATGCACCGTCATTTCATTCCCCAAGACAACGATACAGCACTCGAACAATAAATGCTCCTAAAATATGGTTTGGCGCATAATACAAATTTATCTAAGGGCCCAAATAATCAGTCCAAAATGGATAAAGCCCAAAAGTCATACAAGTCCAAAACTAAGCCCACACCATACAGGTCAAATCCTTTTAAGAAGATCTCCAAAGCCAAGCATTTTGACTAAGCCTCATATGCTCAGACCTACAACTCCAAGGTTGAGCATTTTGACTGAGCCTTATATGCAAGAATCCATGTCTCTAAGACCAATTATTTTGACTGAGCCTTATATGCTCGGACCCACATCTTCAAGGCAGAGCATTTTAATTGTTGATATTTGTCTAAGGTTTAAACATAGTTTAAACATGGTTAAAGTTTAAAAAAATGTTGGAAGAATAAATTTTAGCATGTTAAAGAAGTGCACACAAGTGTGCGCGGCACCTTGGAGCAAGGCAAAGGTAGGCACACTAGTGTGTGCGCCTAAGCACACAAGCTGGAAAGTATGTGCATCAGGTCAGGCCGTGGCCCAGCTTTGTCCAGGCCGCAACACACAGCATGGAGGAATGCTGGAAGAAAGCCAAGTCATGACGCACCCTACCCCAGGCCGCAGCGCACAGAGTGGCAGCAAGTGTGCCTTGTTTCAGGCAGCACCTTGCCCTGTCAGGCCGCACCTTGAAGGCACACATAGTCCATTTGATTCAGCCTTTGTTAAGTACATGGAGACATGTCCAAAATGCATAGCAACACTTAGGATTAATCAAGGGCCATGGTTAAGTGGTCATCAAGATTTAAGGGTGGAGATTGACTCTCAAGATTGGACAAGAAGTTGGTGCACTATATAAAGAGTCACCTAGCTTCATGCTCAACATAACATTGTGAAATAATTTGAGATCAATTGTAAAGAGTGACAAGACACAATACAAGAGAGAATTGTGTGAGAGCGCAAAGACACAAAAGACAAGAGGGACTCATTGTAATGAGGCTAGTTGTAAAGAGAGAGTAGTATAGATTTAATAGAGAGCATTGTAATAGTTCTTATCATCATCTCTCTTCTTGATAAGAGTCATATAATGCATCTAAACAATACTTAATTGTTAGCATTTTAGGGTTGATCTCGATCGTAATCACACTTTTACATGTTAATAACTCTAAAGTGATATTCATAAATCATTGACTTAATTCAATGCATTTTCAGGTGCTTTGAGTACAAAAGAGATGATAAAGCGATCCATGTTTAAAGAGCCAAAAGATCTTGGGTGTCGGTGCTCGTATTTGTTCAAGGTTTAGACATGTTCAAACATGATTCAAAGATGGTTAAAGTCTAAACTAAGGTTGGAGTAATAAATCACAGTAAGTTAAAAGATTACACACAAGTGTGTGCATCACTTTGGAGCAAGGTAAAAGTAGGCACACTAGTGTGTGCACTTCTGCATACAAGCTAAAGGAGTTTCACTAAATTGCCAGAATTTCCCGTACAGATCAATCATTTTTGCAGATTAAACTATATTGATGTAGGAAGAACCAGGAGATGAGCCATATATTCTTAGAAAGATCCAGAAGTCTATTCTCTGGAGAATTTTACGGTTCGTAAAAAGGAGTTTTGATTACGCCCAAAACATAACACGGTACTTGTAGTACAGTTTTGGGGTGTCGATTCCACAGGGAAACAAGTTAATTACAGAAGAAGGTGTAAACTTGAACACAAACGATAAAAGATTGATTGAAAGAATCTGATTTGTTGATTTTATGGAAATTATGTGAATGATTGAATAATATAATAAAGAAACGATAAGGTTCTAGAAATCCTCCCTAAGTTCGTTGCCCTAATCCTAAATTGATTCAGTTGTTTTTATCTCGGCAAATATTCGATTAAAGTGCATTTATAAATCCTAATGTAATTGTTATGAAATCTTCTTTACTTTCTAGCACACATGACCGAACTTATAAATTATCAGGAGACGACAATATATCTAAACGACAATACCTCAACAATGGAAAAATCTATAAAATAGATCTACCGGACTCAATCACACCCAAACAGGTACACATAAGAAAAGCATGACTGAAATTATATGGAAAAGAAGCATGCAATCACTAGAGTAATAATAAATCTACTAATTAAATTAAAAATAAAACATAACAATGTTTAACAAAAATAATTCCACTACAACCGAATCAAATAAAGAAAAATAAGAACAACTACACCTAGGGATTCATCCCTTCGCCTTGCTTGAAGACTAGCCAGCCATGGGGCTCATGCTTCCTTGAGTTGCCTCTGGCCTCTCAACGATCATCCTCAGCTTGCCTCCAAATTTATACTTTTGGATTCCTCCTAAAGACCCTCTGGATTGCTCGTAAAGGCCCTCTAGAGTCACTCTCTGATGATTTCATATGAGCTCCGATCGATCCTCAAAGCTAAAGTGGAGTGGGTCTTATATAGGCAAATACCAAGAGTACAATGTGTTTCCCATCCGATGTGGGATGTGGGATATAGAAATGTGTTTTTCAACCGATGTGGGATGTGGGATTTAAGCCCAAAATCACGCTGAAATCCCGCACAGCCTGACCTTTGTCTACTAAAACTGCCATAACTTTCTCTAGAAAAATCCTTTTGATGAACTGTAAAATTCTCCAGAAAATAGACTTCCGATCTTTCTAAGCATATATGGTTCATCTCCTGGTTCTTCTTGTATCAATACAGTTTAATTTTCAAAGATGATTGATCTGTACGAGCAATTCTCACAATTTAGTGAAACTCCTTTCCAATGCGGGCAGCAGTTGTTGACTCTTTTAAGCCCTCTATCTTGTCTTACCGGAAGTATTCCTTCACTCCAATATGCCTTGAGTCTTTGTGCTTCAAGCAATGATAACTTTTCCTCCTCTTTTGAGCTTAAAGTACCTGAAAATGCACCGAAGTAGATCAATGATCCAAGAATGATACTTTAGAGTTGTTAACGTATAAAAGTGCAATTAAAACCTAGATCAACCCTAAAATGCTAACAATTAAGTACTGTTAAGATTCATTTTATGACTCTCATCAAAACCCCCAACTAGCTTATTGCTAGTCCCTAGCAATTCAAGCGAAAATAAGAGATGAATTCTATGGTAGGAGTTAAAAACAAAGTAAAGCAATGCTAACGTTGAACCAAGAGTAATTCACTTTTTGTCTCAAAAATTGCACATAACATACGGCACATAGAATCATTAAATTTCACCTAAGTCCAAAAGTAATCCAAACATCAATCTTAAAATCGTTATTGACTCTTAACATCCATCTTACCACAATCCATTAATCCGAACATCCGGATGATTTTATGCATAACATTCGTGAATACAAGTCTTGGCCTCTAAAACATGATAAATTACGTGACATCAATCACAAAAACAAGCTCCATAGACTCACTTTTCAAATCACTCTCCACTATTGTAGAAAAATCACACTACATTGGATCAATAGGTCTTTAATAAGCATGTAACGTTGGGCTAAGGTAAAGGTTAAGAAGGATTGGGAAGGATTCAACAAGTAAAAGAACTTAGTCTCTAAGTTTTGAACACAACTCTTTAAGCACTGGATAACCTTACTTCAATACCCAACTCTTCCAACCATTTTTCAAGCATTTCTTTCAACAAATCACCATTTTTTTTCTTTCTTTCTTCTTTCTCCGCCATAATTCATTTTTTTTTTATTTTTGCACATAACCATTCACCTTCTTTTTCATCATTTTTTTTTCTTTTCTTTTCCACAACCCCTAACTTATCTCCTTTAATGTACTTGGGTTGTGGTAGTGATATTTTTTTATATTTCCACCCTTACTCCTTTTAAGTGCTTCTCACAACATGTGTATGACTAAGTTCTTTTAAAAGAAAGGTAAGGATAAAATATTTTTAGCTCATAAAGGTAAGTAAATGGTTTATCGAAAGAAACAAGGCTCAATTTTTCTTTTCAAGAAAAAGGTTCAAATAGGTGACTAGTGATAAATATAGCAATGGTAGGTTTGAAAGGCTCAAACGGTTCAAAAATGGCCTATATCATATCCTAAGTAGTGTGTATTCTAGGAACTCGCCTCAAGTGATTATCAAGTAAGTTCTAGAGCTTGTCAAGACCGTAAAAGTATTCATAAAATAATCACACATAAAATTTCTCTAAATGTTTAAGACTAATCATACAATCTTACCACAGACTAGAGTCTCTAATCAAATGAAGATTGATGCTTAAATTAATTTCAAACTGAAGCAAGATTTAACTTCTTCTAAATGCTATATGTTATCTCAATTAAGTTTATACCATTGACATGTAAATTAACTCTAAGGCAAACACCAAGCATGCTAAAAACAAACAAAAATGACACCAAGCAGTTCAATGATATGCAATAAGAAATGTATATCTTCCACCCCCAACTTAAGATAAGCATTGTCCTCAATGAAAAAAAATAAAAGTTAAGGAAACTCCCTTTTTAACCAACGGTGCGTGGAGTTGAAAGTTGTGCACGATCATTTGAACTGCTTCGTTTATTTGTCCCTGAAAAATAAATACTAAAGTAAAACTGAAAAACAACAAAATAATAATAATAAACAAGAAAAAGAAATATGAAAAATAGTAAAAGTAAAAGGATACATTGTGGGCTGCCTCCCATGAGTGCTAAGTTTTACGTCTTCAGCCAGACGCTCTTATTCCCTTGAAAAACATAGGTTGAATGCATCCACCACTGCTTCATTACTAAATTCGGTGCTTCTGTGTTTGGGAGGGGCCTCAAGGATGTCATCAGTAACATCCGCAAATTTTGGCTCGATATGTGCTCTGGTGAAGCCATGGGTGGGGGTGGACTCCAATGGATTAAGATGCTGGACCTTTTCTATGAATGAGTCCATCGTGTATGCTTGGTGGCTTTCGTCCACATCCTCTGATTTCTTCGTTGTTAGGATGTGTAAGGACTTACCACTTACTGTCTTAATGGCATTCACCTCCTTCAAATTCTATTATGCTAGGTGCTGACCATAGGATGTGGACTGAACTTGAGCAAGGAACTTACCTCGCTCAGTCACACTCAAGTAGCTCATCAACTTGGACATTTGGCTTTTTATCTCTTTATGTTCTTCAACAACCTACACAATTAACGATTCAAGTCTTTTATTAGTCTTACCCTGTGCCTCAATAAAAGCATGTAAAGTTTCTTCTAAAGAACTCCTAGAAGACACAAGTGCATGATATGTTGCAGAATATGAGCTAGGGGGTTGTGCAAGCTGCTGATTTTCAGATTTCCAGCTGAAGGTGGGGTCATCGCGCCATCCCGAATTATAGGTATTAGAGAAGGGTGTAAAAGGCTTCGTGTACATGCCTAAGGCATTACATTGTTCCTTATTCATCCCTCCCATATCAACAAATGTGGGACACTCTTGGGCGAGATGGTCTACCCCGCCACACACAAAACATGGTTCAAAAGATTTTGCATGATTGACCACGTGTGTTGGCTTTGAGCTTTTAGTCTTTAATGCCTCTAGTTCCCTAGTGAGCATCTCGACCTTGGCCTTAAGGTTATCCTCTTCCCTAAGATGGTAAATTCCACCACCATTTGGGTTCCCTATAGGTCGTGACCTATTTGTGCTTTCAGTAGCACTAGGTCCAGTCCAAGTGTGAGCTTTTACAGCAAGTTCATTGAGGTACTCTATGGCCTCATCAGGATCTTTCTCCAAGAACCCACCATTACACATCATCTCTACGAATTGGCGCTCTCTATATGTAAGTCCCTCATAAAAATAGCTCACCAAGCGCCAACTCTCATACCTATGGTGAGGGCACATACTCAATAACTCCTTAAATCTTTCCCAAGACTAATATAAGGTCTCACTATCCTTTTGTGCAGAGGTGGATATTTGCCTTTTCAAAGTGTTGGCCTTATGTTGGGGAAAGTATTTTTTAAAGAAAGCCCGAGTCATCTCAGTCCATGACCCAATAGATCGTGGTCTTAGTGAGTATAGCCAACTTTTAGCTCTATCCTTCAAAGTGAAAGGAAATAACTTAAGCCTCACAATGTCATCGGTTTCATCTTGACTATGAAAAGTCACAACTACTTCCTCAAACTCTCTAATGTGCACATATGGGTTTTCATTATCCAAGCCATGAAATGTAGGGAGTAAATGAATCATCCCTGGTTTAAGATCTAATTGGTGAGTATTGGCTGGAAACATGATGCATGATGGTGTGGCTGTGCGTGTAGGGTGGAGGTAATCCTGAAGTGTCCTAACAACATCCTCATTATGGTTATCGGCCATGTTAACAGAATCCTCTAAATTCTCACTTGAGTTTCCACTATTGGTTGATCTAGGCGAGGTTTCACTATCAGACTCGGAAGGAGAGGATAATTCTAGTTCGAGTCCTCTAATGAATCTACCTCGCAAATCTCTCAGTCTAAGCATACACCAAATGAATCAGAGGGGAAATAAATAAAACAAAATAATAAATAAATAATCAAAAAATTAAAACTAAGGTAAAGGAACAATATTACCGTATTTACAAACTGCTGAAAAGAAAAATATTTACAATTCTTCTACTGTCACACTCAAAGTTGACAAGCTTCCTTGTACTTAAGTGCGTTTCCCTGGCAATGGTGCCAAAATTTTATTACGCTCAAAACATAACATGGTAGTTGTAGTACAGTTTTGGGGTGTTGATTCCACAAAGAAACAAGTTAATTACAGAAGAAGGTGTAAACTTGAACACAAACGATAAAAGATTGATTGAAAGAATCTGATTTGTTGATTTTATGGAAATTATGTGAATGATTGAATAATATAATAAAGAAACGACAAGGTTCCGAAAATCCTCCCTAAGTTTGTTGCCCTAATCCTAACTTGATTCAGTTGTTTTTATCTCGATTGCAAGTTTCACATCCCAAACAGCCAATCGGCAAATATTCGATTAAAGCGCATTTATAAATCCTAATGTAATTGTTATGAAATCTTCTTTACTTTCTAGCACACATGACCTAACTTATAAATTATCAAGAGACGACGATATATCTAAACGACAATACCTCAACAATGGAAAAATCTATAAAATAGATCTACCGGACTCAATCACACCCAAACAGGTACACATAAGAAAAGCATGACTGAACTTATGTGGAAAAGAAGCATGCAATCACCGGAGTAATAATAAATCTACTAATTAAATTAAGAATAAAACATAACAATGTTTAACGAAAATAATTCCACAACAACCGAATCAAATAAAGAAAAATAAGAACAACTACACCTAGGGATTCATCCCTTCGCCTTGCTTGGAGACTAGCCAGCCATGGGGCTCATGCTTCCTTGAGTTTCCTCTGGCCTCTCAACGATCATCCTCAGCTTGCCTCAAAATTTATACTTTCGGATTCCTCCTAAAGGCCCTCTAGATTGCTCCTAAAGGCTCTCTGGAGTCACTCTTTGATGATTTCAGATGAGCTCCGATCGATCCTCAAAGCTAAAGTGGAGTGGGTCTTATATAGGTAAATACCAAGAGCGCAATGTGTTTCCCATCCAATGTGGGATGTGGGATATAGAAATGTGTTTTCCAACCGATGTGGGATGTGGGATTTAAGCCCAAAATCATGCTGAAATCCTGCACAGCCCGCACAGCCTGACCTTTGTCTACTAAAATTGCCATAACTTTCTCTAGAAAAATAATTTTGATGAACCATAAAATTCTCCAGAAAATAGACTTTTGGATCTTTCTAAACATATATGGTTCATCTCCTGGTTCTTCATGTATCAATACAGTTTAATTTTCAAAGATGATTGATCTGTACGGGCAATTCTCGCAATTTAGTGAAACTCCTTTCCAATGCGGGCAGCAGTTGTTGACTTTTTTAAGCCCTCCATCTTGTCCTTACGGAAGTATTCCTTCACTCCAATATGCCTCGAGTCTTTGTGCTTCGAGCAATGATAACTTTTCCTCCTCTTTTGAGCTTAAAGTACCTGAAAATGCACCGAAGTAGATCAATGATCCAAGAATGATACTTTAGAGTTGTTAACGTATAAAAGTGCAATTAAAACCTAGATCAACCCTAAAATGCTAACAACTAAGTACTTTTAAGATGCATTTTATGACTCTCATCAAGTTTTCTAGAGAAAGTTATGGCAGTTTTAGTAGACACAGGTCAGGCCTCCAGATAAGCATCCACCTAGTGCCGCGCCCCTCACTTTCCAGCGCTGCACTCTCACTTTCCAGCGCTGCACCTCTCACTTTCCAGCTCCCACTCGGTCCAAGACCAAATTAGGGCTGCACAATGATATTTTATGGACCAAAATGCCCCTAACTACTTGTGATCTATAAATAGATGCTTAAAGAGTGTGCAGCCAACATTCATTTCAAGAAAGGAGGAGAGAAAAAAGAGAGGATCCAAGGGATCAAAATCCAGCATTCTTCCATTTTATTTCTAAGTTTCTTGAGGGCTGGAAATCAACGTGGAGAGCATTCATATTGTTCTTCCAACTTGAACTCCATGGCCAAATCAAAGGGAGAGCATCCATATTGTTCTTCCACCTTGAGTTTCATGGTCAACTAATCTTCATACAAGGGAAAGGGATGAATCCTTTGGGATTTATTGTTCCTTATTTCCTTTTCTTGTTTTGGTTGTATGAATTTATTGTTGAATATTGTTTGTGAATTATTCATTGATTAAGTAAGAAGGATTTGAGTTCATGTGATAGATGCACTTTTTATTTTTCTTCTTTTAGATTCTCTTAATCCGGTGATTGCATCCTTCTCCTCCATTGATGTTGTTTGGATGTGATTGATTCCAGTAGATTTATTTTACTAATTTTCCATTACTGTGATATTGTCATTGTGATATATTGTCGTTTCTTGATAATCTTTAAGATCGGTCTTGTGTGCTTGAACCGAAATCAAATAATAATTTGTAGCAATTATATTAGAGTTATAAATGTGCTAGATTGAACATATTCCGATTGCTTGTTTAGGATGTGAAACTTGCAATCGAGATAAAATCAATTGAATCAAGAGTGGAAATAAGGAACGAACCTAAGGAGGATTCCCGGAACCTTGTTATTTCTTATTTATATTTCATTTACATTCACGCAATTTTTCTTACATTATCTCATTATCAAAACCTAAAAATCTTTCGTTTAACATTTATCATTCGTTTTAAGGTTTACACATTTTCCTTTGAACTGAACTTGTTTCCCTGTGGAATCGACACCCCAAAGTTGTACTACAACTACCGTGTTATATTTTGGGCATAATCAAATTTGGTGCCGTTGCCGGGGAAACGCGCTTAAATACAAGGAAACTTGTCAAATTTGAGTGTGACGGTAGAAGAATTGTAAATATTTTTATTTTCAGCAGTTTGTAAATACGATAATATTGTTCCTTTACCTTTGTTTTGATTTTCTAATTTTCTTTTATTATTCTATTTTATTTATTTTATTTTCCTGTTTTATTTATTTTATTTTCCTGTTTTATTTATTTTATTTCCCCTCTAAATTAATTGGTGCATGCTTAGACCGAGAGATTCTTGAGGTAAATTCATTAGAGGACCCGAATTAGAGTTACCCTCTCCTTCCACGTCCGTTGGTGAAACCTCGCCTAGATCAAATCGTAGTGCACCTCCACACGAAATCTAGAGGATTTTGTTAACATGGCCGATAATCCTAATGAGAATGTTGCTAGGACACTTCACAATTACCTCCACCCTACACGCACAGCCACACCATCATGCATCATGTTTCCAGCCAATACTCGCCAACTAGATTTTAAACCAGGGATGATACAATTACTCCCTACTTTTCATGGCTTGGATAATGAAAACCCATATGTGAACATTAAAGAGTTTGAGGAAGTAGTCACGACTTTTCATAGTCACGATGAAACCGATGACATTGTTACGCTTAAGTTCTTTCCTTTTGCTTTGAAGGATAGAGCTAAGAGTTGGCTATACTCACTAAGACCATGATCTATTGGGTTGTGGACTGAGATGACTCAAATTTTCTTCAATAAGACCAATGCTTTGAAAAGGCAAATCTCCACCTTTGCACAAAAGGACAGCGAGACTTTGTATCAGTCTTTGGAGAGATTTAAAGAGTTGTTGAGTATGTGTCCTCACCATGGGTATAAGAACTGGTGCTTAGTGAGCTATTTTTATGAGGGACTTACATATAGAGAGCGCCAATTTGTAGAGATGATATGCAATGGTGGGTTCTTAGAGAAAGATCCTGATGAGGCCATAGAGTACCTCAATGAGTTTGCAGAAAAAGCTCACACTTAGACTGGGCCTAGTGCTACTGAGAGCACAAATAGGTCACGACCTATAGAGAACCCAAATGGTGGGGGAATTTACCATCTTAGGAAAGAGGATAACCTTAAGGCCAAGGTCGAGATGCTCACTAGGGAACTAGAGGCATTAAAGACTAAAAGCTCAAAGCCAACACACGTGGTTAATTATGCAAAATCTTTTGAACCATGTTTTGTGTGTGGCGGGGTAGATCATCTCGCCCAAGAATGTCCCACATTTGCTGATATGAGAGGTATGTATAAGGAACAATATAATGCCTTAGGCATGTACACGAAGCCTTCTACACCCTTCTCTAATACCTATAATCCGGGATGGCGAAATCACCCCAATTTCAGTTGGAAGTCTGAAAACCAACAGCTTGCACAACCCCCTGCACCACATCTTGAACCATATCATGAACTTGTGTCTTCTAGGAGTTCTTTTGAAGACACTTTACATGCTTTTATTGAAGCATAGGGGAAGACTAATCAAAGGCTTGAATCTTTAATTGTGCAGGTTGTTGAAGAACATAAAGAGATAAAGAGCCAAGTGTCAAAGCTGACGAACTACTTGAGTATGACGGAGCGAGGTAAGTTCCCTTCTCAAGCTCAGTCCACATCCTACGGTCAGCACCAAACGCAACAAAAGAAAGAGGAGGTGAATGCCATTGAGACACTTAGTGGTAAGTCATTACACATCCCAACACCGAACAAATCAGAGGATGTGGACGACAACCACCAAGTATATACCCTCACCCAAGGCTTCACAAGAGCATATATCGAGCCAAAATCTGCAGATGTTACTGATGACATCTTTAAGGTCTCTCCAAAGAACACAAGTAGCAAATTTAATAGTAAAGCAATTGCTGGTGCATTCAACTCATGTTTGTCTAAGAGGGAATAAGAGTGTCTGGCTGAAGACGTAAAACTTAGCGCTTATGGGAGGCACCCCATAGCATATCCTTTTATTGTTATTGTTTTTCATAATTCTTTTTCTTGTTTATTATTAGTATTTAGTTGTTTTCTAGTTTTACTTTCGTATTTATTTTTCAGAGACAAAAATACGAAGCAGTTCAAATGGCGGTGCACAATTTTCAGATTATGTACATTTTTGGTTACAAAGGGAGTTTCCTTATCTTTTGCTTTCACATTGAGGACAATGTCTACTTTAAGTTGGGGGTGGAGGAAACATATTCCTGTTTTTCATTGAACTGCTTGGTGTCATTTTACCTTTTTGTTTTTTTTAGCATGCTTTGTGCTAGTCTTGGAGTTAATTCATATGTCGATGATATAAGCCTAATTGAGATAGCATATAGCGTTTAGAAGAAGTTAAATCTTGCTTCGCTTTGAGAATAAATTAAGTGTCAATTTTTCTTTGGTTTGAGACTCTGGTTTGTGGTAAGATTGCATGATTAGTCTAAAGCATTTGGAGAAGTTTTATCTACGATTGTTTTGTGAATACTTTTGCGGTCTCAAGAAGCTCTAAAACTTGTTTGACAATCACTTGAGCCGAAAATCATAGAATGCACACTACTTAGGATATGATGTAGGCCATTTTGGGACCGTTTGAGCCTTTTTAAACTTACCCTTGTTATATTTATCGCTAGTCACCTATTTGAGCCTTTTTCTTGAAAAAAAAAATTGAGCCTTGTTTTTTTTTCGATAAACCATTTACTTATCTTTATGAGCCTAAAAATATTTTATCCTTACCTTTCTTTTAAAAGAACTTAGTTATACATATTAATTGCACTTTTATACGTTAACAACTCTAAAGTATCATTCTTGGATCATTGATCTATTCCGGTGCATTTTCAGGTACTTTATGCTCAAAAGAGGAGGAAAAGTTGTCATTGCTTAAAGCATAAAGACTCGAGGCATACCAAAGTGAAAGCATAGTTGTGGAAGGACAAATGAAGAAAAAAACAAGTCTTGAGTGTGCGCGATGCGGCTTAAAGATATCCAAGCCTCGGCCTCCAGAACCAAGCAAAAGAACAAGGAAGAAGATTCAGTGAAAGCCACGGCCTGGACTAGGCAGGGCCGCGGCCTCCAACAAGGCAAGAAAACAAAGAAACAATGGAAGCCGCGGCACAAGGAAGGGGAAGCTGCAGCGCCCACCCGGTCCATTTCTCTGAGATATGACCTAATTAAGACTTTTTAAGCCCTAAAACACCCTTGGACCTTGTACATTATAAATAGACCACTTAAGGTTTGTAATTAAATATTCATTAAGTTTGAAAAACTCAGAGAAGCAGCCACATTCTCCTCCAACAAATTGTTCAACCATGAGTTCCATGGCGAACTAATCTCCAAGCAAGGCGAAGGGATGATTCCCTAGGTGTAGTTGTTCTTTATTTTCCTTTATTGGTTCAGTTGTAATTGGTATTTATTGTCAAACATTGTTATGGGTTACTCTTTAATCTAATTAGAAGATTTTCTCTTAATCCGGTGATTGTATCTTTATCTTTGATATAAGTCTAGTCATGCTCTTCTTATGTCAAGATTGTTAGATGTAACTGAGTCCGGTAAATTTATCTTTTAGGTTTGTCCATTACTGCGACACTGTCGATAAGATGTATTGTTGTTTCTTAATAAACTTATAGGATAGGTCATGTATGCTTAAATTGAAAGAAAGAGTAATTCATATCAATTACATTAGGGTTTATATATGCTTAGATTGAATATTTGTCGATTGCCTGTTTGGGATGTGAAACTTGCAATCGAGATAAAAGCAACTGAATCAAGATTGGAATAAGGAAACGAACCTAGGGAGGATTCCCAGAACCTTGTTGTTTCTCTATTATAATTCTCAATTTATTTTCTCACAATTACTTCATTATCAAAATTCATATTTTCTCACTTGATTGTTATCGTTTATGTTAAGGTTTGCACTTTTCCTTCATAGATCGCTTTTCCCTGTGGAATCAACACCCCAAAGCTGTGCTACAACTACCGCGTTATACTTTGGGCGTAATCAAATTTTGGCACCGTTGCTGGGGAAAACGCACTTATATACAAGGAGGATTGTCAACTCTAAGACAAGATGGTACTATCGTTCTTTTCTTTAAGTTTTCTGATTTCTTTTATTCGTTCTGTTTTATTTCTTTTTAACTCAGTTGGTGTATGCTTAGACTGAGAGATTCGTGAGGTAGATTCATTAAGGGACCCGAAATAGAGATACTTTTTCCTTCCACGTCTGTTACTGAAACCTCACCTAGATCAAACCCTAGTGTACACCCAACAGAGAATTTAGAAAATTTTGCTAACATAGTTGAAAACCCTAATGAGAATGTTGCTAGGACACTTAAAGATTATTTACATCCTAGCCGGATAGCCACACCATCATGCATTATGTTTCCAGCCAACACTCGCCATCAAGACTTTAAAACAGGGATGATTCAATTACTACCTACATTTCATAGCTTGGAAAATGAAAACCCGTATGTACACATTAGGGAGTTTGAGGAAGTAGTTGTGACTTTTCATAGTCTAAATGCAACTGATGATATTGTGAGACTCAAGTTTTTTCCTTTCTCTTTGAAGGATAAAGCTAAGAGTTGGTTATACTCGCTGAGACCACGATCCATTGGGACATGGAATGAGATGACTCAGGTCTTCTTTAACAAATACTTTCCTCAACATAAGACCAATGCTCTAAAAAGACAAATCTCCACCTTTGCACAAAAGGAAAATGAGACTTTGTATCAGTCTTGGGAGAAATTTAAAGAGCTGTTAAGTATGTGTCCACACCATGAATATGAGAGTTGGCACTTAGTGAGCTACTTTTATGAGGAACTTACCTATAGAGAGTGCCAATTCATAGAGATGATGTGTAATGGTGAATTTCTGCAAAAAGACCCTGATGAGGCCATAGAGTACCTCAATGAGCTTGCTGAAAAAGCTCATGCTTGGACTGGACCTAGTGCTACTGAAAGCACAAATAGGTCATGACCTGTAAGAAACCCTAGTGGTGGTGGAATATACCATCTTAGGGAGGAAGACAACCTGAAAGCTAAGGTCGAAATGCTTACTAGGGAGTTAGAGGCGTTAAAAACTAAAAAGCAACACACGTGGTTAATCAAGCCGAACCTTTGGAACCATGTTTTATCTGTGGCGGGGTAGATCATCCCGCTCAAGAGTGCCCTATATTTGCTGATATGAGAGGGATGTATGAGGAACAATGTAATGCCTTAGGCATGTACAAGAAGCCTTATGCACCCTTCTCTAACACTTACAATCCGGGATGACGAAATCACCCCAACTTCAGCTGGAAATCTGAAAACCAGCAGCTTGCACAACCCCTTAGATCACACCCTACACCATATCATGCACCCTCGTCCTCTAAGAGTTCTTTAGAAGACACTTTACATGCTTTTTTTAGGCACAGGGCAAGACAAACCAAAGGTGTGAGGCATTAATTACACAGGTTGTGGAAGAAAACAAAGAAATAAGGAGCCAAGTGTCCAAGTAAACGGGCTCCTTAAGTGTGACTGAGCGAGGGAAGTTCCCTTCCCAAGCTTAGTCCACACCCCATGGTTAACACATGGGACAAACAAATATGAAAAATGTAAATGCCATTGTGACAAGAAGTGGTAAGACCTTACACATCCCAACAACGAATAAATCCGAGGATGTGGAAAAGGGTCAAGGTAGTGATGCTGAATTTCCCAAGGACCCTGAAGTTACTAAAAGCCCTGTTAAGGCACCATTCCCTCAAGCCTTAAAATCAAACAAGAAAAATCTGGACCTAAATAATGAAATCCTAGAGAACCTAAGGCAAGTAAAACTGAATCTTCCACTTTTGCATATAATTAAATAAGTTCCTACTTATGCAAAGGTTCTCAAGGATTTATGCACAATTAAGAAGAAGCACCATGTAAAGAAAACAGCATTCCTAACTAAGCAAGTTAGTGCTTTAATTGAGCAAAGAATACCCCCAAAATACAAGGATCCTGGTTGTCCAACCATTATGTGTAGCATTGGAAATCATGAGGTTGGACAAGCATTGCTAGATTTAGGATCTAGTGTAAATCTGATGCCATTTTCAATTTATTTACAGCTGGGTTTAGGAGAGATCAAACCAACCGCTGTGGTATTACAATTGGCTGACCGTTCAATCAAAGTACCCCGTGGTGTGGTAGAGGATGTTTTGATTCAAATTGATAAATTTTACAATCCTGTTGATTTTCCTAATCCTTGATACTACTTCTGCTATTGACACTAATTCTAAAATTCCATTGATTTTGGGTAGACCTTTCCTTGCTACTGCAAATGCTCTTATTAATTGTAGGAATGGACTCATGAAGCTGTCCTTTGGAAACATGACCTTAGAAGTGAACATTTTTAATGTTGCAAAACAACCCGAAGATGAGGACGAAAACCACCAGCTATACTTGATTGAGTCACTCATCAATGAGGGAGTTTCCATAGCTCATGATTATGATCCTCTTGAAAATTTTCTTGTTAATTCAGAGATTGATTTATTTGATGATAAAACTAATATAATTGATATTTGTGCTATTTTTGATAAATCCTAGGATTATGGCACTCGGGCATGGCAATCGAAGTTTGAGGAGCTACCCAAAAGAAGTGAGAAACAAGTCCCCTCAAGTGTGGAAGCACCTAAAGTCGAATTGAGCTACTACCTAAAGGTTTAAAGCATGTCTTTCTTGGTCTAGGTGATACTTTTCCTGTTATTATCTCATCTGAATTATCTGAGACCCAAGGTAAGAAATTAATCCGAACTTTAAATGCACATAAATCAGCCTTAGGATGGAGCATGGCTGATTTAAAAGGTATTAATCCCCTGATTTGTTCGCATAAAATAAATTTGGATGAAGGAACTAGTCCTCGTAGAGACCCTCAACGTAGGCTTAACCCCACTATGAAAGAAGTAGTGAAAAATGAAGTGCTAAAACTGTTAGATGCGGGAATCATATATCCCATAGCTGATAGTAAATGGGTAAGTCCTACACAAGTCGTTCCTAAAAATTTCGGAGTCACTGTGGTAAAGAATGACCTAGGAGAGTTAGTCCTTACCAAACTTGTGACTGGGTGACATATGTGCATTGATTATAGAAAATTAAATACTGCCACCCGGAAAGACCACTTCCCACTCCCTTTTATTGATCAAATTCTTGAGCATGTAGCTGGTCATCCTTTTTACTGTTTTCTAGATGGTTATTCTGGTTATTATCAAATTGAAATTGCATTAGAAGATCAGGATAAAACCACTTTCACATGACCTTTTGGCACTTATGCTTTTCGTAGAATGTCATTTGGATTGTGTAATGCCCCTATCACTTTTCAACGCTGCATGATGAGTATTTTTAGTGACATGGTTGAAAATTGCATGGAGGTTTTTTTGGATGACCTAACTGTTTTTGTATCTTCATTTGGTGCATGTTTAATGAATTTAGAAAGAGTGTTAATTCACTATGAGGAGAAAGAATTGGTCTTAAATTGGGAAAAATGTCATTTCATGGTACCATCCGGTATTGTCTTAGGGCATATTATCTCTTCTAAGGGGATAGAGGTTGATCAATCTAAGATCAAATTAATCTCTAAATTACCTACCCCTAAGACAATAAAGGATATCTTTCCTTGGTCATGCTGGTTTTTATAGGGGTTCATACAAAAAATTTCGAACATATCTAGACCATTATGTGCCCTCTTAGTTAAAGATACCCCTTTTGAGTGGACTCAAGCTTGTCAAAAGGCCTTTAAAATGCTGATTGGTAAGCTTACTTCAGCACCTATAATGCAGTCACCTTATTGGACTTTACCCTTTGAAATCATGTGTGATGCTAGTAACTATGCTGTAGGTGCTGTTCTTGGACAGCGAAGGGAGGGGAAACCTTTTATCATTTACTATACTTGTAAAACTTTAAATAGTGCTCAAATGAATTACTCCACCACTGAAAAAGAATTGCTAGCTGTAGTGTTTGCTTTGGATAAATTTCATGCCTATTTAATCGGTTCTCCTATCCTTATTTTTACAGATCATGCAGCCCTCAAGTATCTTCTTACAAAGAAGGATGCTAAGGCAAGACTAATACGATGGATCTTACTCCTACAAGAATTTGACATCACCATCAAAGACAAGAAAGGAGTAGAGAATGTAGTAGCTGACCATCTATCAAGGCTCACTTTTGAGGACATTTGCGACGATATGCTAATCAAGGATGACTTTCCCGATGAGCATTTACTCTTCGTTACTTCTCCACCATGGTTTGCTCACATCGTGAATTATTTGGCTACAGGTGAGATACCAATGGATTAGAGCACTCAAGACAAAAAGAAATTCTTATATGAGGTACATAATTTTTATTGGGTGACCTCTATCTTTTCAAGTACTACCCTGACCAAATTTTAAGGCGTTGTATCCCTAATGAAGAGATTGCTAATGTCTTCGAATTTTGTCATTCCCAAGCTTGTGTAGGCCACTTTTCAATGAAAAAAAACCGCTGCAAAAATTTTGCAGTGTGGATTTTATTGGCCTACCTTGTTTAAAGATGCAAACACCTATTGTCGCTCATGTGAAAAGTGTCAAAAGTTAAGAGTTATGTCTCGTCGAAATATGATGCCCTTAAACCCTATTTTAGTAATTGAAATCTTTGATTGTTGGGGCATCAATTTTATGGGACCATTTCCTCCTTCCTTTGGATATCAATATATCATTGTGGCAATAGATTATATGTCAAAATGGGTAGAGGCAGCAGCTTGCCGAAGCAATGATAATAGAACGGTAATTAAATTTCTCAAAGAAAATGTGTTATCTCGATTTGGTACACCACATGCTATAATTAGTGATCGAGGTACACATTTTTGCAACCGTTCTTTTGAAGCTTTGATGAGAAAATATGGGGTGTTACATAAAATTTCCACTGCCTACCATCCTCAGACTAGTGGACAAGTAGAGCTTGCTAATAGGGAAATTAAACAAATTTTAGAAAAAACAGTTAACCTGGATCGCAAGGATTGGTCTTTAAGACTAGTTGATGCGCTTTGGGCTTACCGTACAGCCTTTAAAACTCCCTTAGGTATGTCACCTTATCGGCTTATCTTTGGAAAGCCTTGTCACTTACCTGTCGAGCTTGAGCATCGAGCTTATTGGGCCATCAAGTCTTTTAATTTTGATATAGAAGAAGCAGGTAAGCTTAGAAAATATCAGTTGACCGAGTTAGAGGAGTTACGAAATGATGCTTATGAGAACTCTAGAATCTATAAGACTGCGATGAAAGTATTCCATGATAAAAATATTTTGAGGAAAACATTTAAACCTAATGATCGGGTATTCTTATGTGATTCTAGACTCCATAAGCATCCCGAAAAACTTCGGTCGAGGTGGACCAGTCCTTTTATAGTGAAAAATGTCTTTGAAAATGGAGCGGAAGAGATTGAGAATACTAGGGATGGTTGAACTTTTAAAGTAAATGGTCAGCGACTTAAGATCTTAATCGATAGACAAGATCCGGAAGTGGAAGACATTCCACTTATGGATCCGGTCTATTCACCTTGACCACCCACCAAAGGTATGTTTTTACTTTTCTTTTTCTTTTGTTTTGTTTGTTTTATTTTTAATTAAGTCTATCTTCAGTTTAATTTTTAGTTTTTAGTTTCATTTAATCTACTTTTTATTTTAAGGTTATTCTTACTAACTTTATTTTATATGTTTTTTTTTAGTGACCAAACGAGTTTTTCATATTAGAACTAGATTGGGCCGCGCCTAGGCCCAGTGTGCGCGCTGCAGCGCATAGTGTGCTTGCACAGTAGCAGCCCACAGCACACCAGCAGCGCCTAGGCCCAGCACTGTGCGCGCTGCAGCACACAGAAAGCCCATTTATGCACCTCAGCCCAAGCCGCGACTTGACCTGTTCTGCCACCCAAGACCTAGCCCTTTTAAACCCTAAATTCTACCTTTCTTCTTCATTTCTAAATTTGAGATTACAGCAGCACACCTCCCTCTCTCTTATCCTCTCTTCAAACCCTCACTTACACACTCACTTTTGCTAAAAATTTCTTGATTCTAACATCATTTCTTGTAGAATTTTGCACTAATATTGCAGATTTTGTTGAAAATTTCTTCACATAGCTTGGTTCTAAGAAGATTTTGGGTCTTTCAAGAAGATTTCAAATTGGTGGGTAGTCTTTCTTCTCTCCAACTTTGGGCATCAAGTAAGCTAAATTTCTTCTCTTTGTTGCTCATTTGTGCTATTTGGGTGGTTGATTTTGAATTAGTACTATTGTTCAACATATTTGATTCAAATGGCACCTAAACCTAAGAGACAAAGGAGGAAATAAGCACAAGAGTATGATGAGGGAAAATTTGTTAGTTTTGAGGCTAGTAAGAGGTATGTTAGGATGATGCACACTAGAAAACCCATTCCTGAGAGAGGATTCAATATAATAGAGAGAGCAAACCCCACCTTGTTTAGAATGATTATTGATAGAAATTGGGGTACATTTGCTAGACAACCATCTCACTCCCTCACAAATGTGGTTAGAGAATTCTACTCTAATGCAGACGAACATAGGAATGGTAAGGTGAGAGTGAGAGAAAGAATAGTTTCTTTTAGCAGCACCTCTATTAATAGATTCTATGGGCTACCTAACATAGAAAATAGTGAGTATATTGCATATTTGACTAACATTGATTATGAAGAGATTTGCAATACTCTCTGTATTCCGGGCACAACATGGAAAATGACGGGTGATAACCCTATAACCTTGCCCGGTACTTCTCTGACTACCAATGCTAGAGCTTGGCAATATTTTGTATGTCAGAGATTGATGCCTGCCATGCACTATAGTTACCTTACTGTTGAGAGAGTTGTGCTGATTTATGCCATTTTGATGGGCATGACTATTGATGTGGGTCAGATCATATTTAATTCTATCATACACACTGTATAACAAAATCTTGGATTGTATTTCCATTCCTTAATTACCCAATTATGCATCCAAGTCGGAGTTCAATACAGTCCTGATGAGGACGCCCAGCAACCAAAAAAGCCCATCGATGATGGCATGCTTAATATGATTAAAACCTCAAGGCCACCAGTTTCAGGAGAAAGAGCAATAATTGCATCCCCTCCTCCCCCTAGGCATGTCACTGTTGCAGAGCCCCTTGAGCATCTAGAGATTCGTTTTGACGAGCATAAGAAATTTTTGCATGATAAATTTGATCGTCAGGAATGTTTCTTGGCTAGGCAAGCTAATTATCAAGCGAAGGTGTACTCTTCTTTTGGTCAAATGTACCAACACCTTGCCTCCGCTACTGGTTGTGACATGGATCACTTTCCCACTTTGCCACCCTATCCGAGTTCATCTTTTGAACCAACTCCCGAGGAAGATGAAGAGAATGAAGAAAATTAAGAGGATGAAAACTTAGAGGATTAGTTTTGGGTTCTATCTTATTTGTCTCTTTTATTTTATTTTTTTCGGGATAAATGTACTAACATTTATTATGTTTTCCCTTTTCATTATTTTATTTTTCGTACTTTCTTTTCATTTTTAGTTATTTCTTTCCATTTCATGTGCTAACCTAACATACGGTGGGAATCTTAATAGTACACTGCAGTTGCTTTCTTTTTGTTGTGTTGTTCTATGTTGTAGAACGAAATTTCAGCAAGAAGAATGGCATGCAGTTCAAATGGTGGTGCAAAATTTTCAACTGTTGTGCACTTGTGGCTACAAAGGGAGTTTCCTTTACTCTTTCTTTTACATTGAGGATAATGCAATTTTTAAGTTGGGGGTGGAGGAAATATATTTCTGTTTTTCATTGAACTGCTTGGTGCTACTTTCTTTTTGTTTGTTTGATTTAAGCATGCTTTATGTTAACCTTGGATGTAATTCACATGTCAATGATATGAACTTAATTGAGGTAGCATATAGCATTTAGAAGAAGTTAAATCTTGCCTCGGTTTGAGAATAATTTAAGTATCAATCTTGATTTGGTTTGAGACTCTAGTTTGCGGTAAGATTGTATGACTAGTCTAAAACATTTAGAGAAGTTTTATGTGTGATTGTTTTTGTGAATACTTTTGCAGTCTCGAAAAGCTCTAGAACTTACTTGATTATCACTTGAGGCGAATTCATAGAATGCACACTACTTAGGATATGATATAGGCCATTTTGGACCGTTTGAACCCTTCAAACTTACCATTGCTATATTTATCACTAGTCACCTATTTGAGCCTTTTTCTTTTTGAACAATTTGAACCTTGTTTCTTTCAGTAACCCATTTACTTACCTTTATGACCCTAAAAATATTTTATCCTTACCTTTCTCTTAAAAGAACTTAGTTATACACAATTGTGGAGAAGTACTTAAGAGGAATAAGGATGGAAATATGAAAAAATATTACTACCATAACCCAAGTACATTAACGGAGATAAGTTGGGGGTTGTGGAAAAGAAAAGAAAAATAAAAATGAACAAGGAAGTGAATGTTACTTACCAAAAAAAAAATGAATTATGGCAAAGAAAGAAGAAAAGAAAAAAATAAAAGTGGAGATTAGAAATGCTCGAAAATTGGTTGAAAGAGCTGGGTGTTGAAGTAAGGTTATCCAGTGCTTATAGTGGTTGTGTTTAACTTAAGAGACTGAGTTCTTTTACTTGTTTAATCCTTCCCGTTCTTTCTTAACCTTTACCTTAGCCTAACGTCACAAGCTTATTGAAGACCTATTGATCCGATGTAGTGTGATTTTTCTACAATAGTGGAGAGTGATTTGAAAAGTAAGCCTATGGAGCTTGATTTGTGATTGATGTCACGCAATTTATTATGTTTTTAGAGGCCAAGACTTGTATTCATGAATGTTGTGCATAAAATCATCCGGATGTTCGGATTAATGGATTGTTGTAAGATGGATGTTAAGAGTCGATAACGATTTTAAGATTGATGTTTGGATTACTTTTGGACTTGAGTGATATTTAATAATTCTATATGTTGTGTGTTATGTACGATTTCTGAGACAAAAAGTGAATTACTCCTAGTTTAACACTAACATTGCATTACCTTGTTTTGATTCGTACCGTAAAATTCATCTCTTGTTTTCGCTTGAATTGCTAAGGGACTAGCAATAAGCTAGTTGGGGGTTGTGATGAGAGTTATAAAATGCACCTTAACAGTACTTGATTGTTAGCATTTTAGGGTTGATCTAGGTTTTAATTGCACTTTTATACGTTAACAACTCTAAAGTATCATTCTTGAATCATTGATCTATTCCGGTGCATTTTCAAGTACTTTATGCTCAAAAGAGGAGGAAAAGTTATCATTGCTTGAAGCACAAGGACTCGAGGCATACCAGAGTGAAAGCATAGTTGTGGAAGGACAAATGAAGAAAAAAATAAGTCTTGAGTGTGCGCGCTACGGCCTAAAGATATCCAAGCCTCGGCCTCCAGAACCGAGCAAAAGAACAAGGAAGAAGCTTTAGTGGGAGCCGCGGCCTGGACTAGGCAGGGCCGCGGCCTCCAGCAAGGCAAGAAAACAAAGAAACAGTGGAAGCCGCGGCACAAGGAAGGGGAAGCCACGACGCCCACCCGGTCCACTTCTTCGAGATATGACCTAATTAAGACTTTTTAAGCCCTAAAACACCCTTGGACCTTGTACATTATAAATAGACCACTTAGGGTTTGTAATTAAACATTCATTAAGTCTGAAAAACTCAAAGAAGTAGCCACATTCTCCTCCAACAAAGTGTTCAACCATGAGTTCCATGGCAAACTAATCTCCAAGCAAGGCGAAGGGATGATTCCCTAGGTGTAGTTGTTCTTTATTTTCCTTTATTGGTTCAGTTGTAATTGGTATTTATTGTCAAACATTGTCATGGGTTACTCTTTAATCTAATTAGAAGATTTTCTCTTAATCCAGTGATTGTATCTTTATCTTTGATATAAGTCTAGTCATGCTCTTCTTATGTCAAGATTGTTAGATGTAATTGAGTCCAGTAAATTTATCTTTTAGGTTTGTCCATTACTGCGATATTGTCGATAAGATATATTGTCGTTTCTTGATAAACTTATAGGATAGGTCATGTATGCTTAAATCGAAAGTAAGAGTAATTTATATCAATTACATTAGGGTTTATATATGCTTAGATTGAATATTTGTCGATTGTCTGTTTGGGATGTGAAACTTGCAATCGAGATAAAAGCAACTGAATCAAGATTGGAATAAGGCAACGAACCTAGGGAGGATTCCTAGAACCTTGTTGTTTCTCTATTATAATTCTCAATTTATTTTCTCACAATTACTTCATTATCAAAATTCATATTTTCTCACTTGATTGTTATCGTTTGTGTTAAGGTTTGCACTTTTCCTTCATAGATCGCTTTTCCCTATGGAAGCAACACCCCAAAGCTGTGCTACAACTACCGCGTTATACTTTAGGCGTAATCAGACACTCATATGGTAAAGGTGAGAATCTAAGCCTCAAAATGTGTCCCAAGGCTCAGAAGAAAAAAAAAAGAAATGAAATGTGTTCCTTACTCTAGTGCTTTCAGAAGCTTAATGTACACTAAGATGTGTACTCTGCCTGACATTTTCTATGTCATGGGGTTAGTAAGCTGTTATCAGTCAAATCCTAGAAAAAAGCATTGGATGGCAGCCAAAATGATCCTCGGATATTTGAAGGTCACTGTAGAATTTTCCCTATGTTATCAAGGAAACTATTTATGTCTAGTGGGATATACACATGTCGACTAGGCAAGAGATCTAAATGAGCATAAATCGACATTAGGATATGCTTTCTTGCTTAACAACAGAGTCATATCTTGGAGTAGCAAGAAGCAATCCTGTACAGTTTTGTCTACAATGGAGGCTAAATTTATAGCTTGTTTTTCTATAGTGCAAGAGGCAATTTGGTTCAAGAGATTCTTGGAAAAATCTGAATGTTTCTACTAAAGCTTCATGTCCAGTGACAGTTTATTTTGATAGTCAAGCAGTTATGGCCTATATGAAGGATCTCAAGTATCATAGAAGAACTAAAAATATTGATACTAATAATAACTTTGTTAGAGACATTGTAGCATAAAAAGAGGTGATCCTAAGTATATTTCTATGCATAAGAAAGTTCTTGATCCGTTCACTAAACCCATCTTTAGGGACATATTCTTATCTTATGGTGAGTCACTAGGTTTGTGTAGAATCTGATGTAATTACTAAGAGGATAATTGTAAAATTTTAAGATTATGATATTAATAAATATCAAGTTACTTATTGTATTCGTAGACATATTATTGTCTCATACATATTGAAACTAGCACAAAGATATACATATATAATAATGTATGGCACTAGGAAAAGGTCGGCTCTCTCACATCAACGATCACCTCAAGCGCTGAGTTAGTGAACTGGGATGAGACTTAGCATGTTTCTCTTGGTGCTAATGAGAACAAGCCAAGTATATTATATGAGTTTATAACAGTATACCTTGTTAAAGTTGTCTTGACTAAAGTCAAGATGAGGTCTTGAATTAGAGCTTAAAACCTAGACCGATCATGATCATCTCACAATCATGCAAACTTGGATAAAAATCGGATGTGAGTACTTAGTTAGGCATTCAAAAGAGCAAGCTAATAAAGAACTTGAGATAGGCACATGAGAGCTTGAAGGTGTTGATTGCGACTAGGCTAAGAATTGTATAGTGGTATATAGTTAGAAAAAGACATACACTCTTATTAAAAAGAGTAAGCCAATATAGCATGTATTTCATACTACATTTGCTACATACGATCTTAAACGAAAATGAGTGAAAGAATATATACATCCTCACTGTGTGAGACCTTGAAAACTAACGTAATTGAAAAGCCTCAATTAGTGCCCTATGTGACTTTTGACTGTGTTATCAAAAGGACAAGCTAATGTTTGTTACTGTAGCATGTTACCTACGGCGATGAAATAATTAGCCTTATGAGACATGTCTAGGAAAGTAGTTAGTCTGAAATTGAGAGGCATAAGTACAGAAGGAAGACAACTTTATTAACATCCATGACTTATATTCACATGTCGACCAATTATGTCGCTTTTGTAGAAGTTTCGACATAATTGTAAATATATAGTGAGGAAAGTAAAGTCTAGCATAGCCTTTGAGGGATTAGGTATGTTGAGACTAATGTAACAAAATAAGTCAGGGGCACAACGAGACACTTTTTTAATTCAACTTTTCATTTAGGGTTGAAGCCGCTACGTATCCTTAACAGATGAATAGTATGAGCTCCTAAATACAAGTGTACTAGCAGGTCGCACAACCTATTTTCCTATATGAAATTTTTGAAGAATTTTTTTTTAAGTTGAAGTTTCTCTGTCTCTATTGGGTATGTTAAACCCATCATGTGCGAGTAGGAGATGTAAGAATTGCCGGGGCAGGTCAGGCAGACCATCACTTAACCCACCTGCATGCAAAATTGGAGGGAATAGTTAGTTCCCATTTTGTTCCAAAAGGTACCTTATCAGTTGGAAAAGAAACTAACTAATATAAGGCAGTTTTTTGTCTGAAAAATACATAGGTTTAAGACAGAGAGAGGGTTGTCTGGTTAGAGAGAGAAACTCCATATATTTTTCTAAAGAAGAAGAGTAAGGTTCTTGGGTTTTGAAATCTAGTGTTCTTTAAGTTTGTGATTATGCATGTGACCAGTGGTGAGATTAAGAAGGATTGGCGCAAAGAGGAAGACAAACCGACGTAAAATTTCGTGTCCAATAGGCAATTTAAATTCTCATTGTGTTTACTTTGATATCAGTTGGTTTTTTGTGGCGGCTAAAGAGGAGGCGCGAGAGGAGAGAATGAGGGGTAACGTGAGTTATTTTTGTTACTGACTTGAAGAAAAAGTTGGATCTCGATAATCACCTTCTAAAGACTTACTAAGACACAATATATAGTAGCTAGTATGTAAATAAAATCAGGTATTACAAACAAGGAACAAGAGTCTTGGCTTGAAAATGTTTCTGAATAACCTAAAAAAATTTAAACTTGTAGTGGTTACTGGCAACAAAGAAAAGATTTAAAGCATATAAACATTGAAAATTGGGGAAGAAAATATCTTGAAACAAATTTAAACAAATCATTGTAGGTTTTACTGATGGGAGATCTCACCTTTGTCTTTCCGCAGGGAATTTAAATTCAAAATCCAGAAATTAAGAACCCAAAAATCTAGTTTTAAACACCCATTTTTTTCTTGGGTATTAAACTTCAATTGGAGATCAATTGTAAAATGGAGTATTACCTAACCCATGTACATAAAAAAAAATGGAGGAAGATTGTGGTATAATAATAGGGTAACGACCACGCGAGAATGATTAATTGTAAAGACTATAGAGATGGAGAAAAATGGTGATGAAGATGGTGAGGAAACATGAGCCGTTGATGAACTGTGTTGCTTAATGAGAGAGTAGGAGTTTGTAGGAAGATGACAAGTGTGAAGTTTTGACGTGGAGAGAGAGAGAGAGAGGGAGAGAGAGAACCTGGTGTTGATGAAGGGTAATTTTGCCAATTCAAAACATTTTTTCTGGTCTTAATAAATTTAGCTCTAGTAATATCCCTGACTTTTCTTCCTTTCTTTAATTTATTAAAATAATCTCTTGATTGAAAACCTCATCAATCCTTGAGAGGAAAATTTTTTCTAACACATAATGTTGGTCAGTAATCTCTCAAGTATACATAGTTTTTTTTTCTTTCATGATGCTTTGATATAAACTATTGTTTGCCAAAATTCTATGATATAAATTGTCTTACATGCGATCGAGTGTTAGTGTGTGGTTAAAGAGTAATCTAAGCTAATATTTAAATATTTTTTCAAGAACATGACGATTAGGTTTCGACCTAGACAAAGGGAAAGTTTTAATTCCTTCCTCTCTCGTACACCAATCTCTTACCCTGAATCTCTCGTACCTCTTCAAGGTCAAATGGTGGTTTCAGTTACCTATCGTTTTAGCTTTGTGCTAAGATGACATGTCCCTCAAAAGCCTATGCCAAAATAATGGGAACGTCACAAACCCTTTAGCCTTTCAAAGTAATGAAAGATGATGTCCCTACACGTATGAATTTCTTGAAATGAAGTTTAATGTTGAAGATTCTATGTCTCATTTGAGCGATATCAAACCCATCACTTGTGAGTGGAAGATGTAGAAAGTCTGGGTCGGGTTGGGCACCCATGATGGGTGACTCAACCTTCCCGTAATGTTTGAAATTAAAAATGAATGGAGTGAATGGTTCCCTCAACTTCTCCCATATCTCTTGTACGTTGACTTAACTCCTAAATAAAAGGAAATTACCCATTGCACTAGAGATAAGAAAACATATTAGGGAGCAGTTATGAGAGATATATAAAATAGCAAGAGAAATAAGAGTTTCTAGATAGAGAAATACACACATTTTCTAAGTAGAGAGATCAACGAATTTGGGTGGTGAAAATTGTGTTTTTAAATTTTTTATTGATCAATAACGAGTTTAAAGCATAAAGAACCGAAAGGAGTCCAAATACAAGAAGATTTTCAGGTCGAATCAGTAAGAATCTAATCCGTTGTGTAATCTCTGTTACAAGTTTTGATCTTGTGCGATGACATGTGATTCTATCAACTAAGCTAACTAGCACCTACAAAACTTTTTTTGGTTTTATACTCTGAATATGTTGTTGATAAAATAACAAGTGTTGCCTTACAATAAAATTTCCTCTTTGGCAATTGATCTTAGATATATTTTATCAATCTACTATATGTCATTCATATATGTATTCAAAGGAGAAAAGGGCAGAATCAGAAATTTCACTTTGGGGGGGACAAATTATGCTGTAGATAGGCACTTCAAATTTTTTTGGCTAAGATATGTACCAAAGTTGGTACCAACGGACACAAAAATTTTGATCAAAATGTTTGCCCTGTTTAGTAGTCAAGATTTTGTGTGCACCAGTATTAATTTCGTCGGAATTATCATTAGGAGGGTTTATTGGACACATACCTAAAATATGAAGGGTAAATTAATCGTTTTTAAAATGCAATTGAGACATTGAAATGCAAGGAAAAATATAAGGGTGTTTAGTGATAATAACCCTAAAAATTAATATTTTGCGTTGTTCACCTTTTCAAAATAATTTGGAAAACAATATTTTTTTTGTTTCTCAACTTTTTCAATATTATGTTGAATAAATAAGTCTTGTTTTACAAATTATTTTAAGAATGGGTAAAATGTTAAGAAAAAATGACAAAAAAAATAAAAATAAAAACATTTTCCACAACTCACCCTTAACTTTTGTTTGGATTTGAAGAGAATGACAGGAAATGGGAGAAGAGAAAATGAAGGGGTATATTTACCATTATGTTGGGAGTTCTTTTGATGAAAATGGAAAGATTTGGAGAGGTACTTTTATCCATCCAACCTTCTAAAGACTCTCAACATTTTAAAGGGATATATCTCACTTTCATTTGGAAGGCAAATCCTTGTAAGTTTCTCTTTGGAATGCCAGATATACATATAAGTTTTAGAAATTTTTTAAGAGTCTACGAAGTCTCTCATTCTCAATGTTTCCTCTTCCACCAAAACCAAACCTCAAAGTGTATGCCCTAATCTCAAACTTTTTTTCTATTATTATTTTGTTATTCCTATAAAAGAGAATGAGTATAGGATTATTATTATTATTATTATTATTAGCTGGTTTTGTTGCGGATCGTAGTATTCATGAGCCTATTACTTTGGGCCATGAAATGATAAAAAGATGTTGATAAGACTAATTAGAGGCTGAATGTGGTGTTCAATATTGACATGTCTAAAGCTTATGATAGAATGAAATGGGATTTTCTTTTGCAAACTCTCAAGCAATTTGGGTTTTCAAAAACTTGGTGTGACTTTATTTTTTGGTGTATTTCTAATGTGTGGTATTCAGTTACAGTTAATGGTGCTAAGCATGGGTTTTTTCCTTCATTTAGGGGTTTGAGACAAGGTGACCTGCTTTTTCCTTTTTTGGTTATTCTATCTTAGGATGTATTTTCTAGAAATCTAAATGACTGGATAGAGCAAGGGCTAATTAGAAGGTATAGTGTTTCAAGGGTTGCTCCAAGTATCTCCCATCTTTTATTCGTCAATGATATGTCGATTTTTCTAAAGGGTACCAAGAGCTCTATTGATGCTTGTATGCAAATTTTGCAGTCCTATGAGGATGTATCTAATCAATGTATAAATTGAACGAAAAGTTCGTTTATTGGGAGTAGGAAATGGAGTTCGACTAAGGTGGCTTTAATGAAGGAGTGGTCTTCCTTATCCCATCCTCCACTATCCATCTAGTATTTAAGAGGTACTCTTTTCAAAGGTCGGTGTTTTGGGCGGCATTTTCTTAATTTGGAGGATAAAATTAGGAGGAAAATATCTAAATGGAAGGCTAAATTGTTGTCAATATGTGGAAAGCTAACTTTGCTAAAGAGTGTTCTTGGGTCCATTCCAATTCATGCTCTTTCGGTAGTTTCTGTTTTGGGAGTCCTCTTAAATAAGCTTGAAAAGATGCTTGCAGCTTTCTTTTGGAATCATAATACTCATAATAAACATAACTAGATCGTCTGGGAGACAGTCTGTAAGCCTTACCAGGAAGGGGAATTGAGGGTAAAAAGTCTAAAGGAGGTCTTGGCTTCTCTGGAAGCCAAATTAGCTTTATCCATGGTAGGTCATTTTAAGCAGCTTATATGAGGAAGAAATAAAAGAATCCTATTGGTCACTTGTCATCCCCATGGTATAGCTCTCATGTTTGGAAAGCCATTTTGCCGCATATAAGGGCTATTTTGTTGAATTTAACATGGGTTTGGGTAGAGATGAGGTGTCCTTTTGGGATGTGAGATGGCATAATGAGCAGATTAGTGGTCAAGATTTCTCTTTCTCTAGTAGCTCAGTTGCAAATGTTATGGGTCATATGGAACAACTTCAAGAAGTTAAAGCTCAGTTCCCTAGGTTGGCAAGTGCTTTGGATGCCATCAGGTTGGTGGATGTGCCTGATAGGTTAGTGTGGGATCATTCGGACTCAGCAAATTCTCCTCCAAAAAGTATTGGGAACTATGTAGAATTAAAGGCCTGTATTTTAAATGGCATAAAAAAAATTGGAACAAGTAGCTCCCTATTGAGGTGTCGTGCTTTATGTGGAGGTTGTGGTATGGATGGATACCCATAGATGGTAATGTGCATGGTATTGAGATCTCTCTAGCTTCTAAGTGTGCATGTTGTACCGCATAGGGAGTCGATTACCTATTTGTTTGTGCTTAGCAAGGTTGCTCACCAAGTATGGGGTTATTTTGGTTCTCAATTAAATATTCTTGTTGCTGGCTCTTTGCAAGCGTTGGCAAATGCTTTGTTATACAAATCCAGTTTTTTCACACAAATAGGTTTTCTAAAGGTACTTACTTTTCGTTTAATCTGTTGGGAAATATGGCTAGCAAGGAATCGGGCTCTGTTTGATGGTGCCCATGGTATCTACTCAAGTGATTAGTAATGTGTTGTATTGATTACCTGATTTACAAAAGTTATTTGTGCCTAGATATTCTCTAAATTACATTGAAATGTTGTGCATATCTTCCTATGACAGTTCTGTGATGAATTTAGATGGTGCAATAGAGGGTATTTTTCGTTCTTTTGATTCGTCCATGATGTTAGGTTTCTCCAAAAAAAAATTGGTACTCTTACTAATATGCAAGTTGAAGCAAAAGCAGTATTATATGGCCTGCACCTAGTAAGAGAGCAAAACATTGTTGTTACCTGTATTGAAAGTGATTCCAAAGTGCTAGTAGACATTTTAAATAATAGTGTGGAGGCTTCGTTGGATTTGGTTTATTGTGTTCAAGATATTTTGACACTTCTTCCTGTAGGTGTTTGTATTCAACACATTTACAAGGAAGAAAATCAAGTGACAGATGGCTTCGAAAATTGTGGTCACACTCATCAACATGTGGAGCTTTATTGGTCATAG
This sequence comes from Bretschneidera sinensis, assembly GCA_023935145.1. Taxonomy (NCBI): domain Eukaryota; kingdom Viridiplantae; phylum Streptophyta; class Magnoliopsida; order Brassicales; family Akaniaceae; genus Bretschneidera; species Bretschneidera sinensis. Next base: position 25,620,363 of record CM043704.1, read on the forward strand.
AATACTCTTCTGGAAAGTTTTAATTTAGCTTTTAAGAATGATTTACATAGTGTTATGACTTATAGAAGAATGTAATTGTTTTTCCTTATATCAAGCCTAGGGAATCGCTAAGGTAATGTTTATATCCCCCTTAAGCATGAATGCCCTTCCGACCTCCCTTGTACTTCTTTTTTTATATTAATAAATGGGTAAAGATCTTACCAAATCCCCCTCCACCACAAGGAAGTATTTCTTTTTTATAAAGAAAAAGAGTAAAGGAACATAAGCCAAGTGTTTAGTTGAAGAAAGAAATAACCAAGGCAGCTTGAGGACTGAATATGTTGCAATTCATTGATAACAAAAACCCAACACAGCAAATCATTGTATTGACAACATGTTGCGCTTTCTCACAAGTTTACCATTGAAATCGTCACTTCATAAACCAAACTCAACCTCTTTTCCTTATCCTTCTCTAATTTACATACCCGTGCATATTCGACTCACACCTCTAGTTTAAATAAGTACTTTTCAACAGCTAGTGTTTAACGTACTTTTTTTAGCTTTATTACGTGAAAAAAGACAAAAAAAATACTAGTTTGGTATAAAAAGAAGAGTGAAAAAAACTGAAATTATTTTCTCACAAAACAAATTACAATCCTTTTAATTTTTAAAAATTACAATCCTCTTAATTTTTTAAAAATTAAGAGTGAAAAGTAAAACAAACTAACCTTTTATTGTCTTTATTTTATTCCACTTCTCTATCCTCTCCAAGCACAAGGAAAATATTTCTTTCCTCTCATATTTCTTTTTACCAACCATAGCCTGAAAGCTTGGTTCTTCAATTATAAAATGATAAGTTTAATTGGCAGATGATATTATTCTGTCGTAAACTTCAATAACTAGCTAACGCACAACCCAAAACGTCTATTTGGTTTACAGATATGATTATGTTGGGATAGAATCATTATTATAGTGATATATAATTAAAGTAGAATAACAAATATAAAAACCAAAATACCTTTAGAAACCCAATATAATCAACTCTATGTGTCATTAACATACAATTCTCCATAATCTTCTCTTCTATTTTTTTCATAAGTTTTCCTTCTTCTTTCTTCTACTAACCCATTAACCACTATCAACTTCCCTAAAACTAAACACAGGCACCATTAACAAACCTTAATAGAAACCCTTTCTCTCTCCTCCGCACCATAACAGAAACAACCAAAAACTTAAGAAAACCAAGTTGGTGGCGAGGCCGAGGAAACTAGATGTCTTTACAAACCCAATATAATCACGACTCTGTGCCATTAACATACAATTCTCCATAATCTTCTCTTCTATTTTTTTCATACATTTTTCTTCTTCTTTCTTCTACTAACCCATTAACCACTATCAACTTCCCTAGAACTAAACACAAACACCATTAACAAACCTTAATAGAAACCCTTTCTCTCTCCTCCACACCATAACAGAAACAACCAAAAACTTAAGAAAACCAAGTCGGTGGCGAGGCCGAGGAAACTAGATGGTAGCACAAAGAAGGTCACCCGACGACGACAAAGAGGTCATGTGACGACAACACAAAGGAAGGTTGTGCGATGGTGGCACAAAGGCAACGCAAACCAAATCTAGATAGATCTACCTAGGATCTACCTAGAAGAAGAAGCATAAGTAAAAGAAAAAAGAGGAAGAAGAAGGGAAAGAGAGAAAAGGAAGAGGTGCGGACAAGGAGGAAGAGGATGAAGGGAAAGGGAAAGAAGATGAGGCACGAAAGAGGACAAGGGAGAAGGTGATGCAGATATGGAGAAGAAGAGGCGCTGAGAAGGAGAGGAGAGGAGAGGTGTTGCAGATATGGGGAAGATGAGGAGGAGAGGAAAGAGTAAAATGGCCTATGAAAAAGTTAGTCCAACTAGTGGGATTATGTCTATACGAAGGGGTGGATGAGACAATTTATGGAATTAAGATTGATTTGTCTCGCCTTAGTCCCATGTGAACAGTAAATCCCTCCAACCAAACATGAGATTAACTGTTCATATGGGACTAAAATAGTCTGTCCCACTTTTGGCCCCCAAACCAAACACACCTTAATGGTAGTGTCTTTGACAACTTTACTATAGCCAAAAGTTTACCTATTAGCAACTTTTACGGATAATTATTGCATTTAAAATACAACATCAAGGGATGGATTGGCATTGGCAGCCTGTCACAAATATATGTCCTACGTCTCCAAAGAAACCTGCCCATCGATAGGGCAGACGAACAACTCCACTAGACAAGTTTCATATCAGCATAGAATTCTCTCTGAAGTACTGAGCAACCAATCCTTAATTAACTCACCTAAAGTCCATTCCTTCACCCTGATTGCTCCCCCTCTTATCAAATTCCTCTTCATGGTGACCAAGCCAAAATGGTCGTCATGAGGAGCTGTTAACGTTTCCTGCGACACTAACCATTTGATCTCCCTCAAAATTTCCATCCTGCAAAGTCAATTCCTTCACCCTGATTGCTCCCACTCTTATCAAATTCCTCTTCATGGTGACCAAGTCAAAATGGTCGTCATGAGGAGCTGTTAACGTTTCCTGCGACGCTAACCATTTGATCTCCCTCAAAATTTCCATCCTGCAAAGCACACAAAAAAGACCCCCCAAGAGGAAGCGGATGTTAAGCTTAAGAAACTTTTAGAGCATAAACCATATATTTCTAAATCCTTATCAAAGCAAAACATATATTCGTAATAAATAAACCCATTGGTGGGCTGCTCACCTCCTCGTTCCTATTCATGGAAGAATTCTGTCCAGCTTGGGGTGCTGCCTTGGAGAGGTCCCTCAGAGTTCCCTGATATTCAGAAGTTCAAATATGCATACATGAAGCAGATAAATGATTAAACTTGTCTATGCTCAGCCCGGACAAAAAGAAAAAATCAACAAAGAAATAAAGAAGAATAATCCCTATGCAAGTCTGCAAAAGGACTATGTGCAAAAGTTGATTCATTATTCTCTAACACAAGTACATCAGACATGCAACACTACTTCCAATACAAATCAGCACAATACATTAACATGAAATAAGTCTATTCCCCCCAACAGCAAGTCCTAGAGATAACGTCAAGTGCACAATTGGCAAAAAGAAACATAGAAAGAAAGGGTGAACAGGAAAACCTAGCAATCAATCTTTCTACAGCATTAAAGTAACTTCATTTTTGACGAATAATCACCTCTTCACGCCCTTCCCTGCCCCCAACCAGCTCTTCATGCCCTTCCCTTACCCCCCTCTCCCCATCGAATCTCCCATATACAAACCAATGCACTACAAGCAACATGATCAGTGCTCTGCCAACCCCACCCAAAATATAATGCACGAGCATCAAATTTATGCTTCCTGCTTCCCCAAGTAATAGATATTCCCTCTCGCTTTAGCATGTGGACAAAACACATCCTATTTCCTTTAGATTAAGGAAAAAAAATTAACGAAGTGACAAGTAGCCAGCTTGTAAAGCCTCCAATGGGAGACAGCTTTTTAACTAGGGATGCATCTAAAACTTAGCATATAACTTCGACCCACAAAGGAGTTCCTTCAAAGATTATATCTGCGGCAAAACAGTTGCACAATCTATTCATGTTTTTTTTATAAGTAAAATTGTATTAAAAAAACACTAAGAGGGTGCAACTCAAAGTCAAAAGCTTATTACAAGAGAGGGTATCCACAAAATCAAGGATGTCAAAATCATTTACAAAAAGATTCTTTCTAAACCAAAAATTGAAGGTGGTGAACCAACCATCTTTAATAACCTCAAATGGCAACTCCATCAAAATCTCTACAATTCCTCTCATTCCACACCAGCCAAAACATAGAGTGGAATAAACAAGTAAGTCTTCTTAATCTCCTTTGAAGACTTCAACCCACTCTAAGCCCAAACTTCATTTTTTATGGATCCGACGAGCACCTAAGAAATCTCTAAAATCCTATAAGCCATCTCCCACAAACTTCTAGCCAATGACCACTCCAACAACAGATGAAACACGAACTCGTCACAATCTTTGCATATGTAACACCTATTAACAAGCACTTCCTCCATTATTTGTAAATTGTCAATAGTAAGAATTTTCTGCCAAAATGCATCCCACGCTAAAAAACTTGCTTTTTGGGGGGCCTGAGAACACCAAATTGCTTTCCAAGGGAAGTTGGGGCAGCTATCCACAGGAGCCACATCAAGAAGAACCTTATAAAAAGATTTCACCTTAAAACCTTTATCCGAACAAGGCCCCATCTAGCCAAATCCTCTCTAGTCACATCCAACTTAGCATTATATAAAGTAGGGGTGAGCATGGGTCGGTTTGGGTCGAGTTTTTCTAAAATTTCAACCCAACCCATTCATACTGGGTTGGAAAATTCTCAACCCAACCCAACCCATGAACCCATCCAACCTCAACCCAACCCAACCCATTCTAATCGGTTTGGGTCGATTTGGGTCACCAGGTTGATATATTTTTTTTACTAAATAATTAAACCATACATATTACATAACAAAAAATATTCTATTATATTCAAAACTAAATCCAGTCATATTACAAGTAAAATATGTGTGTCTGACAGCACAAAGAATATTTGATAACATAGAAAAGAGAAAAATTGTCTCATGGACTACAATGGTTGTAGGCTATGCTAAATTTGGTTTTTTTGATGACATGTAAGAGAAAGATGTTGAGCCATAGAATGCCATAATTGGAGGCTACGTTAAAGCCAAATTTGGTAAGGATGCTTTGGCATTATTTCATAAAATGCCAGTGAGTAATATAGAACCTGATGAAATGACCATGATCAATTGCTTATCTGCATGCTCACAACCTGGAGCCCTTGATGTTAGAATATGGATTCATCTTTATATTAAAAAACATAATCTTCATCTAAATGTTGCACTAGGAACTGCTTTAGTTGATATGAATTTAATTTACTTTAGAAGACTGTTCAATTACGAAGGAAATCTGGATTTCTGGACAGTTGCTAATAATATATTTTAGTAACTCAGTATTTGTTGGCCGTGCTAGTGCTTTCTCACTAATCAATCTAATTTTTGGACTATGCTTTAATGCATTTTGAAGCAGCATGAGGGCTCTTAAAATGTCACTGAGAGGCAAATTGAATGGTTCAATAATGTTTGCATAAAAAGCTTCTAACAAGTTGGTATTACTAAGCTTTGTCATACACTCAGCATTTCTTCCATCAACATTATGGTACATCTTTTTGGAATATAAGTTTATCTGCATACATTAATCTCGACTGTAATCTTTTAGGTTAGTGTTAATTTCTATGTTTATTTTATAGTTACAACGGTACAAGAAATCAAAATTTTGTTAGCATAAGTTAATTGTGCATCAATTTATTTTTATTGAAGTTATACTTAAGAATAATTATGAAAACTATTTCATAACTCGAAATCAGTATTTGTTTCTAGTGTAAATATTTGAAACTAAAATCTGGTAATTGGAAAATATGAGACTTGTTTGGACATTGGAGTATTGGCTATGTATAATTTTGCACACTAGTAGTAATTAGAATGAACATTTTATGATTATATATTTTACAATTATACTATAATTATTTATACACTATTTTATATTCGATGAATATAAAATATATAATTATATATTTGATCGGGTTACCAGTTTGGATCGGGTTGAAAATTTTGAACCCATGACCCAACTTAACCCACCGGGTTCAAAATATTTTCAACCCAACCCATCCTATTATATCGGTTTGGGTCGAGTTCGCCGGTCAACCGGGTTCCATGCTCACCCCTAATATAAAGTCTCCAAAAACCTCCTAATCATGGACATTACATATGAAAGACACATCCCAAGTAGTCCCATCCAGTGTTTTAAAAAATGTAATTGGGGCATGCTCCGGGGCGAAATCTGTGAAAAACGCACATGGGCGTGATTGTTGGGGCGTTTTTTTTTTTTTTTGGGTAACCTCAAAACGAGGTCGTTTAGGGTCAAATGAAATCAGCCCATTTATTCAAAACGACGTCGTTTTGGTCAGCCTCTCCTAATTCTTCTTCCCTGCGGCTCAAACTCATGACCTAATGTGCCATAGACCTTACCACTGAGCTAGTACTCTTGATGTGATATAATTACACTTCATAAATATATAATACGTCTTATCTAGTTTAATAATAATTACAAACTATTTAATTAATCACTTACAAATTACAACAATATATAAATATAAGTTATACTTTATATAAATATATATTAATATTTATAAAATTATAATTATCAGACTATAAAGAGTTAGTAACATATTAAACTTTGATAAAAATTAATTAAAAATTAAATTATTTTTATTTTACTATTCTAATTAATTAATTAATATTATTTTATTAAAAAGTCAAAACGACCCAAAAAATTCAAAAAACTTACCAGGATTTTCAGCTTTTTAGGTCAATTTTAAATTTTCAACATTTTGATTGGACGTCATTACAAATGGAACCACTATGTTGGAGGACCATAGCGTAAATTAATGGATACATATGCAACAAACGATAGCGTACGTCTAATATTATATATGATTAAAATTTTCATCAAATTGTTTGATATTTGTGTACAAATATTTTGATAAATATTCATTCATAAGTCTTAAGTTAGTAAAGTTTATTGATAATTAATTTATTTATATGATTTCAATTTTTTAATATTTTTATAATTTAATTAATATTATTTTATTCAAAACGTCCAAACGTTTCAAAAGACTTACGCCCCAACGCCTCGGGACTTACGCCTCGCCCAACGCCCTCGCCTCTTAAAACACTGGTCCCATCATTAGATAACATATATTTACGTTTTTTAGCATACTTCTTTTTCTAAGTAGATAATATTTTCCAAACTAAGAAGATCAATAATGACCTTCACAAGGATGTCTTATCATACTTAATCTATTAAGTTTATCATGACAGGAGTGTTTAACATCCAGCCATGTTGGATACATGTGTTAGACACCCAAAATTTTGCATTCAAACATTTTAATAACACTTAAAAGTGTGCAGAGGTATAGTGCTATTACATTCTAAAGTCAAATAATTTCTACACCAAAGATTTATTTTCTCTGCCTTTATCTTTATGATACTGTGATCAAATAAAGAGAAACTTAGATACATGAAAGAAGATCTGGGAGAGTTGCAGTGTCCAAACTCATGTTCGCTTGTGGTGTTCAGACCATAGGCAAAATGTCGCTGGAAAGTTATATACCACTACATGAGAACTGAATATTTCATTTGAGTTATAAATACTTTCTATTCATACACATTTTGCCAAAATTTAATTAGTTATCTACCCATAAACAAAGTGTATTAGCTATAGTAAGAGAGATTATTATATTTCATCTTCGCAAAAGGTAGATAGATTTTGGGCAGCTGTCCAAACCTCAAGTCCACTGGTACGGCTCACACATCATAGGCTAATGTCATCAGTAAATGATATACAACTGTACGAATATTATTATTGATGTAAATGTATAAATTTCCTAATGTAAATAGGAAACTACGTACATACACTATAAATATGAGTTTCTACTACTGCAACATTAAGCAGTCAGTAAACACAAAAACCTAAATTCTCTTTTAGTCTCTTCATGGTATCAACAGTGAGATCCTAAACCCTAAACAGTGTTCTCTTCTCTTAAACCCTAAATAACAGTAAATTTTCCTAACCGTCCCTCTACTCAACCAGGCCATACAGCTGTCGCCGCTGCCACCCTGCCTCCTGCTGCCAGCGCCGCCACCCTGCCTCTTGCTGCCAGAGCTTCCCTCCTGCCTCCCCCTGCTACCCCCAAACCAGCCCTTCTGCCCACTGAACACATGCTGCCGCCACTGCCAGCGCACACTACCCACCAGCTGCCGCCACCAGCGCACATCTCCCAGCGGCCGTGGCTCCCCTTCCTTCCCCACTTCTGCCCACCTGATCCTGCCAGCCACTGTCACCTCCTCCCTCGCCTCCCTTACTGTTGCATCACTCCTGCCATAGCCACAATACCTCCCCCTGCTGCAGCCGCAAATTCCTACATCTCCCCTCTTCCTGCCATCACACCAGCCGCCTTTGCTGGTGGCGCCACCGGTCCTAACCCTAACCCTACACTAAATTCTCTCCTTCCTGTACCAGCCACCTACCCTTATACTCCCACCAATACAAACCACCTTCTTCCGGTCATCAATCAAACCCCAGCTATGCCCAACACACCACCACCTACTTTTCCAAACCTACCACTATTTTTTGCTCCAGTATCACCAACCTAGTGAGTATAAAATTAGACGACAACAACTATATCCTTTGGCAATCTCAATTTCTACCGGTTCTCATCAATCATGACCTACATCGCTACGTTGATGGTTCCTCTCCCTGTCCCTCTCACCTAGCCCTAACCGGTTACGGTCAAACTGTTCTCAATCCTGCCTACACCACCTGGGTTTGGATTGACCAGTGCCTCATATGTTGCATTAATGCTACTCTCACCTCTGACATCTTGCAAGATGTCCATGATCTCCGTACTTCCCAGGATGTCTGGATTGCACTAGAACAAAGGTACCTTGATCAGTCCAATGCCAATGAGTTTGACCTCTGTCTGAAGCTTCACAAACATAACAAGGATGGAAAGTCAATGAAACAGTACTTTCGCGACCTCAAAGCTATAGCTGATGCCCTTGCTGCCATCAACTCACCACTCTCCACCAAGCCTCATCTCCTATACATTACCAAGCTTGTCTTCAAAATATGAGAGCTTCAACACAACAGTCACCAACACATCAACATCATCTTTGATAGTACAGGAACAACGGATGAAACATCTTCAAGTCACTTCTCAGACTTCTGACCCTCCTACAGCCCTAGCCACCACCACTTCTGGTGCTTCTCGTGGTCGTGACAAGGGTCGCTTAAGCTATCAAGGTCGTGGCCGAGGCCGTGGACGCAATACTAGTCATGGTGACTATACTCAGCATGGTTCAGGTACTGATCACTCTTCTAATTATTCTCCTATATTTAATCTCTCTGTTTTTACTTCCTCTTACAGTCGTGAAGGTCTATTGGGACCGCATCCTGGATCCTCCTCCACGCCATGTCAGATTTGTCACACCATATGTCACCTTGCCCTCAATTGTCCACACCGTTTCAATCATGTTGTCTCGCATGACTTGCCCAAATCATTTGCTACTATGTCTCTTGGTGAGTCTAATGTCGCCCAATGGTACCATAATACGGCCGTCTCAGCTCACATAACTCCTCGATCAAGTAGACTTACTAACCTTACACCTTATTTTGGCAAAACTAAAATTTTGGTTGGTAACGGACAATTGCTTGATATTAATAATGTTGATTCTACTTTCTTACGCATATCCACTAAACCTCTTCGCCTTAACAATGTCTAGCATGTACCCCAATTATATCACAACTCACTTTCTGTTAAAAATTTATGTTCTGATAACAATTGTTTTGCTAACTTTGATGTCTCTCATGTTGTTATTAAAGACAAGAGTACGGGTAAAACTCTTCTCAAATCCTCCAGTGATGGTGATTTATACCCTCTTCCTCCATATTCAGTCACTACCTCTCCTTTGGCGTTGTCTGTCGTCAAGTCTCTTGTGATGTTTGGCATCGTAGGCTAGTCATTTAGGTCCTCGTGTGTGATCTCTTTTACAAACTCATAAAAATATTTCTGTCTTCTAAACATTTTGGTTTTTGTTCTGAGTGTCAGTTAGGCAAGTTTAAGCATTTACCTTTTGATTCTATTGAGCATTGTACAGCACAACAATTAGCTTTAATACATTCTGATGTTTGGCAATCTCCTATTTTATCACATTTAGGTTATCGTTATTATGTTATTTTTGTGGATGATTTTTCTCGATATTCTTGGATTTTTCCTATGCGCAATAAATCTGAAATTTTTCAACACTTTTATAACTTTAAAGCTCGTTGAAAATCAGTTTTCCACCAAAATCAAAAATTTTCAAAGTGATAGTGGTAAAGAATTTGACCAAACGCCTTTCAAACAATTTCTTGTTCATCATGGTATTGCATTTTGTATGTCTTACCCAGACACCCCTCAACAAAATGGTATCGCTGAGCGTAAGCATCGACACATCAGTGAAATGGCACGCACTCTCTTAATTCACTCCTCTCTTCTCGAGTCATTTTGGGTCGATGCTACATGCACTGCACTTTACATTATCAATCATCTCCCTACTCCTGTTTTGCAAAATCAAGCTCCTAATACAAAATTGTTTTCTAAAACTCCTTATTACTCTACCTTTCGCGTTTATGAGTGTGCCTGTTATCCTAACCTCACTGCCAATGCTCCCCACAAACTTGCACCTCACTCCAAACAATGTGTCTTCCTAGGCTATGCTCAAAATTATAAAGGATATAGGTGTCTTGATCCTACCATGAGCCGTGTCTATACCAGTCGTCTTCCATGAACTTTCTTTTCCCTATCCTAGTCTCTCCAAACATGTCCTCTCCACTACCCAACCTGCCACTCCTCCGCTTGTCCTTACCACTACTGAACCTTTACATCCATCTTCTATCTCGTCTGTTGTGTCTCCCAACAACCCTGTGTCCAATATCTTTGCCGCTAGTATAACTTCCCCAACCCTGGCACCTCTTACCGTGCTACCTCCCGCTTCGGCCTCTTCCTCAAAGCCTTCTTAGTCAACTCCCGCACCCACCATCTCATCTCCATCACCAACGGCACCTCTTCCCTTACCGCCTTATCTGCCTACCACTTTATCACCAACTTCGGCCTCTTCCAGTCCCACTGTCCAGCCCCCTGAACCTGTCACTCCCTCTACCTCTACCTCTACTTTTACTCTTCCTTTACTCCTGTCATCCCATGATCACTCGTTTAAAACTAGCATTCGCAAACCTAAACATACTCCTCTTTCCACTACTACCCTACCATATGAACCAACTTGTTTTTCTCAAGAAAATAAAGATCCCGAGTGGCGGTCAGTTATGGCTGATGAATTTAATACGCTTTTAACTAACCACACTTGGAATCTGGTTCCATTTGATCCAATGAAAAATCATTAGGTGATTAGAAAATTGGATATTAAGAATGATTTTCTTCATGGCTATCTTGATGAAGTTGTGTACATGAAACAACCTCCTGGTTTTGTTGATTTTGTTGATAACCTTCGTCCATCTCATGTCTGTAAATTACACAAAGTTATCTATGGTCTGAAACAGGCTCCTCATACTTAATTTCACAGCTTCGCTTCTTTCCTTTTCTTGCAATCGGGCAGACACCTCTATGTTTGTTCTCAAGTCTTCTCACTCTTCTTATCTTACTTCTTTATGTTGATGACATTATCCTCACAGGTACTAATATCACCCTCCTTTTTCGCTTTATTCATACTTTATCTAACCAATTTGCTATGAAAGATCTTGGTGATCTCCATTATTTTCTTGGAATTGAAGCGATTCGTCATCCCACAGTTTGTCTCTCTCAACCTAAATACACTAAAGATCTTTTACTTAAATTTTCTATATCTTCTGCAAAACCAGTTAAAATTCCTCTGCTTTCCCGTCAGATCCTTCACAACATGAGGGTGAACTACTAGCAGATCTCTTGCTTATGTTGTAGCAGAGACCTACTAGATTCGTTAGTTTCTCTATTATTTACATGTGCTTTTGCATCGTCCAGTTCAAGTGTACTGTGATAACATTGGTACCACTTATCTTGCTGCTAATCCAGTTTTTCATGCTCGCACCAAGCACGTTGAGATAGAATTTCATTTTGTTCGTGAAAAAGTCACCCAAGGAAATGTTCAGATTCGCTATATTCCCACTAATGCTAGCTAGCGGATATATTCACAAAAGGGTTGTCTTCTCCTAGGTTTCTTCAACATAAAAACAATCTCTATGTGGCTCCACCTCATTCAAGGGGTGTGAATGTATATATTTCCTAATGTAAATAATATTAGGAAATTCTAGTTCTAATGTAAATAGGAAATCCTAGTTCTAATATAAATAAGAAACTCTCATGTACATGCACTATAAATATGAGTTCTTACCACCGCAACATTAAACCGTCAGTAAACATAAAACCCTAAATTCCCTTTTAGTCTCTTCAATTAAGTTATTAATAACTTTCTATGCATAAAAAAATTCAAAATTTTGAAATACGTTATCTTTTATAGAACAACGTGGAATAGTTATAGTAATGAGATCATTACATTAATCCGTTATTAACAAAGACTACTACATTATTAGCTATAAAAGGATTGACTATGGAACAGTTACAAGTATTTTCAAGTAAAGAGCAAACAGAATTTTAAAAAAAAAAATGTGTGAGGGTTTAGCCCACCAGATTAGTTAAAAAAAGGTACGGTTAGTTTGTACTAAAAACTAAAACTTTTAAGCGAGAGCAACAAAAATTTTCTTGTAGCCCTTTTAGCTTCTTTTTTAATTCACCTCTTTAATAGTTGAAGATCCATCTGTTATAAATAACTATGAAAAACAAAGAAAATCAAATGCCCAAATATATTCTAGCAATCAACTTTAAAACGTCAGTTATGAATTAGCCATTTCTTTTGCCCTTTTAGATAAATGAAAGACCGCAATCCTTATATCAAAGCTCAAATGGCAGGCTTACTACCATGACCACAAAAAAAAAAAAAAAAAATCAAAGAGTAAAAGCTTGTTGGTAAATGATATATGGCTACAAAAAAAAATGTGCGCACACACGTACACGCAGTTTACAACCATCAATCTAACTCGAGAAAAGATGCAAATATGATATAGTGATGAATATCTTCTACAAAAACACGCCACCATGACCATTATCATATCACCAAATGCACAAAATCTTCCATCCAGTATCTATGTAGCCTAAAGAAGTGAAGATCAGTTCCAATTGTAGTGGTCCCCTGGCATGGAATTCTATGTGACATAACAAACTCTAAAGATTATATGCAATGACATCCACTACTACGGAAATATGAAAACCACAAATATAATAAATGAATAAGCCCATAGTATTTCTTTTATAAGTAATGCCCAAAATATTCACCTTGTTTGCCCACATAAGTCCACATGCATTGCAAAGCGTCCTTGGCCCTTCAGGTCCACGTCGCATCATTGGTGTAGACTTCTCACTAGTGCCACAATGCCGACAACTAACATAATCAAGAAACATACAAAAATGAGAAATATCATAAGTGCACAACATCAATCATTAAAGGCAAGGCAGCATATATTGATTTTGATGCTACATCCATGTGGAGGACAAAATTCTAGACAAGGTAATATAAAATCCGTTTGAAACACGATGCATCATAAAGGTGTGAATTATGCACAAGTGAGAGTGAAGGGGTGGGATGGACAGAGGGAGGGAGACAATTTTTAATTGTACACGAGAGAGAGAATGAGAGAGAAAGAGTTGTGAATTAAGCACAAGATAGGGGAAAGGAAGAAAGGAGAGAAAGGGGGGGAAGGAAGAAGCTGATATTTCAAACAGGTGTCATACCAAGTATGATAATTCAACCAGCTGAAAAAAGGTCCTATTGGCACTAGAATGAAAGCAATATAGCATCACGAGATTAATTTAACCACTGCATCTTTTAGCAAACTGTATCACATCCATCTGATCTTTGTTGTTCCAGTTAAGAATCCTATGTCCTTTCCTTTTCCATGAAATATCTTATGGGTTAATCATATTTCCATATCCAATTCATTTATAGAAATTCTTTCTAAACCTATCACTCTTCCCCCTAAATAATTATTTTAATTATCTAATACCATTACTTCACATTCATTTATTAATGTATCTGTTCACTGAAGTCAAAAAAGAAGCACATGACAACCTCAATTTAGTCATTCATCCAAATATTTACTACCAAAGATATTTGTGAAATCTATCAACAATAAGTCGCATGTCTGAACCTATCTGTTGCCAAAATTATTTCATCCAACATCCATAGTTTTTAAAAGCGCGCATGAGGCTCAAGGCCCACCCAGGATCCACGCACAAGGCAAGGCGACCTTCATTAGGCGCACGCCTCAGAGCACCTTGTGCTAGGCGCAAGTCTCTAAAAAAACACGCCCCATACATATTACCTTCTCGTTGGTCTGTTTTATTTATTATTTATTTTCAATAATTGTGTGTACGATAAATGAAGATATGAGGGTCTTATGGGAACAAGTCCCAAACGTCAAAAGAAAAAGTAGAAAAAGATTCTAGAAATGCTGTATTTCTGATGCATATGTTTGTTATCTGTCAAGACTTAAGACTTCAAACAACATCTCTCTCTCAAGAACAGGCCAATCCCTATCTCTCTCTTCTTCTTCTCTCTTTCCTCTTTCTCCCATCTTCTCTTCTTCTTTAGACCTTTCTCTGTCCTCATTCTTTTTCCCTTTAATGCCCTCCTTTCTCACTCTTAGTCTCGCCCCTATTTCTTTCTCTATGTCAGCTACATCTTCCGAAAAACAGTTGTTACTTTTAAAAAAAATCTGTACAGCTATCGACTGCATTCTAGGTCAAAGTTGGCTAAATTTTTTAAACTATGACGGTGGCTACAATTTTTTTAAATTTGTTTTAATAGTTGCAACCTGCAATCAGCAATGCATTCTATTTCTAAGACATTTTTTTTACCGTTTGTTCACTCAACCAACTTTGTTTGGACTCTAGAGAGAAACAGTTACACAAGATATTTTTAATATGTTTGCATCAAAATAATAGTGATAAGTTATTTAGAAATTAAAAACCCATGATTTCTTAATATAGTTTGTTTCATATGAATTACAAGCATTCTATACATATTTTAGTAAATTTGCGCCTCCCCTTCTTCAAGCGCGAGCGTTGCGTCTAGGCTCCAAGTACTCTTTGCAGCTAAGTGCGCCTCGCATTTCTAACAACTATGCCGACATCACTGAGCACAAGGGGAGAAGGTACACTCCGAGCGGGCTTGGGCTAAAGCCCAAGCTCAATTTTTTCTATAAAAAAATCAGTTAGTAAATATATTCAGGCCTAGCCTTAATCCTAGTGTGAGCCCAACCTCCCAACTCCAAAGCCCCAACCCAATTACCCAAGTCCCGAACAACTTAAACCCTCTTCTTTAATTTTTTATTTTACATGATATTCTCTTCTCCGTTTTCTCTCTCAAGTCTCACCAAAATTACAGCACAACAGCAGACCACCATGACACCTACCAGCTACGACAGCAAGTTTTCTATATTCTTTCTTCCTTTCTCTTTTTTCTCTCTTCCTTTCCCTTCCTCAATTTCTCTTTGTTTTCCCTGTCCCTAGTTGGTCACGTTTTCTACTTTCACTGCAGATCAATTGGAGTTTGATATCCTTTGTTGATTTGATAGCTTTCCTCCTCATTTACTAAATTGTACCAACAATAAGTATGTTGCTACAGTATGTAGATTTACCAAACTGTGTTCCAATTTAATTTATTATTGCTTTTTTTGGTTTTTCCAATTAGAGTAAATGAAATAACTTACCAAATACATATTACCATAGAAACTAGATGCTAAGCGGGAGAAAGGAGAGCTTTCACTGTGGATCAATTGGAGTTTTTAGTTTTTCTAGTATAGTTGTATTACTAGCCACTAGATATTAATTTTTTTTTTTTAAAAAAAATTGAGATGTTGCTGGCATTAATCATTTAATTGAGTTCAGCTTTTTGTTGCTTCAATATTCAATCAGTTCAATGCTTTGTTTGAGATTTAGGAAACTGATGATCTGCTATTTGGTTATATTAGTTATATTAGATGGGTCTCTTTACTCTTAAGTTTGTTGCTGCCATAATGCAATTAATTGAGTTTGTTTATGCCATGTGAGCCGATCAAATGAATGAAGTTTGTCAAGTAAAAGGCATCAATCATAAAATCTACTTAAACAGTAGTACTAGAAATATTTGTAGAACTAAATAATTAGAATTTAGGACAAGAAAGCTATAGCAAATGATGTGGTCCATGTGAGCACAAAATCATACCAATTGGGTGAAGCATGTGTCCTATTGAAGGTATATAGTATAAAACTAATATTATGTGATAAAACTTTTATGTATTTTGTGGACTTAGTAATTGCTGAGCAACTAAGTAAAAAATCCGTGCTCAAGTGACAGTAGGAATGATAAATATTTCAGCCCTACCTTAAAAAAAATCATGGCTCGGCCCCTGCTGAGCACCACTACTAATGGTGAAAATGGAAAGACATTCCATTATGGCAGATGGGAAGTACAATATGGGAGCTAGTCCTAAACTGAGAAATTTTGAATGGTGAGCTCCAACTGGCATTTGTTGAGAAAAGAGCACATATCCTCCTTGGCCTTTCTTAGGGATGATCAAGCTTCACGCATATGTTGCATACAGCAGAGTGAGGTTTCATTGGTTATATTTCCTTATTCATAACTAACTTAGATTCCTGTCTCATTCCCATGAATCCAACATTGTGCTATCATTTAATTAGTTATGCTATGATTTCCATGAATCTAAACTTGTGCTGTCATTTGAGCAGTCAAACACTAGACATAGCCCTCTTACATTTTACACTCATTGATTGGTTTATACACTCTCTCTCTTTATTTCGCTCTTTAAGAAGTTGGGTATTTTCTTACACTCTTACCCTTCATCATACTCTACACTTCCATACCTTGTTCCACTCATCCATACTCTTTCAGTTGTTTTTATTATCATATGCTCCCAAGACATGGTCGTCCTCCTGCTTTCTTTCACATTTACCCTATTGATCTGCCTTATGATTGTCCGATCCTCCTCTCTTAATTCTCACCATTCCTACCCATTACTCTTGTACAAAGCACCTCTCCTACAAAAATTAAAAACCCTATTTAGAGAACATGCATCTTTATTACAATTAATTTTTTTATAAGTACATTTGTATTACAATTTTCATCATACACATTTTTTTAGAAGTTAGATTAAAAAAAAGGCATCAAGAGGATGCAACCCATATACAAGGAATCTAGTTACAAGAAAGATAATCAAAAAACTATAAAAGTTAAATATCATTACACAAAAATTCTCCTCAACCCAAAAGAAAAGAAGGTTAAGCCAACCATCCTTAAAAGAGGCACAATCTTTCTCCAAATTCTCAAAAGCTCTCTTGTTTCTCTCTACCCAAGTAACCAACAAAATGGAAAGAGGGATCTAGTTACAAGAAAGAGAATCAAATAACTATACAAGTTAAATATCATTACACAAAAATTCCCCTCAACCCAAAAGAAAAGAAGGTTAAGCCAACCATCTTAAAAGAGGCCCAATCTTTCACCAAATTCTCAAAATCTCTCTTGTTTCTCTCTACCCAAGTAGCCCACAAAATGGAAAGAGGGATGAAAGCAAATACTTTTCCCTTTTTCTTTTGACGCTTGAATCCCACTCCATGCCCCAAGCTCATCAAGGATGGACCCGGCACACACCCAAGAAAGACCCATAAGCCGAAAAGCCAAATCCCAAAGATGACAGATCCAAAAACAAAAAAGAAAAATGTGGTTGACAGATTCGGCTTCCTCCTTACAAAGGTAACATCAATTCACCAAAACTTTCCCTCTTTTCTGAAAATTGTCAATGGTCAAAATTCTTCCCCGAGAGACTTCCCAAGCAAAGAATGCCATCTTAGAAGGAGCGCAGGTCTTCCAAATTGCTTTCCGAGGGAACTTTGTGTTCCCTTCACTATGAGAAAGAAGGGCTTTGTAGAAAGATTTAACCCCAAACTTCCCATTCTCCGGAAGTCTCCATCTCACTCTATCTTCCCTTTGTAAGTCAAGCTTTGCTTGGTAGATCTTCTCATAAAACTCTTCTACCTCTTGGAGCTCCCAATCTTTCACATTTCAAATAAACGGAATATTCTAAGCAACCACCCCATCACTTGAAGACACACAATCACAAATTATACACACATTTTATATTTCCTCTCTTTTTCTTTTTCTTTTTCTTTTTTTATTAGTGCACACATTTTATATTCCTACCTATTTTCGCAAAGCACGTAGTGCATCTATTACTAATGAAATGCAATCCCTAAGCACAAAACATGCATGTGTCTAGTCAGGATAATATGTCCACTTTTATCACAAGCAGCCCACTGCCATATGTGGGTAAAAAATCATGTCTCATAAGCTTAAAGTGCAAACCAAGGAAAGTAGGTTGTATATTCATGTTCAGTTTTCCTCCCCCCACCCCTCCCCTATCCAATAAATTAAGCTTCAAATTTTAGTATTCATCATGCAATTGCAGCATAAATTCATTGAAAAAGCTCATTCAATAACAGATAATATTGATTGTTAAAATTCATATGAGATATGTTGAGATTTATAAGAGAGAGTGATGTAGGATAAGTAACCCAAGAAGAAATAAGGGGATCGAAGAGAAGAATAATAGAGATAGGGGAGAAGAATAAGAGGGAAGGAGAAATCAAAGGAAATTGGGGACAAAGGTGAAGAAATAGGGGCAAGGGTGAAGAATTAGGGAGAGGAGAAATAGTGAGATAAAGATCAAACTTTATTCAATAATCAATGTCTAAATTAAAACCCTAATATGAGTGCTCTTATATAGGTACTAATCCTCAACATAATAGAAAACCCTAATAATATCAATACTAAAAATCTACAACTTCCTACACTAACGTCCTACTAAATTACAACTTGCTCCTAATAAAAGCATATTTACAAAATAATCCCACAAATCTTAAAATAATATATATTTCTTTTCTCATTCTGCATCATTCTACCCCACTCACAAAAAACTCGACCTTGAGTTTTAAAGTGATGTAGTATCGAAATTTTCGAGCCACAAAAAAGCACACAAAAAACTTGAAGCATCTTGATTTTGATGTCACCATGAGGAAACAGGAACGATCTCAGAAAGTCTTTCTTATCAACTTTAAAATCTAGAGGCATGACAAAATCAATAGAAGGGATAGTACGCATAACAATGATGCTCGTATTTTTTACTAGGGCATGCTCAATAGGTCCACTCTGATGTTCCTATACAAATTGTTCTTCAATGGTGGGCCTTGGTTCAATTTGTAAAGGAGATGCATGACGTAAAGCAACCTTCATAGATGGAAGCTCATATTTTTGCATTTGAAGCTTAGCTTTCTGGATTTGAGGCTATTCCTTTTGTGCTTGAAGCTCAAGTTTAATGACTTTCACCTCTTCCAACACCTTTCGGCATAAAGTTTTAAGTCTAGATAACCTTTTGACAACCTCATATTCAAGATCACTGACACCAATTTGAGAAGAGGCATCACATGTAGATGGAAAAATTGTATTGGCACTAGCTGAGTAACACTAGATATCCAATTGGCAACATCCATCATAAATATGACAACTATGAAGGGACGAACGAGCAAAGAGAGCATCTTGATGAGACCAAAATTGCATAAGAGCTTGGAAATATATTTATTTTATCATGATCTTTTCCACTGAAGAAAGAATAAAGCTGAGAATAAAATGATTCTCTATATTCTGATAAAAGATCATGTACATCGTGCACCTATAAATAGGTGAATACAAAGCATAAGGAAAGGAAACAACCTAACTACTTTCCTATTTTAGTGCATTGACTAAATCTTAATGAATATGCTACAGACTTTACAATAACCAAATCCCCTAAATCTCGCTAACATAATCTCGGTTTCCAACACTCCCCCTCAAGCTAGCTTGAAAAAATATTTTCCATAGTCAACTTGCCAATTAAGTAGTTGAATTATCCCTTGTACAATCCTTTTGTAAGAACATCTGCAATTTGCTCAGCAGTAGGTATATAGGTCATGCTGATCACTCCTTTTCCAACCTTCTCTTTAATGAAATGCTTGTCAACTTCTACGTGTTTAGTTCTGTCATGAAGAACAGGGTTGTGACACGTTCATTGGTAAAGAGCTTTAAATTCTTAGGTCTTCTAGCAACCTCTTGATCCACAAGATTTCACAAATTCCATGAGCCACAGATCTGAATTCAGCTTCAGCGCTACTTCTCGCCACTACACTTTGTTTTTTACTTCGCCAAGTAACCAAGTTCCCTCCAACGAATGTGCAATAGCCAGAGGTAGATTTTCGATCAGTGATGCAACCAGCCTAATCTGCATCGGTTTAGACTTCGACCCGAAGATGTCCCTGTTTTTTTAATAGTAGCCCTTTTCCAGGAGTTCCTTTTAAATACCTTAGAATTTTGTATGCTGCCTCAAAATGTTCTTGTCCTGGTGAGTGCATGAATTGGCTCACTCTACTTACTACAAACGCTATATCAGGGCGTGTGTGGGACAAGGAAATCAATCTTCCAACAAGCCTTTAAAACTGCTCCATATCCACCACGTCCTCAGGTTTAGCAGGTTGAAGTTTCTGATTGGGTTCGGCTGTAGTTTCAACCGCTCTACATCCAAGTAAACCTGTCTCACTAAGCAAATCAAGTGTATATTTGCGTTGAGTGATGAATATACCATCCTTGGACCTTGCAAACTCCATACTGAGGAAGTACTTTAAAGTTCCTAGGTCTTTTATCTCGAAATCTTTGGCAAGTCCCTTCTTCAATCTTTCCAACTCGCCAATATCATCTCCTGTCAAGATAATGTCATCCACGTAAACAATTAAGATAGCCACTTTACCTTCTCTTGAGTGTTTATAAAACATAGTGTGGTCTGCTTGACTTTGGCAGTAACCGTGACCCTTAACAACTTTTTCAATGCGTTCAAACCACGCTCTTGGAGATTGCTTAAGACCATATAGGGACTTCTTCAATTTGCACACTCTATCTTCACCAAACTTCTTCTCAAAACCTGGAGGCAGGTTCATATATACTTCTTCCTCAAGATCTCCATTCAAGAAAGCATTTTTTACATCCAATTGCTGTAGGGGCCAGTTATAGTTGATAGCTAAGGACAGAAGCACTCGAATTGAGTTCATCTTAGCGACTAGAGCAAACGTTTCTTGGTAGTCAATTCCAAGGGTTTGTGTAAACCCCTTTGCCACAAGTCTTGCCTTGTTTCTTTCTACACTCCCATCGGCTTTGCATTTAACAGTAAACACCCATTTGCAACCTACGGTCTTCTTTCCCTCCAGTAGTCTCACCAATTCCCAAGTTCCGTTCTTTTCCAGAACATTCGTCTCTTCCATAACTGCTAGCTTCCAGTTCGGGTTATCCAGTGCCTCCTTAATAGTTCTCGGAACAAACAGGTTAGACATATTGGAAATAAAAGCTCTATAATTTTTGGAAAGTCTATCATAAGATAGATATTTTGCAATGGGATGTTGGATACACTTTCGGAGTCCTTTTCTAATGGCTATAGGGAATTAAGGATCAATGGGAACATCAACTGCAGGAAGTGAAGATGAAGAAAGAATTAGATTAGGATTATAATTACCTAAATTACTTGGACCCTTTTCTAGGGATTCTGATTGACTTTGTGGTAGAACAGTTGGCAGGTCTTTACTCTTGTGTTTATTCCGAATATAAACCAAGTACTCAGGTTTGGGAACATTTTATTCCTTCTGTAGCATTTCTCCCCCTACTTGTGAGTCATCAGGTGTTGGCGATTCTAGGTTAGAATCTCCTTCATTCTCCATATGTTGAACATTTTGTTTTTGATTTTGTTCAACATCTAAAGAGGAAGATGAGATAATAAGATTTGGTAAGGGATCCAGATTTGTTTCCCAAATATTAAAATTTTCTTCATTCTCTATCTCCCCCTGAAGACAATTTTTGGAAAAATAAGATTGATTTTCCACAAAGGAGACATCCATACTCACAAAACCTTTTTTTGTTTGAGGATTGTAACACTTATATCCCTTTTTATTTGAAGCATATCCAATGAACACATTTTTCAGCCCTAGGATCCAATTTAGATCTAAAGATACTGGGTAATTGAACATAAGCAATACAGTTGAATATTTTTAATGGTAAATCTGAAGTAATCCTACAATCGGGAAAGGTTTTTCTGAAGTAATCTAGAGGTGTGACATATTGCAGAACACGGGTAGGCATGCGATTTATTAAGTATGAGGCAGTTAAGATAGCATCTCCCCATAAGTATTTTGGAACATGCATTGAAAACATTATCGCACGAGCTACCTCAAGTAAATGTTTGTTTTTTCTTTCAGCAATACCATTTTGCTGAGCAGTGTCACGACAGGTGGATTGATGCAAAATGCCTTTTTCTTGAAAAAAATTTCCTAGATATTCATTAAAATACTCTTTCCCATTATCTGAATGAAACACGGATTTTTTATTCAAATTGGTTTTCAACCATTTTGTGAAAAACTTGAAACACATTTTTAACTTCAGATTTATCATTCATCAAATACACCCAACAAAGACAAGTATGATCGTCTATAAAAGTAACAAACCATTTTTTTTCCTGTCATAGTAGTGATCCGAGAGGGACCCCACACATCACTATGAATCAAATAGAATGGTTTACAGGGACGATATGGTTTTGTCAAATAAGTAGCTCTTCGGCTTTTTGATAGAAAACAACTCTCACAATGAAAGGAATAACAATCCAAAGTTTTGAACAAATCAAGAAATAAATGTTTTAAATATGGAAAGCTAGGATGTCCTGATCTAAGATGCCAAAGAATTATTTTGTCACGAGCAGAAATTGAACTAACACTACCACCATAGCCTTGAGCATTTTTATTTTCGGAAAAATATTCATCAAAGTAGTAAAGACCGTTGACCATTCTAGCACTATCAATCATCCTCCCTGAGTTCCAATCCTGAAATTCACAGTGAGATTCAAAGAAAATAACACGACAATTAGAGTCCTTGGAGATTTTACTAACAGATAGCAAATTACAGGATAATTTTGGAACATAGAGAACAGATTCAAGTGTTATAATTTTTTTGAGTTTAATTTGACCTGTTCCTTCAATAGGTGTAAAGCTGTCATCAGCAATCCTAACTTTTTCTGTTTTAGATAAACATGAATATTTATGGAATAAATCGGGAAGAGAAGTCATGTGGTCAGATGCCCCTAAATCAATGATCCACGGGGCAGATTTTTGGCTACAAGATAGAGCACTAGAATTGCTACCTGTTTGTGCAAGAGCACTACTAGGAGTACCGGATAGTGAATTGGACTTTAGCAGTTTTAGAAGATGATTCATCTGCTCCTTAGAGAAAGGACTTGTCTCGGCTTCATTTGCATAGGAGGTTCCTTGGGTTGGCTTGTTGCTCTTCCAGTTTGCCAGTTTCCCATGAATCTTCCAACAATTGTCTCGGGTATGACGTGGCTTATTGCAAAAATCACACCATATCCTAGGCCTTTCATTCTGCCTTCGCTGATTGAAGACTTTGTTTGCAGTTGAATCGGATGCAATCAAGGCTGAATTCTCCACTGGGGCAGCAATCCCTTTTTTTCCAATCATCACATTCCTGCGACTTTCTTCCCTTCTAACCTCAGAAAAGACAGCACCGATAGATGGCAATGGCTGACGACCGATGATTCTCCCCCTGAATTCATCAAATTCTATATTCAAACCCGCCAGGAACTTGTAAATTCGATGGTCTTCGACCATCTTCCTGTTGTGATTGCAGTCCTCCGGTGACTTCCACTCGTAATCGTTGAATAAGTCCAGATCTTGCTACAGCCTCTTTAGGGAATTGAAGTATTTGGTGATACTGTCCTCTCCTTGACGGATTTCACCAAATTTTATTGTCAATTCGTACATTTGGGACTGATTTCCCAAGTCCGAATACATTTGACTAACATTTTTCCAGAGTTCCTTGGCTGTTGAATAGCATAAGTAACTGGAGTTGATTTCCTCTTTCATGGAATTGACCAACCAGGTCATTACCATAAAGTTTTCAGCATCCTAGGTCATATAGGATGGATCTGCCTTCGTCGGTTCCTGCTTGTCTCTAGTCAGGTACCCAATTTTCCTACGGCCCCGAGTGTACATTCGGATGGATTGAGACCATCATAGAAAATTATCACCACTCAACTTTATGTTGGTAATTTGGACAGAATGAGAATCAGGATTAGGGTTGGGAGGAAGGGTTTCTGGAATTTTCTTGGGGGTTTCGGATGTGACTTCGGAGGACATTGTGAATGGCGGCTAAAGGTGCTAGGGTTTTTTTTTTTTTTTTAGAGAATAAGTCACTGCTATGATACCATGAAGAAAGAATAAAGCTGAGAATAAAATGATTCTTTATATTCTGGTAAAAGATTATGTACATCGTGCACCTATAAATAAGGGAATACAAATCATAAGGAAAGGAAACAACCTAACTACTTTCCTATTTTAGTGCATTAACTAAATCTTAATGAATATACTACAGACTTTACAATAACCAAATCCTTTAAATCTCGCTAACATAATCTCGGTTTCCAACATCCACAACCTAATGCAACACATCCTCCGTGACCGGATATAACACATGATGAACTATAACAAGAACTCGATTAGACTCAATTGCACTCATTCTCATAAGTGGCTGAAATTTTTATTTTGCCTTTTAATTTTTTTTTTCTTATGTTTTTTAGACAAGTATGAAAATAATACTGCAGGTTATCACGGCACTTTTAACGATTTTGGATCATTTTTTTTTTTTGCAATAGATGGGAAAATACGACCTTTCGCCTCTTATTCCACTTGATCTAGAACAAGTAACCCAAAAAAATTGGAGATCGAGGAAAAGAATAATAGTAGGTGAAGATGAATAACAGAGGCGAGGTGAAATCATAAGAAATAGGCAACAAAGGTCTGAATTAAAACCATAATATGA
Organism: Bretschneidera sinensis; assembly: GCA_023935145.1. NCBI lineage: Eukaryota > Viridiplantae > Streptophyta > Magnoliopsida > Brassicales > Akaniaceae > Bretschneidera > Bretschneidera sinensis. The sequence goes on from CM043704.1 coordinate 25,645,075, forward strand.
GTGTTGATATATGGGCACTAATTCTAAACATAATAGAAAACCCTAATACTATAAATACTAAAAATCTAAAATTTCCTAAACTAAAGTCCTACTATATTACTATTTGCTCCTAATAAAAACATATTTACAAAATGATATAATCCCACAAGTAACCCAAAATCCCACAAAATAATGCATATTTCTTTTCCCATTCTACATCAGAAAGAGAGAGAGCTAAGATGGAGAGAGAGAGGGGCTGAGTATTGAAGGGGAATTGGTTACTAACCGTAGTTATATATATAGGACATAATATTGTGAAATTACAAAAATACCCCTTAACACTCCTAAGTTCTAACTCTAACACTCCCCTCAAGTTCGAGTCTATAAATGCACCAACTTGTTAAAAATATACCCAACTAACTTGTTATAAATAGATCCAATCCCATGTACAGCAATACTCATAAAAACAGCACCAGGCCAACAAGACCCAAAAACACTATATCAACAAGATCCATCAAACACTAGATATCAATAAGATCCACAACACAACAGAACTAGAACGAGTTGCTACCCATGGGACGGATCCAACAACGCATGCCCAAATCCGAGTCATGTCAACAAAAATGTGGAAGAGCTGACAGATCCAAGTCGAGACAACTTCACTAACCTAACTCGCGAATTCTTCTTCAACAGCCACAGATTTGTAAAACCAAACACAAGGTGGGCGCGACAGCTACTACAACAAACTCCGAGCAACATCGGACGGACACAACGGCAGCCAAGAGACGACGGCAGAGACACCAATGCCGAAGAAGAAGCAACTAGCAACTGAGAAGAAACAAAAACAGAGAGCCGGAGAAAGAAAACCAATTGCACGATAGATGCAAATAGATCTTGCCGAGGAAGACAAGATATTGGGTTTCGTGTCGCAATGGAGGACAATGTAGAAGACAAGCGATACTAGTTTTGCGACGAAAAATGACAAGGGCTCGCTTGATAAGAAGAAACACGCCGGAGAAATTGACCGAAGAGAACTACACCTGTTGGAAAAGGAAAGAGATGATCGGAGATGGCTACCTAGGATCTCAAACCCGCTCTGATAAAATGTTGAGATTTATAAGAGAGAGAGAGAGGCTAGATGCCGAGTATTGGAGGCAAATATGTTACTAACCCCAAGGTTAATAGTGATATATATATGACATAATATTGTGAAATTACAATAATACCCCTAACGCTCCTAAGGTCTAACTCTAACTCTAACAAGATACAATCAACATTCATGATTAAATGATGTGCCTTGTTGCAAAGTCGTCGGTTGAAACCAATTTACAAAAACCAAGATAATGTATACACAAATATATATATAGAGAGAGAGAGAGAGTACAGGTAATATACTACAATACAAAAAGGAGATTTATCATACCGTATAATACAACATGTATCACGCAAACTGCAATTTGTGCCACGCTGAATAGGGTACTCTTTTGATAACAACCCGCAGAAATTTATAAGCAAAACAATTTTTTGAATTTAATGTTATTTTGTTTAAAAGGCCTATAAAAGCTTTCTTGAGACCTTTCAGTTGCGAAAAAGGACATTTGTTTTGCAATGTTTGCAACATTCAAAAGTTCTAGAGCTTTCGCTCCTCTTGGATGCAAATTAAATTAGCTCATCAGAGCTCATACACTAATATTTCTTTGATTTAAATGTCTTAAAGTAAGTAGAGGACTAATTTCGTTCCAGCGAGATTCCAAGATCACCGAGTACCAAAAATTCTACTAATTCTTCCATTACGGGTATCCAACAATAGATTTTGAATATAATAAGTAAACTTACACAATCTCTTGATTCTGAGACCCATTGTCGTCTACACCCCAGCTCTGGTTTGAACCCCAACTAATTGTTGCTGATGTAGAATCATCGTTATTACATTTTGAAGATGTAAACTGACCTTTATTTCGCTGCATCCTACGAAAACAACAATGAAAGTATTCAGGAGGACAACTTGGAAACTATAATTCTAATACTGCCAGAATTCCATTGATCAGGCAGTCAGCATATATTACAAAAAAATATATATATAGCAAAAGAAGACAGAAAAAGTTATCAATATATATAACAAGTTTTTTTTTTTACAGGATATATGACAAGTTTGCATCACCCAATTTGAAACCCTCTGGAAAATGGGCAAGCTTCATCCACATAAGTGTATTCCTTTCTGGGTGTCATTGACAACATTTGTACAAATGGACTTGATATAAATTTATATACAAAACACTACTACTGAAAATGTAGAAATCTTAATCTGCCAAATCACTTTTGTTAGGATGCTTCTCGTAACCTGCTGTATTAGAGCACTGGCCAGCAGCAAATATTAGTTTTTTTACCAATTTTATAAGTTATGTCACCCCGCAGGTATTAGTTGCATATGGAGTAAATATAAACAAAAAGAAACAGAGGTTATATTTTTTTTGATAATTCAAAGCTTATATATATATATATATATATATATATATATAGAGAGAGAGAGAGAGAGAGAAAGTGAGAGTACCTACAACTTCAGTTTTTATTGATTTCCAAATCTGTTATATGGTCAAGAAGTTCAATCGTGTCTCGGCAAAAAACTTGTTAAAACATAAATAATCCAGTCTATTAAGACAAAATAGAAACTAAAGTTGGACACCAACTCTTTACGAAAAGAAAAGCAAAGGAAGGAGATAAGAAAATGTCTATCTAAGAAAAAGCATGTTGATTCTTACTGTCAGATCACTCAATGAGGACATCCTATTTCTTTGCTCAATAAATGCCAGAGTCTAATCCATTGAATTATTATAAGCAACTGACACCTTGGCAGTCTTCATTAGTTCTAGGATATAAGCTAGTATGCAATAGCTTATACTTCCATAATCAATTAAAATGCATAATAAGTAAGTTAAACCAATGGATAATCCTATTCTTCTACAAAAATAAAGGTTAGTATAAGTCATAATAAAGGTAGATGACATACCTAAGTGCTACCTCTTTACGGACCGTATAACGAATTTTCTTGTCAAAATTCCTTTCTTTTCGCTTCTCACGGAATTTAATCAGTGAAGCCAATCTCTGGGGGACACTGAACCGTTGTGGAGTACCAGGTAGGCCCTGCTTCAGTGATTAGTTAGTAAAATACAGGAAGAGACAAAAAGAATTTGTTAATTAATTGGCTATTCAGATTGTGGGTTGGGCATGGCCCAATTGGAACCACTCCTCTCCTCGGAGAAGGTCCCAAGTTCAAATCCCCCCACTCCCAATTATCAAAAAAATAGAAAAAATTGGTTATTCAGATTAATTACTATACCCTATTATTATGATGAGTGGTTACTGGGATAGCAGGTATGGTCTGCGGTACTTCGCGACCCCCCAATAACAAAAGCACAGCTTGAACCTGCAGAAGATATCCAAATAGGATTACAGCTATTCTCTTTCATAAAATTCCATAAAGAATAATACCCGACAAATCCTAGAGATATGGAAAACACGAAATATCCATCACCTATTTTTGCATTCTACTAGAGTAAATACTTCGAAACAATCTAAAAGATGTAGTGACTATAATGTAGCTATTAAGTGCAACAATGTTAAGTAATAAACTCTACTTCCTAAAATATTTTGCATCAGATTCTATCTTAAAGTAACAGACATGGGAAAAAGGGTACAAAGCGGACATAGAGCAACTCTGAGGTTTGCTTAAGATGAGGCATGGATTGGAACCACTATAAAGAACTTTATGGGATTATGGAGGAGACTTTAAGCTCATAGTGGTCATGAAATGAGAAAGGCAACATAACCCTATGATATATAATCTTCTTCTTTTTTGATTGAAGATGATATATAATCTTCTGTCGTTTCTTAATAGTCCAAATCTAAGATGTTGACCATAAACTAACCAATGACAGGTTTAAATCCTATTCGGGAAGATTCAACTTGTCTCTGACCAATGAATTCAGAGTGCAATGGTTTGCTTAGATCAATAAAAGTAGTTTCCTTCTATCTTTGTTTCTATTGCGCCCTATCACGTTGTATTACATTTTTCGAGCAGATTTTGCCTTAGAACAATGGGAAAAATCAACTTGAGACTCGTAAGATTTTACATATATGGAACATAGCATCTAATGCTATAGTTTAAAAATAAATAAATAACAGTAACCAATGATAGATATACAATAAGATATTATTTTTTTAAAAAAGCAATTTCACAACTAAAAAATAAATAAATTAGTAAAGAATGATTAAGATAAAAAAAAAATGTGGCCAATACTTTAACAACTAATAAAATTATGAATGCAGCTCATATGGTGTATCTCCCAAAAGTGATACTTCAGACATTTTAAGGCGTATGCAACTGTCAAATCCTTGCACCTCCACTCCATTATTACCTTAGTTTATGTTTGATAGATTAACATCAACTTCCTAATTTATAGCATTTTCAATTATCATCAATTTATCTTATCAAAGGCTATTTATTGTAACCAACTAATTATAAATATCAAATATGCCAGATAGTTTTAAAGTTCAACATAAGGGCTCAAGTACTTGTTTAAAAGCTTGTTTGTTTGCTCTTGGCCAACTCAACTATGATTGTTTACCACTAAATGGGGTCAGCTACATGCATCCGTTTCCGTTCTGCTCTGGACCAAATCCAAATATTCTACTCTAATCTTGTGCACCACATGACGATCTCTTTAACCACATTCACCATACAAGACATAAAACTTTAACAGAATGTAGTCTTTTTCGCATTTGATGATTAACACACAGTCTATAATCACATCCGGCCCAAAATTATATCCCAAAAGAGAATAAGAAATCTATAAAGAAGTAATACCTATACATAGGATAATACACATGAGCGCATGTGCGTGTGCGCTCACACGCGCACAACACATAAAGAAAGCTCCTGCAGCAGCCACTTATGTTCTGGCAAGCAACCAAACCTCTAATTTGGGCATCCAAATCTCTAATCCAATTCCTGTCTATTTCCTCGCTCCCTCCCTCTCCTTCACTATACTAACAAACATCTCAATTTTCCAAAGCAATTCATGATCCTGTTTATCCAACAGCTCAGTTTTTCCTCTTAACACTACATATGGTATGAGATAAGAAAAAAAGAGAGAAATAAAGGTACTAAGGCAGTTTCCTATCGGTTCAAGAAGGTAAAATCTATTAGCATTCCTTTTATTAAAGAAAGAAATAAAGGTACTAAGGCAGTTTCCTATCGGTTCAAGAAGGTAAAATCTATTACCATTCCTTTTATTATCATTCATGTTTACAATTCACATATGGATGAAAAAGGCTTTACTGAATTTGGAAGGTAAGGAAATCCCTCCAGATTTGATAATGTAGTTTCCTGTAATTTTCTTCAACCAAATGAGAGGAGCAAAATCCATTCCCATCTCTTTTCTTTTCACTCTTTTCCTTAGACTCCAATAAATGGAGAGTTCAACCCATATTTTTCCTTCTTTGCTGTTCAGAAATCGGTGTCAATGTTGCATTGCATTTATTTTGATCAACAATTATGAGCCAAATACATCAAACATCCCTGTAAAATAGATCACACTCATTTACACAAACCTTTACCACAAAATTTCATAGCGTCCAAACTATATTGACAGATAAATATCAATAACAAATTCAAACTGCGATAAACATTTAATGCTCAAGCACATAATATAAAATTAAGTTACACTAGAATTAAACCGAAAAAACATGCACTAAATAATCCAAAACAGAACTAAAAGCAAAGTACTAACTCAGGAACAACTCAAAATCACCTTTTCGGGTGAGACAGAGTCGAACACATAAACCTGACCCTGAAAAGACAATGTCAACTGGTCCACATTTTCACCCCCCTGATCGATCATTTTACCACGATTATTGGAAGGATTACCAGCATGAGATGGCGCATCCCCTTCCACTCCCTCATTTATTCCACCACCAAAGTTACCGTGATCATGCTCATCACCCATTCCGATCCCATTGCTCATATGGTGCAAACCATGACGTTCATAAGCTACATGCATAGGATGTTGTGCATCACCCATATGCATTCGGGCATCACTCCCATGAATGTCATCCATGTTACTCTTCAATACGTACCCCAGCATAAAAAGGGTGTTACTTTATGCATGTATCTTGGTTTATGCAATATATAGCACCAACTCAGCTTCACCTACACGATAAAGCAGTGCAATCAATTCAAGAATAAATAAACATATCACTCAATTTACCACCAACGAAATGTAAAAATTCCAAACTAAAGTTCATAGAATGAAAGAGAAAAAAAAACGCAAGACACTAATAGATGTACTCTTTGTCTACTTATTCATAAGCTAAACGCCATTAAACTAGCAGGTATCTGTCAGTGAATTACCCATTTAGCTTAACAACCCACAGAGGCAGACACCTGAATAATTTCCCACGAAAACTAAACTATGCAATGTATGCACTCTCGCATGCTTTCTCAGCCAAATATTCAATCTTTTCGTGTTAGATTCCAATTCCCCACTTGAATTCAACTAACTCAAAAACAAAATAAGATCTTTCCGATTCCTAAATCCAATTTTCAATGGAAATGATAGATCGTCTCAACGTTTACCCTGATGCATCCAGAAAACGAAATTTTCTCTCTTCAACAGCCTAGCCCTAGAAAAATAATAACAATTAGACTTTTGATTCTCTGCCGTCTACCTTTAACAACTCAGAAGTAGAATGCAGAGCTATTGAAAGAAGTAGACTGGAACAATCGACTTGTTTCGAGTTTTATCTTTTTGGGTTATCTTAGTAAAGAAGAGAAATCAGGGTGCGGAATAGGGTATTTTGGGGAGTTAAAAACTTAGGTGATTTAAGTTGGATTTAGCATATAAAGTTTTGTCAGCAAATGAGCTTACAAAAAAGAGGGGAAGACGTTGGAGAGGACATCATGAGGTGATTTTTTTTTTTTGACGTGATTTGAATTAATTTAAAGCAATTTATTTTAATTTAGTTTAAATACAATTTCAAACATAAATTTTGTCATTAAATGAGTTTCAAGAATCTAATGATAAACAAGGAAGGCGAGACATAGGAGAAGACATCATTAGGGTGACTCGTCAATGGGTCTACCAAGTAATTAGTTTGGTATCGAATAATTAAAATTAACTATTTGTGGTATTTGTGCAATGAATGAAGCTTTAGTTATTTAATTTATTTAACAATGTTATTATAATGTACAACGTTATATAGTATTATGAATTAATTATATTTTTAAAAATCAATTATAGGTGTCTTTCGCTTTTGATGCATTGGTGAGAGGCATCAAAATTTTTGTCCAAGAAGTATGGTTCAAAACCTCACACTCTGCTAGTCAAAAAAAATCAATTACAAGTATTAACAAAAACAAATTATAGACATTATTAATTGTAATCTATTATATAATAGTTTAGACATTTTTACATAATTTTTTCTTTTAGTTTTTTCGCGAGCTTACAATTCTTACTAAAAGTATTGATTTTAGATATCCAAATTTTGACACGTCGGCTTCTTTGAGAATGGCTTAAAATAATCAAATATTTGAGAATCTTCATTCCTTTGCTTGGCTCAGTAAGTTTAACCAAAGAAAATAAATGAAAAAACTTGCGGCTAATTACCCGCATATCAAATTTTCAAATTTCAAACTTTAAATTTTTATCTTCTAAAAAAAATCAAACTCTCATTTCCCCAAATTTTATTGTAAGTATATCTCTCTCTACACCAATCAACACAATCTTCAAACAAAACTATGTATGTAAAATAGCCTCTCCAAATCTACTCAAAATTGATTGTTTATATTGTAATTGATGTGATCAAAATTATCCAGTCCAATAAAAACTAAACATGTGGATTGCTACCCTCTACTCAGTAACCTACCTCGTTTGTAATGATGGACGCATCACCACATGTCTTAAAGACTCTGATCTTGATGTGAGAACTCATAAGTAAAGGTCTTCTCACAACAGGCAGAGGTCTTCTCACAACAGACAAAAGTCTTCTCACAACAGGCAAATGTCCCCTCACGTCAGGCAGAGACCATCCATCGCATGGCTCAAGGCTCAAGAGTCACATCCCAACTATATCCTACTTCGAAGTCCTAGAGATAAAGGTTACCATGCCTATATAAGGGGGTTCTAATACGCAGGCCAAAAGAGAGAGATGACACAACTAGAGATCATGACAGAACCACACAAACAAAAGAAGAGAATAAACCTAAGAAAAACTAAGATAACAAGGAGTAAATACACAAGGAACAAAGAGAATTATTTCAATTCTCTCATCCTCCCCTACACTCTCTCACCTCAATATTATTCTAAATTTTCTCCTTACCTCTTCTCGAATACCCCTACTGACTTAACCATCAGAGGGTTCCCCCCGGAGCACAACGCTCCAGGGGACTTTTCTTACACATATTCCTACGCATCAGATGTACAGGGAATTAAGCCTCCTTAAAGTCCTCTCATACAACAAAGTTCTTTATCAACTCTCCGTAGAAGGCCAAGGAAATCAAAGCATCCTCCATCATCTTTTTTTAGCATCAACATATTGGCACCGTCCATGGGAAACGACAAAATATTCTCATGATGCCACTTAAAAGCCCCTGAACGGTCTCACCCTACAATTCATAATGTTGTAACCCATCTCATCCTAAATATCCTGATATTATAGCCTTGAGGTGCTCCATTCAGCCCCAACAAAGCTAAGATGGACGACATGACTGTAATACCCGTACCCTTAATATAAGGGTAAAAAAGAAAATTTGAATTATATATTGAACTTAATATAAATACATGAAAATTAAAAGTTGAATTTGAAAGAATTTTGAAGAAAAATGTTGAATGAAATGGAAGGTTGAATTTGAAATAATTTCTGAGAAAAATGTTGAATATTTTATTCAAAAAGAGTTAAAAAAAATTTACAAAGAAAGAAGTATAGAAATTTTTGAAAGATTGAAGGAAAGAGATAGAAATTTTTTTGAAAGAAAGTTAGAAATTTTTTTTAAAGATTAAAGGTTGGATCAGTTGACCGTACGATCGATTGATTACCCAACCAGTCGATTAGTAAGGGTGATCGGTCGGCTGGCTGGGTGGACTAGTCAGCTGGTAGCTGATCAACGATGAAGAAATGGCATGTTCGTAAATTTTTAATGAATATAAATCAGTTAGTTACTGACCGATCGACTAGCTGGAGGATTGGTAGACTAGCAGTCGACCGGTATTACAGGGGCAAACTTGTAAACTTTCATAATTGGTTAACCGATCGATCGGGTAGCTGACTGGTTAAACCGAAAAAGTTCATATAAATAGAATTTTGAAGTTTAAAATCAGTTTGCAAATTCATTTTCTCTTTCTAAAATCACACTCTCTCTAAACAAGCTATAAACACATTCAAACACTTTGCAGTTGAAGAATTTGATAATCTTGTCTTGAAATCGAGTAATTTACGAAAGGATTTTCCAGAAAATCTTAGAAAGAAGCATTGAAAAGGAAAAATTTATGAATTTTATTGTATTAATTCAAGTTTTTGAAATTATTCTTCTTCCTTTCTTAAAAGAAGCTTTGAACTTGACTTCAAACATAACAAAAGTAAATTCTGTTGAAAGTATTGAATTTAAATAACTTAAACATGTATATATGAAATCTAACCCGGTACAAGGTATAGAAAATTTAAATAAAGATAAAAAAATTAATGAGTATGTTATTATGATTAGGTGGTGGTGATCTGCAATCTGGTGTAATTGCTGAAAGAAACAAGAAAGGAATGGAGGTGGCCCACGAGTAGCTTTAAATGCTACTTGATGAGTTGAATTTACTTTTAGTAAGTGAGACAAACATGAAATGTATATAAAAGTTAAAATGAATGAAAGCATGAATTATATATTGAATATATATTATGAATATGTTGAATTGATGAAATATATTAAATATGTATTAATTTGATGATTTAATATAAGTATGATTTATAATATGATTGAAATGAATATAAATGAAAAGTTTGGTGAAATTATATCATTGAAAAGATAAATTAATAGAAATTGATGAAAAATATGTTGAAAAGATAAATAAATAAGTTGATATTATATGATTGATAAGTTGAAAATGTATATGAAGACATAATTTGATTTTATTATGAAAGGAAAGTTTTCATGAAAGAAATAATTGGATTTGTATGATATTATGGTATGTATGTTTGCTTGTTATTGATTATGTTCATAAATGAAATACCATAACCATAACTATTCTGGATGAAGTATGTCGATATGTGAGAAGACATTCCCAGAAGTTATACAAGAGATTGGTATTTCCCATACGTTGATAGTATGGAGTCATAATATGAAATGATGTAATGAGAAAGAAAGAAAGAAATGAAATGATGAGAAATAAATAAATGAATGATGAAATGAGGATGTGAATGCATGCATATATTTATTCCTATTATTATTGAGATGCTAAGGCATCAAATTGATTATGAAATGATGATAGAAATATGAGTCTCATAATGAGATAGTTATGATGAGAAAGCGATTGAAAAATAGATGTAATATGATATATATAATAAATTATTGCTTGTATGATGTGAACCTTATGATGAAAATGATATTAAAATGATAGTCTTGAGTTGATTAAATATATGAGACAAAATCTAAAAGAATGTATATATGATAATTGAAACTATATGATTTAAAAATGATTGATAAATTATTTGAGCTATTTATATGGAAATTGATAGATGAATAATTATCTTGAATCATGATTATAAATGACTGAGATATAATTATGACTAAAAGTATACAAATCGAGTACTTCTAGTAAATTGAATTCACTGAGCTTGTGAAGCTCACTCCTTATTGTTAAATAAATTTCATGATGCGGGCAGGGCCGATAGATTATTGATCTAAGACTCAAAGTGAGTAGCTTAAGTAAGTCCTTGTGGTCAACATCCTCATATTGTATAAAGAAAGAAAAGAAAATTTTGAGAAAGACATATGTGTATGTTCATACATATTGTATATATTTGAATATTATATCTGAAAGGTGTAGTTCCTCTTAAAAGAGTTGAGAATATTATTGAAATTGTTATTTTCAGTTGATGATATTTTAGTTGTTGCATATATGTGTTGTGCTTGGCTCTAAAATGTATATCTTCGTTTCAGGGAGAGCTCACCCTGGATAGATCATTATAATTTTGGTATCAGAGCTATAGGTTTTATGATTCTATAAACTGCATAAAACTTAAGAAAGTGGAAGCCTAAAACAAATTATATTTTAAATGCAGAATTTGAAGATGCCACATGGACGTAACAGACTTAGAGCTAGAGTTGTGAATCGGAGAGGGTGTGATAGGCCCCCAATGTATAGAAGGGCAGAGGTTGAGATTGATGTTAACTCTGTGGTTTCTGAAAGGGAACATGTTGATAGTTCACCTAGTACTAGTGGTGCAGTGAGGGAATCTATAGCTGGAAGAGATGGGTTCAGATAAGCTTTTGCTCATGCTTTTGATAGGATGAATCAAGCAGATGATGGGATTGATAGTTAATAGCGTGGATTAGATGAGTATGTTATATCAGAATTTGATATTGTTTTAAATCTTGTGAGACGTGATGTTCAGGAGAGAGAGGGTGAGTTTGCGAAGGAAATACATAGCAATTGTTTAGCTAGATTCATTAAGTTGAAACACTTGTCTTTTAAGGGATCTGATAACCCTTTTGAAGCTGAGTTATGGGTAAAGCATGTAGAAAGTTTATTTGGTATTTTGCTAGTAACAGGCAAGCAGGGAGTTACTTTTACTTCTTTTCAGTTAGAGGATGAGACTTCTAATTGGTAAGATGATACTCTTTCTAGTTGCCGGGGAATTGTTTGGTTCCAAAAACTTGTTGTGATTTTTAAATTACTCGCAAGAGCATTAATCGTTTGCAATATAGTGTTGTGCAAGTGCGAGGTCGAATCCACAGGGAATTGCGTAGTGAAAATAGCTTTTTATCTAAACTAACTCTATTTTAACCTAGTTCCGAATTTTGAATTGTCTTTTGCAAAACAAATATAAACTAAACTAAATTGATTTAAAGACTAATGATAAAAACACTAAGGTTTCTGAATCCACCCCACCAAAGTAACGCATATATTTTTATGTTCTATAAAAATAATCTATCAAAACATTCCATGAATCCAACTTTAAACAAATCACAACAAATATCCCAATTAAACCAAAACAATCCAATGTATCCGCTTTTAACAAATCACAAAGGATATCCAATTTAATCAAAAACGATTCGATGTATCCATCAGATGAAACACACGGAATATCCAACAGAACAATTTAAAAACTATCAATCGTAAGAATTTACTCAAACAATTGGCCAGAACATTTATACTAAAAAAAACATCAGAATTATATAAACAAATCTGAAAATCTTATGTCAAACAACGGTGAGGCTTCATCTTAAACCTTAGTTGAAGATTTTAGCCACTCATAATCATGAAACTAAAGTTCACAATAACAGTGCTAAACATTAAAATAAAAAAACAGTAAATGAAAACTGACTATACATGGAAGAAATTCCACTCGCTGTTGGGTGGCGCTTCCCCTAGTGGTAGCAAAGCCTTCGGGATCCACCAGAATGCTAACAGACATCCACCGGATTGCACACCGAATGATGAAGGGAGATGGGGCTTTTATAGGAAAATTTGCCGGAGTACAATGTGTTTCAAATTCGATGTGGGATACTGCCCGAGTGCGATTGATCATAGTCTGGTGCACTCGAGCACATACTGGCGCACTATAAAGCATTTTTAACCGATGTGGGATGTGCGAGTACGCACTTGCGATCGATCACAAGTCTGGTGCGATCGAGCACACTAGGCATCTTCAACTTGACCCATGTCTACTAAAACTGCCATAACTTTCTTTAGAAAAATCATTTTTACAAGCCATAAAATCTCTCAGAAAATAGACTTCCGAATCTTTCCAAGCATATATGGCTCATATCCTGGTTCTTCCTGAATCAATACAATAAAATCCATAAAAAATGACTGATCTGTATAGGCAATTCTGGCAATTTTAGTGAAACTCCTTTCCCAGTGCTTGTAAACCTGAAAAACAACGAAAACAACTCAAAGTAACAAATTCTAACGCTAATAAATGTAAATTAAGTGGCTAAAATATGCAATATTTTTCACTAATCATTTTTTTTTCCAGTTAGAGGATGAGACTTCTAATTGGCAAGACGATACTCTTCCTAGACTGAGTACAGATGTAGATCAACCTTTAACCTAGAACAGGTTTAAGGAGGTATTCTTTGCAAAGTATTTTTCATATACTTTTAGATCCTAGTCGGAAAGGGATTTTATTCATTTAAGAGCAAACATAATGATTGTGGCACAATATAATGTTAAATTTGTGGCTTTATCAAGATTTATTCCTGAGCTTGTAAATACTGAGGAGAAGAAGTGTAAGAGATTTCTTGATAGCTTGCATTTTGAGATACAATCCAAACTTTTGTATGTCAGGCATTTGAATTATGCTGCTTTGGTGGAACGTCGCTTCAGATTAAAAAGGACATGGTTAAGTATAGAGGACGTAGAGAGTGATTAAAGAGGACTAAACCTGAGGGTTCTAGAGGTGGTAGTATGAGTATTTAGGGTAGGCGACTACCCTAGAGGGGTTGTTCCTTTTCACAGGGACCCATTATTCAGAGTCAGCAAAGACATAATGGATCTGTAGCTTCAGTGGCTCAAAATTATGTTTGTGGAATCCCCATGTTTGGGAAATAACCTATAAGAGTTAGAGGATTCAATAGAGGTAGAAGTGTACCACTAAGGGGAGGTGGTAGTATTACATTTGATATAGAGAGTTGAGCATATTAGAGGTATAATCAGATAGGATATTTATTCAAAATTGTCCCATTTTGATGTGTTTTGTTTATGGAGATGGTGGGCAGATCAATGTGGATTGTCCATTGAAGAGATCAGTTGAGATAGTTTGAGGTGTTGGGAGAGGACAAACAGAGAGAGGTGGTGGATCTGGGAGTATTCGGGGTAGAGCTTCAGGTATAGGACTAGTTACTGAAAGAGGATGTGATGGTCGGATGAAGGTCGGAGAGAGTAGAGTATACGCACTGACCCAGCAGGATGCCCAAGCAACTTATGATGTTATAATGGGTATAATATTTATCCTTGATAGACCCGTTAGATTATTATTGATATTAGTGCATTCTTTTGCATCCAATGTGTTAGTCCTTTAATTAATAATATTGTTGTTGAGGTTCCCATTAGGGATAAAATTGTGATCAGAAATGTTTATAAGTGTTATGTGGTTCGTATGGGTGATGGAGAATTTGAAGTAGATTTATTATCTCTGAATATGATTGATTTTGATTTTATATTAAGGATGGATTGGTTGTCTATGTATCATGCATGGGTTGATTATTTCAGGAAGAATATAGTGTTTAGAATACATGTGCAGAAAGAGTTTAGCTTTTAGGAAGAACATAAAATTCTCTCAAATTGTCTTATTTTTACCTTGACTGCTACCAAATGGTTGAGGAAGGGCTATGAGGGCTATTTAACATATGTGGTGGATCCTAGAAATGAAGGTAGAAAGTGGAAAGAAATCTTAGTGGTGAGAGATTTTTATGATTTATTTCCTGATGAGTTGTTTGGTTTGCCTCCGAGTAGGGAGATTGAGTTTTATATTGATGTGATTTCAAATTCTACACCTATTTTAATAACACCATACAGAATGGCACCCACTAAGTTAAGAGAGCTGAAAGTTCATGTTGGTATTTGTCTATGGATTAAACGGGTTGAAGAGTTCAGCATCAAGTCCAGGTGTGCGCCGCGGCGTAGATGGTATGCGCTGCAGCCACTAGCAAAGGAGGAAGTCTAGGGAAGTGTGCACCACAACACAGCCTTGCCCACACCACGGTGCCCAGCAAAGATGAAGACCTGGAAGTGGTGTGCCCTGTTGTGAGCCACGACTCGCCCTGTTTTGGGCCGTGGCTCCAGGCACACCTGATGCCAATTTTCAGCACTTTTCTCTTGGTGCGTGGGGCTTGGTTAAAATGCATAGGATCACTTAAGGGCTACGATTGATTGGTCCTCAAGATCTAAGGGTTGAGATTGACTTCAAGATTGGTTCAAGAAGTGGTTGCACTATATAAAAGATCATTTAGGAGCAATAACATAGTGAGTGTGTGTGAAATAGAACACATTGTGTGTGAGAGTGCAAAGATACTAAACACAAGAGAGACTCATTCAAGCGAGACTGGTTGTTCAGAGAGAGAGTAGTCTAGATTTGGGAATTCAAGGGCTTTGTAATTGAAATTTTCTTGGGAAAAATTCCAGGGAAACACTTAGTTCTTATCACTTTCTTTTGCTCTTCTTTCGTTCTTCAAGAACAAGAGGGTTCTTGAAGAGGTGTTGCTGTAATTGTAAGAACTCCATTGATTTAGTGCAGAGAGCTCGGAGGAGCTCACGGGGACGTAGGCATTGCCGAACCTCGATAACAATTGCTTGTATCATTTCTTTAATTGGTTTGATTCTTGTTTATTACAAGTCATTCTAGACTTGGGTATTTGGAAAGATCACAACCTAGGATTCCTCAAGAAGGTGATTTTACAACAGTTCAACTTTAGGAATTGTTAAATAAATAATTTATTCACCCTAGTATGTCACCATGGGGGGCCCTTATATTATTTGTGAAGAAAAAAGATGGAACGATGAGATTATATATAGACTACAAATAGCTGAATAAGATAACTATTAAAAAACAAATATCCTTTACCCATGATAGATGATTTGTTTGAGCAGTTGCAAGGAGCGATGATGTTTTCTAAGATAAACATGGGATCAGGTTATCACCTGTTGAGAATTAAAGAATGAGACGTGCCTAAGACTACTTTAAGGACACATTATGGCCACCATGAGTTTCTTGGGATGTCATTTGGGTTGACTAATGCTCTAGTAGCATTCATAGACTTGATGAATAAAGTATTTAAACCCTTTTGTTAACAAGTTTGTGGTTGTTTTCATTGATGACATTCTAGTGTATTCTAAGAATAAGGAAGATTGTGAAACATTTAGAAATTGTATTAAAGATTTTGAGGAGGGATAGATTGCATGCTAAATTTTTTTAATGTGAGTTTTGGTTGAATGAAGTACTTTCTTGGGGCATGTAGTATCCAGAGATGGTATAACACTTGATCCACAGAAAGTAGAGGTAGTGTTGAGTTGGGAGAGAACGACTAATGTAACTGAGATTAGAAGCTTCTTAGGGTTGGTAGGTTATTACAGGAGATTTATACAGAATTTTTCCATGATCGCTACACCTTTTACTAGATTGACTAGGAGAGAAGTGAAGTTTGTTTGGTCTGAAGAGTGTGAGAAGAGTTTTCAGTTGCTGAATGAGAAATTAACTGCCGCTCCAATGTTAGGGCTTCCTTCTGATGATGAAGGATTTATGGTGTATAGTGATGAGTTACTTCAAAGGTTGGGATGTATATTGATGCAACATAGGAAGGTAGTGGCCTATGCTTCTAGGTAATTGAAGAATTATAAAAGAAATTACTCGACCCATGACTTAGAGTTGGTTGCCATAGTATTTGCTTTGAAGATTTGGAGACATCATCTATATGGAGCCACTTATAAGATATTTACAGATCATAAGAGTTTGACATACTTACCTATTTAGGGAGAGTTGAATTTGAGATAAAAGTGTTGGATGGAGTTGATTAGTGATTATGATTGTATAATTCATTACCATACAGGGAAAACGAATGTGGTAGCTGATGCATTGAGTATAAAATCTAAAAGAATATTAGCAACTATAGAGAGTCATGATGTCACTCTGATGATGGAGTTGAGAGAGATGAGAATGAAGTTTGAGTATCAGTGATAGAGGAATATTGCTAGCAAACATGGTTGTACAGTCATCCATTGTAGAACACTTGTTAGCAATGCAAAATAGAGATGAAAAGATAGAGAAGAATAAATAGAAAGTGTTGAGTGGAAAGCAAACTGAATTCAGAATTAGAGATGATGGTATGTTAGTATTGGGTCATAGGATTTGTGTTCCCAATTATACAGAGTTAAGAAATGAGATATTGAGAGAGGCACATAATTCAATATATTTGATGCACTCGGGTAACAATAAAATGTATAGGGGATTGAGATAGAATTATTGGTGGTCAAGGTTGAAGAGGAATTTAGTTAAATACATTTCTAGATGTTTGGTTTGTCAACATGTGAAGTCAGAGAATAGACATCCGACAGGCTTACTACAGCCTCTTTCAATTCTTGAATGGTCATGGGAGAATATGAGTATGAATTTTGTTTCTAAATTTTCTCGTACCGAGAGAGGTCACTGTAGACTGAGGTTTCAACCAAGAAGGGGGGTGAATTGGGTTTTAAAATTTTTTTGCGGATTGAAACACAAATTTATTAAAACAGATAACACAACAAGCATATAACAAGTAATATGTGCTGTAAATAAAGAGTTTAAGGAATAAAGGATGCAAACTCAGTTTATAGTGGTTCAACAATATCGGAATGGTTCCGACCCTATGTCCACTCTCTTCAAGGAAACTCCTTGAAGTACTCCACTAAGAAACTTAGTCGTGCAACTTCACGGGTGTTGCACAAACCTTACAATCCTTTCTTCTTGGAAGCAAACCCCTTCCTCTCGGAAGCAAAAACCCCATTCCTTTTAAAAGCAAATCACTTCATTTCAGAAGCAAATCCCTTTACAATAAATACTGTAAAGAAAACAGTAGAGAGACAACAATGGAAGTTTATACAACTGAATAATATCTCTCTTTCTAGGCAAAGCTTGAAGAATGGCTCAACAATCAATTTTTTAAAGCTTTTTGAGTATCAATGAGTAAAAACTTGTTTTAATGTATAAAGCTCTATTTTTAAATGCTTAATAGAGTGAGTTTATATAGCCTTGATGTAATATGCCCTTTTGTAACTGATTTTGTCCATTTAGGTACAATTTGTGCTGAAATCTTATGTCCCAATGGTCATATTTTTTTAAACTACCAGTCGACTGGGTCTTCTTTAAAAATCACATTTTTAAGGCTGTTGAAGGTACCAGTCGACTGGGTATGACTTACCAGTCGACTGGAAACCTTCTGCCCAGATTACCAGTCGACTGAGTAGTTCTTACCATTCGACTGGGAAGTCTCTGACCAAAACACCAGTCGACTGGTATGAAGTATCCAGTCAACTGGGAACATACTGACCTTTATACTAGAATACTGGTATAAGTATCCAGTCGACTGGGTTGCTTTAACAACCCAGTTTTCATGTGTTTGAATAGATTTTAACTTTAAAACATTTGTTTAAAAAGGTTATGTTAAAATGCTTTTTCAAAAAGAGCCATTGGACAAGCTAATTACCTGAACAAGTGAGACTACAACTTGTTTTAATACCATAGACCTATTCTAGTTCTTCTGTCTTCACTTGATGTTTGATTCGGATTGAGTTCTTGCACTTTGATCCTTGGTTGAATGCTCTTATTGCTTAATACACTTAGATAGCATCGTTAGTATAAAAAGAGTTGTGTTTTGTCATCATTAAAATAAAGGTGAGGTTCAACAGTCACGATGCTGTGTGGGTGATAATAGATAAACTTTCTAAGTCGTCTCATTTTCTTCCTATTAAAACTACTTGGAGTCTTGAAAAGTTGGTTGAATTGTATGTAGCTAAAATAGTGAGATTGCATGGAGTATCTTTGAGCATAGTGTCAGATAGAGATGCTAGATTTACATCTAGATTATGGAGAGGCTTTTAGAAATCCATGGGTACGCAATTACAGTTTAGTACAACTTTTTATCCTCAAACAGATGGGCAGATAGAAAGGATTATTCGAATGCTAGAAGACATATTGAGGTGTAGTGTTATAAGTTTCTCAATGAGTTGGGATGTGTACTTATCCTTGATAGAGTTTGCATATAATAATCAGCATCAAGCTAGTAATGGGATGACACCGTTTGAGGCGTTGTATGATAGGAGATATAAAACTCCTGTATGTTGGGAAGAAGTTGGAGAGAAAAATATATTTGGTCTAAAAATTATTGAATTAACAACTAAAAGGATCAAACTGGTTAGAAAGAATCTTAGAGCAGCACAAAGCAGACAAAAGAGTTATGCTGATAATAAGAGGAGACCTCTTGAGTTTCAAGTAAGTGATTGGGTATACTTGAAGATATATCCATAGAAATGCAAGTTGAGAT
Organism: Bretschneidera sinensis; assembly: GCA_023935145.1. Lineage (NCBI taxonomy): Eukaryota > Viridiplantae > Streptophyta > Magnoliopsida > Brassicales > Akaniaceae > Bretschneidera > Bretschneidera sinensis. Next base: position 25,664,333 of record CM043704.1, read on the forward strand.
TCAGAAATAAAAGAAAGTTGAGTTCGAGGTATATGAGACCATATGAAATTATTGAAAGTTGGGCTAGTGGTGTATAGACCGGACTTACCTTTAGAGTTGAAGTAGTTGCATAATGTATTTCATGTTTCACTTTTACGAAAGTGTTTACATTATGAATCACATAGTATTCCAAGTCAAGCTATAGATCTTCAAGAATATTTAACTTTTGTGCAAGTTTCAGTCAAAATTTAAACACAAATGAACAAGTCTTGCGTGATAAGATCATTCCACTAGTTCAAGTACTGTGGCAGAAAGATGTTGAGGAGATTACGTGGTAGTGTGAGGCGAGTATGAGAAAAGATTATCCCCAACTATTTCATGAGTTATGTAAGAAAATTTTGAGGGTGAAATTTTAAGGGTAAAGAAGTAATTTTGAATTAAATATTGAATTTAATATGCATACAAGAAAATTGAAAGTTAAATTTGAAAGAATTTTGAAGAAAAATGTTGAATAAAACGGAAAGTTGAATTCGAAATAATTTTGAGAAAATTTTTGAATATTTTATTCGAAAAGAGTTAGAAATTTTACAAAGAAAAAAGTATACAAATTTTTGGAAGATTGAAGGAAAGAGATAGAATTTTTTTTGAAAGCAAGTTAGAAATTTTTTGGAAAGATTAAAGGTGGGATCAGTTAACCGTACGGTCGAATGGATACCCCAACCTGTCGGTTAACTGATTGACTAGTAAGGGTGGTTGATCGGCTGACCAATCGACTGACTGCATGGATCGGTCGACTGCCAGTCGACCGCCATTGAAGAAATGGCATGATCATAAATTTCAGATGAATGGCGGTCGGCTGATTCCTGATCGGTTGACCAGCTAATCGACTGGCAAGGGAGCCGATCGACTGACTAATTAATCGATCGATGGGTTGGCTAGAGGATCGATCGGCTGGCAGCCAATCAGTATTACTGGGGCAAACTTGTAAATTTTTATAAGTGGTCAACCGGTCGATCGGGTAGCCGATCGGTCAAACTGAAATATTTCATATAAATATAATTTTGAAGTTTGAAATCAGTTTACAAATTTGTTTTCTCTCTCTAAAATCACTCTATCTCTCTAGAAAAGCTATAAATACATTCAAACACTTTGCAATTGAAGAATTTGATAATCTTGTCTTGAAATCGAGTAATTTACGGAAGGATTTTCAAGAAAATCTGAGAAAGAAGCATTTAAAAGGTGAAAATTTTGAATTTTATTGTAGGAATTCAAGTTTTTGAAATTATTCTTCTACCTTTCTTAAAAGAAGGTTTGAACTTTAATTCAAACAGAACGAAAGGTATTTCTGTTGAAAGTATTAAATTTAAAGAAGTTAAACATGCATACATGAAATCTAACCCCGGCACAGGGTATATAAAATTTAAATAAAGATAATTTTTTTTTAATGAGAATGATATTATGATTAGGTGGTGGTAATTGCTGAAAGGAATATGAAAGAAAAAGGAGGGTACCCACGAGTAGCTTTAAGTACTATGTGGTAAGTTGACTTTACTTTTAGTAAGCGACACAAACATGAACTATATATAATACTTAAAATGAATGAAAGCATGAATATATATTATGAATATGTTGAGTTGATGAAATATGTATGAATTTGATAATTTAATAGAAGTATGATTTATAGTATGATTGAAATGAATATATATATATATATATATATATGAAAAGTTGGTAAAATTATATCATTGAATAGATAAATTGACAGAAATTGATGAAAAATATACTTAAAAAAGAAGTATATAAGTTGAGGTTATATCATTATAACAAATATATGAATCAATAAAGAAATTCATAGTGACGCGGAATTTGAAAAAAAATTGAGCTTATGTGACGAAATACAACAACTCACAAAAAAATTTACACCAATTTTCCTCAAAAAATTATGAAAAGGAATATTTTGGTGACATTTTAAATATATTGGTGACAATCCATTTATGTTATTAAATGATTTTTTTATATATGTGACACGATGTCTAATGTCACAAATTATTAACCTTTCTTGTGACGTGCAAATTTCATTATCAATAATCAAATCAAGATGAGTTAATTTATTAGTACATTATTAGTGACAAAAATAGATTATCATTAATAAAGTTCATATTCCGTGATGAATAGTGGTTGCATCATGTTTGAGTAAGATAATTGGGGACACTTGCTTTTAGACACCACTGACATCCATTTCGTCACTAAATGGTTTTCTTAATGTGTAACATTTTTTTATTATGTGATGAAATTGCTAGCGTCGGAGATAATTATAATATTTGATGACATGTAGTTATCATCATCAATAATCAATGTAAGATGTTCTAATTTGTTAGTACATTATTAGTGATAAAAGTAAATGGTCAACAATAGATATTTTTACTTGGTAACAAAATTTTTGAAGTCATATAGTAGCTAAACAATTGGTGACAAATTGTTTCTGCACCCCTAACTTGGCGAAACTTAGTGACCTTAACAAAATCTAAAATTAATTAATGTTTAGGTGATGCAATACAACGATGTCACAATATTAAAAAAAATGGGCATCAAATTTTCCTACTAAAACAAGATGGAAGAAAATTCTTTAGCGACACTTTACATATAATGGTCACAAACCATTTCAATAACTAGAAAGGTTTTCTTTTGTGTTAGGAGATTTATAGCGTCACGAATATTTGGTGGTGTACCTGCTTTCACCAGTAATCATAGGAATATATTTTAATTTGTTGGTACAATGACGCAGGTAAGTCGTCACCTATAGGGGTTTATAGTCCATGAGAAAGCTTTTAGTATCATGTATTATCTAATGTTTTGGTAACTCATTTGTCTCATCTCCCATAAAATAACAAATTTTGACTTATTCAGTTTTAGTGACGCAATACAATAATATCATAAAATAAAATTTAAAATTATTAGGCTCAAAATTTTATCGTCAAAACTATACAAATAAAAATTATTTAATGATAACGATTTATTTGGATCACTAAACGATTTTTTTTTGTACGACAAAACTTATAACCTTCATAAATTTTATTGTGAAGTTCAACGGTTATTAATTAATATATATTTGTAAGTTGCATTCCTCGCTGCAAATTTTTTAGTTTCTTTTATTGTTTTGGTTTGAGTTGCTTTCTTTGTTTTTAGTCATGGGTTTTTATTGTTTTTATTTAATTGAAGAAATAAAATGGTGAAGATGGATATAATTTTTATATATATTTTAAAAAATAATTTGGTTAGTGAAATGATTATTTTTTACAATTTAATTCACATTAATATTATATTTTAGATTATCATTATTACACTTACTAATAGTTTAAGGCTCATTTTACTAGGTTTAAAAATTAAATTTAAAAATAACTAAATTACGAAATTAAGTGTTTTTTTTATAATTTCATTTCAGGATATTATATTAATTTAAAATATAAATATTAAAAATAATTAAACTATTTTTACTAAAATATATATCAATTTTCATTTAGTTAACATGAAACAATTATAAATTCTAATTCTTTTATTATTATATAATGCCCTTTTTATAATTTTGACAACTATAGTGATCTCAATTCTCAACAACTTTTTACCAATCAGGCAAACAACATATTCATAATTTTAGCATTTATTACCTAAATGCTAAACGGCTTAATTTCAAAAACACTCTTTAAACAAATGATCTAATTTAATTTTATCGAAGTAATATTATACTATATAATATTAAACACTAATATTAACAAGTAGAGTCATCTAATATGTAGTTAAAAATTCAGGATTTCTATTTAAAATATAATATATTCTTTAACCAAATTAAACACTAATAAATACCAATAAAATATTTATAAACAACTTTAAACAACAAATAAATTAAAAGTATATGTTTTAGAATAAATATATGGTGCTCAAGAAATAATAGTATATAATAATCTTTAATACATTCATCAATTTTCAAAAAATTATAGTTAATCAAACTTGGTATTTTGTTCAATTAATAAATTTAATTATAAAATTACTCAAACTAATATTTAATAATTATTTTTGTTTTAGCAATTTATGAAGTAATTAACTTTTATTTTCTTTATACACTTATTAAACATAATTTATATACAAAAATACATTTTATTTTTTTTATGCAATATGAAATATCCAATTAAAAATGCTTATGCCCTGTTGACCCTGTATTTTTACTTACTTTTGCTCCACATATTGATAACTTTGAGAGGATCATTAACTTGAAAGTGAAAAACATCTAATTATCTTCACCAATCAAATTGTTCATATTTATATTAATTAATACCATTTTATTCCGTTACATATGCACACATTTTTAAAACGTATACCTAATTGTTATTTTTTCTTAAAATATTGTTTACCAAAGGAGAATGTGCATTAATGCTAAAAAAATATTTTATTTCTACATATTCTAAAAATGCATAGACATTGTATTAAATAACATTTAACATTTTTTTTATGATATAATGTCTTAAAAATAATTTTGTGATATTAAACTTAATAGTTGGTTTAATGTTATAAATTAAAATCATAATCATCATTGACATCAAGTACTAATATATATCATTAGGGAAAACGTTGTACATAATTTAAAATGTTACTATCACTAATAATTAAAAATTGTAAAAAAAACTTATAATTAACAATGTCATATGGATCAATAAGTAATTTTCAAATCAACTAATTTGAGTAAAAGTAACTTTTGATTATTTTTTTGTATATATATTTGTTTTTTCTATTTCTATGTAGTTAAATATTAAGAAAAACAATTGAATCCGATTATTCAATAATTCTAAAATTAACCCAAATATAATTCAATGGCAAATTTTAATGCCAAATTACGAAATTGAAGCTTTCAAATACTTGAAAGATGAAAAATTATAATAATTTTTTTATTGAATGTTATTAGTGTAATATTATTATAAAACTTAATAAATTTAAATTTTAAATACAATAAATTAATTTTATTTTTTGAAATTCAAATATGTCCAACATATATGAATATATACTAAAATTAATGAATTTCTATATAAATCCATTATATCACTTTAGGCTTATAAGTAGTACAAACGAGAGTAAAACAAGTTCTTATATAAAAAAAAAAAGAGCAAAGCAAATTTATTAATGAACTTCTTATCATTCCAAAAAAATAAAAATACATTATCTCATAAATAGAAAATCATTACCATTCAATAAAGGAAAAAAAATCATTGAAAAGAATAAAAGAAAAGAAACAGATAAATCTTATGGAATCTAGCAAATGAAATAAAAGAATTAGGTAATAATTTTTTTTTCTGCTGAACTAAGGAAAGAAGGCTTGCTAAGTTTAAAAAAGAAAAGAAAAGAAAAGAAAAAACAAAAAACCACCACTAACACTAATGAGCACATACGCGCATCAGGTTCCATATCCCTATTCCCTTCACGCTTCTTTCTCTCTTACGGACGATCAACACACTACATGTCCATATCAGTGTTCTCTCCTGCTCAATTCCTCTCTCTCTCTCTCCCACTGTCTAAATTTTCTGCTCTTCTTATCTCTCCCGCTGCCTATTCCTTTCCGTTAATCTAACAAGATTTATAAAAAATTGAGATAAGAGACTATCTCTCCTTCTCACTCTCTATTAAAGTTTCCCCTTAAATTTAGAGGTATGGTATCATAATTTGTTCTTTTAGCTTTTATATATTCGATTAATTCCAATAGGTTGAACTGCCGTGTGTATCAATTTCTGAGGTATGGTATCAAAATTGTGATAAATTCTTTTTTATTTTTACATGACTTTGTTATTCTCTGGTTACTGTGGTTTTTTAAATAAAAGTTCTTAAGAGCATTTTGATGTTCTTTGAATGAGTGAATCGGTTAAATTTGTTGGTTGGATGTGTTGCTTAATGTGTTTACTGCTGATTTGTTGTGATTGTGTGTTGTTATGAAATGTTTATTAACAGATTTGAGATTGTTAATTGTTGTCTAAAACATGTAGTATAGTGTTTGATGTTTGTCCTGAATGGGTTTAGTCTATTTTTTTTAAACGACAAATAGAAGATCTTTATTGATAACACCAAACATTATTACAGTAGCTGAGCAAAATTTACCACTTACAAAACTTTATCTTTGCAAAAGAGTAAGAAGGGTTGAATTCGAATACTAGCTTGGGTACGTAAAGAAAAAACTGATCTGAACCATACTGTGATTTCCAATAACACATTGCTATGTACGATGAGAGAATTGCATAATGCACAAACATGCTGAAGTGCATGACCTTGATATTCTTTAAAGAAATAAGTAGAAATGACTGTACTTGAGCTAGCTTCGGTAATCTATATGCTTGAGTGAGAGCAACAGAGTGTTCTGTTGTAAACAATGACGTCATAGCTTGATTTTGCTTCTGAAAAAATACACTACGTGTCATTAGAGGTTTTATGAATTATTTTCCAGAAAAATGTACAACTAGCTATCAATTTCATCTCTAGTCAAGGGATAGAAGATTGGTTTGGCACCCAGTACCCTCTCTTCATTTATCCAGGAGGAAGTACGACAGGTAAAGAGAGTGTAGGCTTCCAGAACACTGTCCGTGCTTAACAAGCATTAATATGTTTCGAAGGGAAATATATATATATATATATATATATATATATATATATATATATATCGTGCAGCCTCTCATAAACTATAGTGCTAACTGAAACTCGTAGTTATCAAAGAGCAAAGAAATCTCTGTTCAGAACATCACTCTGTTCAATTGAGAAACCTCTTCTACTAGCCAATATGTCTGAATCAGCATCCTATTCGATGAAAATCCTGAATATAGAATTGTGAATTCGTCGGCAACCAAAATATGAAAGTTGCTAAGATCAATCACAAATAAAAAAACGAAGTCCCATTTTTGAAACATTGTCACAAAAAAGAGAGAAAAAGAGGCATAGGTTATCACAAACCATACTCCATAGACCAAATAGTACACACTATTTGATGGATATACTTCTCAATAATTGATTTTATTTTGAAAATCCACGTCATTGAAAAGAATCTTGGCTCATGAAAAGCCACACACGATAGGCTATAAAATGTAAATTGCTGAAAACCACTTCTAGAGGTCCTAAACATTACCCGCATGTCAGCTAAATAACAATTTGTCAATCCTTTGAAGCCCAAAACCTTGCAAAAAAATTCTTGTCCTTTTTGCTGTTTATAAATAGTTGGCACAATCCAAAAAACATGAAAGCATTTAACTACATAATGGAAAAAAATAAGGAAAGAGAATCCTTTTTAGTGTGTCGTAACTGCAATATCTTGAATGGAGAAAGGAAGTGCTTTCTCAACGAGACCACCAGAAAAATAATCTATAGCTATATATGGATATGTTTGTGCTATTTAGTGATTTTGCGATGGCTAAGGTTATTGCTTAGCCAAAAAAGGGTTATTGCTTAGCCAAAAAAGGGTTATTGCTATGTTATTCGGGCTGTAGTTTTGGCTTAATGTTTTTGTTGTCTCTTTTGCTCGTGTGGATTCTTCTTTGTTTACTCCTTTGTATCATTTTGATGATTTCAATGATAAGCATCTCTTTTACCTTTAAAAAACAAACCCAAATGACTTCATCATGGACATTCTAACCCCTAAGTGGAACAACCAAGCAATTCTAATCATCAGTAGAAACAGTGGGATCATTGCATCTGTTCACCTTAGGCTTAGCTGGTTGTAGAATTAACCTCCTAAATGTTTTCGAATACCACCTTACCTAACAAATCAAGAGAAGTTTGGAATTCTAGAAAAATTGTTATAACACCAAGGTCTTTTATCATCATGTAGGGTCTAGGATATAGTCTGATCGTTGTCATAGTGCTAGAGTTGATGGTTATTTGTTTTGTTAGTAATATCATCATGTAGTTCTTTGTTTTGTTGGTGTCGGTTATGTCATTTAGCATCTGCCTTGTAACTATTTTCTGCTGTAAAAAAAAAATATGAGTTATATTTTTTGAAGTTTGATTTTCTTTTCTTATTTTTGGGGGTGTTTCTGCACTATCTTATAAGATCTTTTCACTGAACTCATTTTGTTTTTTGGAGTTCTGCTTCTGGATTATTTTTTCAATTATTTGTGATAATTTTCTATATAATCACACAAGAAAAAAAAATAATGTATTGATGCTAAGATTGTGATTGAAAATCTAAGCATGACATCTAAATTGTATTTTACATGCATTGGATTTCGTCTTATCTTATGTAACAATTTGGCTCGGTATGAAAACTAATCATCATCATTTGGCTCTAATAATTTTATTAGTTCAATGTAAAATTTATTGTTGTTCTTTTATAGCATTTACATTGACATTTTAACAAGAAATTTTAGGATATTATTACTTAGTATGGGCCATATTTCAGAATGGGCAATTGACAAGCAGAATATGCATTCTTTTTATTTCTTTGGGTGTTACTGGATTATTAGCTAAGTCTCGCTCTTCTCAAACTTAAAAGGGCTTAAGCATGGATAGTATCTCAAAGTGTATTTTTTTTCATTTTAAATTAGGTAACTTGACTAGCTTGATTGATTGTACCAGAGTCGAGTGTTAATTGTTGCGAGCAGAGATATACCAATTGGAGAAAGATTGTCTGGTAGGCACGCTGCAGCTGCCTTGGCACGGCACGCAACGGGCTGATGCCTGGGCAGTGGGCTCTCTACAAGCTTTTATTTATTTATTTTATGTCCTTGTTTTCATATAATTTGTGAGCTAAAAATTAATAAATAAAATTAAAGTAGGAGAAAGTAAAAAAAAATGATCCTTGATATTTAATTTAATTTTTTTGAATCTCTTAATTGTCGATATGTATATATGCTCTCTTTTGTTCTCTAGAAAAGCATTATATATTCAGGGTATTGATTAGAAATGTTTGCATTGTCTTCGCAAGTTGCTGCCAACCTTTTGCACTTGTACTTGAGCTATCGGAACTACTGCAGTGGTGAAGTAAGTCATTTTTGAACATTCAAAAGAATAACATGGCATTGTCTTTCATTCAATAAATCAGATTTTTTAACTCACTTTTAATAAATTAATGCAATAATCTACATTCTTATATATATATATAAAACTTGCTTGAACAGTAAGAAAATTTCAAATATTTGTGCTGCAATTAATAAACTATGTATATAACTATTATTTTTCAATTATATCTTCATCAATTAATAAATTATAATTCACTATATGATTCTGCAATTTTCTTGCAGTTTTTTTTGTTGTCTCCTGCAGTTTTCTCATGTTATTATGGTGGTGTTAAAGTTGGGTTTCTTTCGTGGTATCTTGTACCTTATTTATCAGCAATAAAATCTACTGTCGTTAAAAAAAATTAGTTTGCTTTTTATCTGTAAAAAAAATAAGGATATATATAACCATATTTAAGTCGATAAGATCACTTTCATTTATGTGATAGCAAGCTACTTGTTAACTAATGTATTTTTTTTAATGATGATTGCAACATCCAATGAGTCAAATACACCAACACAAGGAGAAGCTTGAAGGGTTGATCCGTGTTAATTGTTTGACTTAAGTTGTTCAGTTTTTTAAATTATAATTAATGATGAAGTGAACTTACATAAGACCTATCATACCTTTTGAATTATTCGATTAGTGATAAAATTTATTTAAGATTTCGTGTTGGTGCTTGAAATGTATAAACATTTTATTTTATGAAGTGCTATGAGACTTTATTTGTGTGTTCATTTTAAATATTTTTTGGGATCTTTCTACGTGATATGTTATTAATATTGTCATTGACAATGTATTCGTGTATATATACACATTATGAAAGTAATTTTCATTGTAAGAGGTTTTTACTTTCTTCACTTGCGAAATAAAAAAGAAATATAAGGTGACATTACTTTTTCATCATAAAAATAATCGTAAGTTTTCGAGACGATAAACATTGTCACCAAATAAGAAACAAATATGACGTCACAAAAGATATTTTCATTTCATCATAGAAAGATCGAATAAGTTTAAGTGATAGTTTATCTTTTGTCATAAAAAAAACTCATAAAAGACACAAAAAGCATTTAATGATATATGTTATTTTGTCACTAATATTATCGTTTAGTGACAATTGTTATTTTGTTAAAAAAAAGTTTTTTGATTTTTTTTTGTGGAATTAAACATTTCGTTAACAAAATCAATATGGTCGTCGATAATGTTTCTCACATGACTAGTTAAGTCAAGTTTTTTGTGACAAATTTAAGATATTTAATGACACAATTTTGACAGCTTTTGTGATGCACACAGCGTCATTAAAGGACAATATTTTTGTGACGTTCATCGTTTCATCATCTTTACTGAATTTAACTCATATATATAGTGACAATTTGAGATAATCAATGACAAAATTGTATTAGATGTAGTGACGACTATCCCGAGTGGGCTCTTTTGGAACAACTCCATTACCTTTCAGCACTAAGCGCTTTGACTCAATATGCAAACATACAAGTCAAACAACAATCATTTCAATCATTACAAATAATACATACATATAAATCTTGAATACAATAAATCATTCACTAAAAATTATCAACTCTAAGGCTTTACAAGAGACACAAAGAAAAGGAAAACTCCTAAAGAGACTCAACAATGAGGATGCCATGTACGATGACCTTATTAAGGTCTTCCATCAACCTTGACCACAAATCTTCCATCAACTTTCTTGAAATGTTAATAAAATGAGGAAGATCAGCTAAAAAGCTCGATGAATAAAATATCTTACTAAGAGTGATCGTTTTAGGGACATTCTTATTAAATTCCAATTCTTATCATATAAGTTATAAATAGATATAGGTGTAAAACGTCATACATCTTTTAGATTTTTCAAAAGATAGTTCAATCTTTAGAAAAGTAAATTTTATTATATAAATACAATCCCACTGTAACATTAGTGTAAACTATTTATTTATAACGTTCATCTCCTTATATATTCTTATCATATCACAAGTAATTATCATCCACAAGCATTTCATTTAATAAGTCATAACGTATGCCTTTAATAGGCCAAAAATCAAATACCATTCGTGGGCCAAACACAACATGTCGTCATGGATCATACATAAATTTTGCCTTTCATGGGCTAAGTATAACTCATGGGCTAAATATAATCCATGTCTCTCATGGGCTAAATATAATTCACACCTCTCATGGATTAAATATAATTTTCACTAACCATGAATTGAAGAAGGCAATGCGATGCGAGTTCACTTCTTTATTCACTTATCTTCATTCCTGTTTCAATTCATTTTTATTTTCCTTTTATGGGCTAATCATATAGTAATTGAGACGTCTCCCCATGTAAATAATTTGGATCCCCTCCATACTCTTTACTAGGCGAGGTCCTAATGTTAAAACAATTTGGATCTCCTTCCTACCCCTTACTAGGAGGAGTCCTTACATTTAAAATCAAATTGGATCTCCTCCTTACCCTTTACTCGGCAGAGTCCTTACATTTAAAATCAAATGCAATAATTATAAATCATAATACAAGCAAATTTTCAATCAAGCATTCGTCAAATTATCATATCATTAAATTCATAATATATATATATATATATATATATATATATATCAATCATATCACTTCATATATGCACGTATAAACATTTCTCATTTCTATATCGTTTATACTTCAACAACCTTTCGATTTTATAGTCGCCAACTCAAATGGTATACTGTTCATACTAGAGAGGTCATACCAAGAAGCTTATAGGAGAAATCATATATATATATACTTTGGAGTATGGTTCCATTGTCCTTCAATATAGATTATCACTAAATCTCAAATTCTATATATGTATTAATCTAGACATACTAATATTTATGATTTCATAATTAAGTTATATTGTATACATTTGAATCTTTTATAAATTATTGAACATGCTATAGCACTTATTAAAAGTAAGGTGAACCTCACCTTTGTCGTATCAAACTTTAACCTTGGATTACTTCTTAGTCCTTAGTGTCTTTCTCCGATCACACCTAGCGTATATAATTACTTAGTGTATTAAATCAAGAAATATATTATTTAAATATACCCAAGCATTTCCTCAAGCTCATACTAACAAACAAAAGGAGAGGTTAAGTCACAAATCTTCTTCCTTTTGTATAAAACTTTTATAAGCCTTGTTCTCACATGGTTTAAAATAAATGAAATCCTTTCAAGATCTTAGCTTTCAAAACTTTAACATGTTTTTAAACTTATAGCACCTTGGAAGAAGTCTATGGTAGAAATATTTAACAAGAGTGGATCATTTTGGGAAAAACAGGGTTGAAAACAGGTTTAGGGGCTTGGACATAGACTATCCATATTGGGAAGTTGACTGTAGGCTGCCCAAAAGTTTGCAAATGGAGAATCGACTATCCAAGGTCTAGAGAGTTTCAAATTCAACTGTGCACATTGGACAGTCGATTGTCTGATCGTAATTTCAAAATTGTTTAAGGGCAAAACTTCATTTTCCTTCAAAATAAATTCTTATCTCCTATGAGACTTCCAATCCAAATCAAATACAAGTTCTCAAGGGTTTCAAATCCAATATTAATTACCCAAAGCATATTTCATATGAAAACACATCAAATCTAGAAATCCATCACAAAATCATTTTCTTTGAAAACAACTTTCTTCTCAAGCAAATTCTTTAAATCAAGCTTCAAAAATCTTCAAAGCTTAGAGTAATAAACATACTTTATGATTAAAAATGAAGAGAGATAAGCTTTTACCTTTAGATTTCAAGAAATCACCTCTTTTTCTATTCCTTCTTTCCCTCTTTCTCTCTTATTCTCTTTCTCTATTTTTCTTTTCTTTCTCTAGACACTTCTAGAGATTTCTTCTTTACAAATCTAATCCCACTCACCCTTAAATAGTCCAACTTCCTTCTTATTACACCACCACTCCTCTTCCTTGCACTTATTCTATTTTTCACCACATAACTTTCCAAATTTATGTTTTTGCTTAGTTCCTGTCACTATTCTTTAAAAGTTTCCACAAAATTCAAATACAACAAATAAAAAAATTTAGATCAAAACTGAACAAACAACACCAATAACACACTAAAGTAAAACTGTGCCTTTTAATATTATAAATAAAACACCAGGCTCTACTTATAGCATCACTTTATAGTACATTTTTTGTCTATTTTGTGATGCATCAGGCTCTTCAGCGATGACATTTTATTAGCTTTCGCGACTATTTTTGCATCACTAATTAGTCATTCTTTAGGTGACGCGTAACTTTTCGTCTTCTGTAGTAAACCTTTGCTATGTATTTAGAGATGAATACAAATATGTAATGACAAAATTTCGTCAGTATTGGTGACACAACATTGCGTCATAAAACAATTTTTCCTTTGGTGATGATAATCAATTTTGTCACCTATATCTAACAATTAGTGATGACAATACCAAATCATCACAAATACTTTTAGCGACGCGGCTATGTTGATGATTCACGTGACATATTTTTTTTGTCACCCAAGTTCTTTCGTGATGAAATTATTAATTTTTTTGGTGATGTTTTGGTGTGCCACTAAATACCTATTTTGTTGTAGTGTATGATAGATAAGTTGAAAATGTATATAAAGAGATAATTAGATTTTAGTATGAAAGGAAAGTTTTTATGAAAGAAATAGTTTGATTTGTATGATATTATGGTATGCTTGCTTGCTTGTTATTGATCATATGCATAGATGAAAGATCAGAACCATTTCTGGTCTGAATGAAGCATGTCGACATGTGGGAAGACGTTCCCAGAAGTTATACTAGAGGTTGGTATTTCCCATACATTGATAGTATGTAGTGATAATATGAAATGATGTGATGAGAAAGAATAAAATGAAATTATGAGAAAGAAAGAAATGAATGATGAAATGAGGATGTGGATGCATGCATATATTTATTTATATTATTATCGAGATGCTAAGGCATCAAATTGATTACGAAATGATGATAGAAATATGAGTCTCATAATGAGACAGTTATGATGAGAAAGTGATTGAAAAAGAGATGTAATATAATATATAGTAAACGACTGTTTGTATGATGTGAATCTCATTATGAGGTTATTATAATGAAAATGATATTAAGATGATAGTCTTGAGTTGATTAAATATATAAGATAGAATATGAAAGAATATAAATATGATAATTGAAACTATATGATTTAGAAATGATTTGAGCTATTTATATGGAAATTGATAGATGAATAATTCTCTTGAATTATGATTGTAAATGATTGAGATATAATTATGACTAGAAGTATACAAATCGAGTACTTCTAGTAAATTGAATTCACTGAGCTTGTGAAGCTCACTACTCATTGTTAAATAAATTTCAGGCTGCGGGCAAGACCGATAAATTATTGATCTGAGACTTAGAATGAATAGCTTAAGTAAGTCCTTATAGTCAGCATCCTCAAATTGCATAAAGAAAGAAAAATAAAAATTTGAGAAATACATATGTATATGTTCATGCATATTGTATATATTTGAATATTATATCGGAAAGATGTAGCTCATCTGAAAAGAGCTGAGGATATTGTGTTATTATTATTTTTAATTGATGATGTATTAGTTGTTGTATATATGTGTTGTGCTTGGATCTAAAATGCGACGCCGCCGCCGCCTCGGGGAGAGCTCACCCAGGATGGGTTGTTACAATTGCACCTCTAAATCGACATACAAATTAGCACAACCTTCACCAAACCTCATGAAATCGACAAAATCTTGAGGCCTACAGTGAGTGGGTCCCATCTAGCCATTGACAATGGATATGGCATCAGACTAAGTGCACTAACCATCCCCGAAGATTGAGAAGAAATAGTCATCTTGACTTAGAACGAGCATCAACACACACATCAAATGGGATGTTTGTGACTGAAGCCAAACTTCGATCCTCATAAACTCTCAAGCTCAGCTCTCAACAGGATCAAGACCTCTTCCCGGCCCTAGTAAGACCCAAGGAATTGTGAGCTGCTTAAAGTCCCTCAGAAGCTGATATCAAATACGAGTGTGTTGTCTCCACTCTGAAGGACAGTAGTCCCAACATCGCGAACGAAGTCAGGCCCCAAAGAAATCAACTCTCCCGAGATGTCTTGGATACAGCAGGTCCTGATAGCTTCAAGATGTTCAAAGATCGAGCTTCGTGACAAGAGAATTCCATTAAGTATATGGAGACTAGCAACTCTCTAATGCTCATTCATGGACATTCATAAGAAAATCTGTATTAGGCACCATTTCGCACTTTGAAGGAAATGATTTGGCCCTGCACTCCTCATTAGGAACGATCAAATTTCTTCAAGGTCTAATATAAGCAGTATATGGTTCACACCTTTTTAACAACCATGGAACGATAGAAACAAGCTCGGAGTTCACTCAATTTCATGCAATAAGTTGACAAACAACCTTGGAAATATCTCACTAACCAAGGTAAGAGGCTCGACCAAAAATAAACCATTAAGACTCTAGTCAAAAATCTTTGAGCCTCAGGTTTCAACCATCACTTGCCTTGTAAACCACCCAATAACTTTATTTATCCAGGTAGAAAATACCATAGTAGCCAAAGTATATAAAACCTTGCAAGGAGAAAGATAAAAAAAACACTTAGACTTAGCTTGTATATCATCAAATACTTAGGGTTAAAGTAACCAGGTCAAATACAACCTATTTGGAGCCTATGCACCTCAAAGATGTGTTAGCCCAAAAAATGATTCAGCTATAGAGAAGGGTTAAAAACATATAATCAAAGCAAAACTCAAACGGGAATCCTTATCTCAATCCGTTTGAGACACAGGATCGCGAGAGCCAAAAGTAAAAGGTCAAGAAACCTTGCTAAGATAAGCCTCTATTCAATTATTACTATAAAATCGTAGTAGAAAAGTCAAGATCAAGAAATAAAGTATGAACACTTGTAAAAATTCCTGTAAACTCCACTCAACAGAAGTAGTAAATTTACATAGGCAAAAGAGTGTAAACTAAAAATATTTCATTAAAGAAAGAAAAAATATTTATAAGAAGGCTTCAAGGCCAAAAGATATAAGGGAAAAATGATTCCTATCCTAAGACTTCAACTCCTTCTCCTCAGTCTTCTCAGCCTCCTCAGCAACTTCGACTACCTCTTATTCTACCTGCCTTTCAAAGGATCTGGGATCTCCAAGCTTACCCAATTAAGATCGGGCCACCTTTTGGCAACCTCTGTCTTGGCCGCATCAAAGCCTTCAGAGTAGTACTCTAAAGCTTCTTTCAGAACATTCGCCTTATAGCCTTTAGAGCTACGATACTTCACTACGGCAGATGCCTCAACCTAGACCAATTAGGACCTCAGCTCCCCTTCATCGCCATAAAGATGATTCACCTCATCCCCAAGATGACTTTCCACCTCATGAAGCTTAGCAATCTCAGTTCCGAGCTAACTCTCGACATATTAGAGTCTTGCTACCATAGTCCTCAAAACTTCTACCTTATTCTAAGCAGACAAATAGTTAGCATTGCCAATAGCCAGAGAAGCCTGCAGTCTCTCCTTCTCAAGTTCTAAATCATTGACTTAGCTAGAAAAGAATGCATGCATACCAGCCTGTGTCAACAAGAAACTAATAAAAAAAATAAAGAAGAAAAGTGCAGAAATCAAAGACTTGGGTCTTGCCTTGTAGCAATGTTCCAAAGTGTTGACCATTAGTTGATGAAAAGTCATCAACTTCATCATATCAGTGTCAGTAGAAAGGACAAAAACTTTTAGCAGCTAACGAATAGTACTCATGCTATCAAAAGCTGAGTTTATGCACCTCGCATTCTAGTTCAGACAGTAAGTCTCGGAACTCAATCTAGAAACCGAAGTAGAGCCTTCAAAGGAAGGATTTGAGTCCTCGAGAATAGGAGCGAAGTTCTCAAGAGAAATAGACGAGTCCCAAAGGGCAGGAGTGGGGTTCTACAGGGCAGGATCCCAACCCTTGAGAACTGGAGTGGAGTTCTCAAGGGTGATAGTAATTGATTTAAGGGGCACAACAACCAGATAAACCCCCAGAGAGGGAGTCCCTCATCACCGACCTCCATCTCAATCCCCTAAGATGCCTCAACTTCAACCTCCTAACCTAACTGTAATACCCGTGTTCTTAAAGTAAGGGTAAAGAAGTAATTTGATAGATATTACATAGAATTAAAATAATATAAACATGAAAGATTTATTATTGAATAAAATAATTCTTTTAAAAAAAGACACCTGGTCGTTTGGTGTCACAAGAAAAAAGAAGAAGAAGAAAACACCAGGATGCAAGTCCAAGTGTAATTTTTTTTAGTTTACAAAGAAGGAAAATAAAATGGCGGTGAGTACATACACTTGGATGTCCATGTGTAGTGTGCACAACTTAGTGTCTTGCATGCAAGACACTAAGCAACAGAAAATTTAAGAAATGGTAGTGTAAAAAACAGTTTTTAATATAAATTTTAGTTTTTGGTTGTTTTGTATTTTTCTTACCAAATCCTGTTTGGCTTCATTCTTTCTTCAATTCAAATTACTCTTTCTTTAAACACCTGGAGACTCAAAGAAAGGTCAAAAGATTGAAATTTTGAAGAGGTTTACAAGAGAATTTTAAAGAGATTTGAGGGAAGCTTTAAGAAAAACAAAAGGTAATCATGTGAATTTTATTTTTGAAATTATGCATACATGAAATTTCTCGGAATTTGATGTAGAAAATTTAAAGGGTATGAATTATGGAAGAATTGAAGAATAAATCAGAAATTTTAATATAAATATTATGTCAGGTGTTGATGATCAGCAATTGGGTAAAATTGCTGAAAGGAGCAGGAAATACAAGGAAGTGATCCACGAGTAGCTTTAAGTGCTACGTGGTGAGTTAGATTTACTTTTAGTAATCGAGATAAATATAAAATATAAAGTGATGATATTTAAATTAATTATTGAACTACAATGATTAGATGATATATGAAAGTTGATTGATTGATTGATACTATATGAATAATTGATATGTTTAAAATTTATTATATGAGAAGTAATATTAATAAAATAATGAGTTGATGAAATATATAATGAAAGGATAAATAAAGTTCTCGACAAGCTATGATTGATAATTTGATATGATATATGAGGAGATAATTTAATGAATATGATAAAAAAATTTTTTTGAGAAAGAGTTTGATAGCTTAATTGAATGCTTGAATGTATGTTTGTTTTATTTATTGCTCATATGCATATTTCATATTATTGTTCATATGCATGAAATAAAATAACCGGGAATGCAGCCAATCTAAATGAAAATAAAAGAACCATGGCAGCCGATTAGCTGAAAATAAAAGAATCGAGAAGGCAGCCGGTCTAAATAAAAATAAAAGAACTGTGACTGTCGGTATAGTTGAAAATAAAAGAACCAAAAAGGCCTGTCTAAGCTAAAACATGTTGATACGTGGGAAGACGTTCCCAAATGATAATATGAAATGATCTAATAATTTAAATTCATGCATTGCAATTGTTTTAAATATTGATTATTATTGCTTGAGATGCTAAAGTGTGATTCTTGATTGTGAATTTATTGATAGATAAATGAGTCTCACAGAGAGACATATATGATGAGAAATAAATATGAAAGTATGATATGATAAGAATTATCTGAGTGATTGATTATATGCTGTGAACCTCATAACGAGGTAAATAATGAGGTTGAATTAATAGTCTCAAGATGATTAAATATATGAGAAGAAAGATTGATATATTTAATGATTAGCTTAAGAAGAGATTGACAAATGATGAGGATTATGATATGAGTAGTGATAATAGAATGCTATTATCGAATTATATGAGATATAGATGACTGAATATTAGAAGACTATTTGAACAATTGAACTATAAGATGTGATTGGATTTATACAAATTAAATACTTCTAGTAAATTTAATTCACTGAACTTGTGAAGCATTACATTTTATGATACTAGTAAATTGCATAAAAAGAAAGAAAGTGGAAGATTAAAAGAAATTATATTTTAATGCATAGTTTGAGGATGTCGCGTAGACATGGGAGACCTAGAATTAGAGCTATTGACTAGAGATGGTGTGGTAGGCCCCAATTTTTAGACGAGCTGAGGTTGAGATAGAGGTTAAGTTAGAATGAGTTTTCTAGAAGGGAAAGTGTTGATAGTAGAATTGATACTAGTAGAGGTGTGAGAGAATCTGGAATTGAAAAAGATGAGCTAAGAGAAGCTTTTGCTCATACTCTTAAGAAAATGAGTGTAATAGATGATAGAATTGATAGTCTATAGCATATACTTGATGAACAGGCTAGAGTAGTGCCTAAGGTTGTTGTAAATCTAATAATGGTATATGTTCAAAAGGGGAAATGTGAGTTTATACACGAGATATAGGGAGATTGTTTGTTAGATATATTAAGTTGAATGCTTTATTGTTTAAAAGATCTATGAATCCTTTTGAGCTTGAGCTAGGGGTGAAACATGTAAAGAGATTATTTGGTATTTTACCAGTGACTGGCAGGCAGAGGGTCACCTTTGCTTTGTTTAAGTTAGAAGGAGAAGCTTTAGAATGGTAGGAGGATACCTTTTCCAGGGTAAGTGTATATGTTGATAGACCCTTAACTTGGAATAGGTTTGAGGTGGCTTGTTCTTTTATAAATATTGCTCATATACTTTCAGAGCCAACAGAAGAGGGATTTTATTTATTTGAGGTAAAATATGTTGACTGTGGCTCAGTATGATAGAAGATTTGTGGCCTTGTCGAGGTTTGTACCGAAAATGGTAGACATAGACGAGAAGAAGTATAAGAGGTTCATAGATGGACCACGTTTTGAGATTTAATCAAAACTATCTTACATGAGGCATATGAATTATACTAGGTTGGTGGATATAGCATTACAGATTGAAAAGGATGTGATGCAGTTTAGAGGTAGGGGGGATTGGCTGAAGAGGTCTAGATTTGAGGAACTAGAAGGGGTAGCAATATGAGTGTGCAGGGTGGGATACCACTCTAGAGGAGGTGTTCCTTATCATAGGGAACTATAATACAGAGTCAGAGGCAAGCAGGATCTATTGTTTCTATAGCTTAGAGTAATATTAGTGAGACCCTTAGATTTAGGAGACAGTTTGGGGGAACTAGAAGTTATGGTAGAGGTAGGAGTGTACTTCCTAGGGGATGTGGTAATGTGATAGAAAGACTAGAAAGTGTTATAGATGTAATTAGACAAGATATTTATCCCAGAATTGTCCTAATTTGAGGTGCTTTGTATGTAAAAAATGTAGACGTATCAATATTGGTTGATCCTGGTGTAACTCATTCTTTTGCATCCAATGTGTTTATGAAGTCTATTGATGTTTATATTAGTCCTTTAATGCATAATCTTATTGTTGAAATTCCTACTAAAGATAAAATTATGATTAAAACTATTTATTGGGGTTGTATAATCCGTATGGATGATAAAGAGTTTAAAGTTGATTTGTTTTCTTTGAGTATGGTTGATTTTGATTTGATATTGGAGATGAATTGGTTGTCGGTGTATCATGTCTGGGTTGATTATTTTAAGAAAAATGTGGTGTTCAAGATACTAGGATAAGAGGAGTTTAACTTTCAAAGAGAACGTAAGATACTTGCAAATTGTCTTATTTCTTCCCTGACTACTAGTAAATGGTTGAATAAGGGTTTTGAATATTATTTGGCATATATAATAGATTCTAAAAAGGAAAATAGGAAGTTAGAAAAAATCTTAGTAGTTAAAGATTTTTCTGATGTGTTTCGTGAAGAGTTGTCTAGATTGCCTCCCAGTAAAGAGATTTAGTTTTCTATAGATGTTATTTTGGGTTCAACACACATATCTATAGCATCTTATAGAATGACACCAGCTGAGTTGAGAGAGTTGAAAGTACTGTTTTAAGAATTTTAGATAAACAATTTATCAGACCTAATGTGTTTGGAGAGCCCCTTGTGTTGTTTGTGAAGAAGAAAGATGGAACGATGAGATTGTGTATAGACTATAGATAGTTGAATAAGATAACCATTAAGAACAAATACCCTTTACCCGGGATAGATGATTTGTTTGAACTGTTGTAGAGAGCAAGGGTGTTTTCGAAGATAAATCTGAGATCAGGTTATCACCAGTTAAGGGTAAAGGAGGGAGACGTGCCTAAGACTGCTTTCAGGACATGTTATGATCATAAGTTTCTTGTGATGCCATTTGAGTTGACTAATGCTCCAACAATATTCATGGACTTGATGAATAAAATGTTCAAACCATTTCTTGATAATTTTGTGGTTGTGTTCATTGATGACATTTTGGTATATTCTAAAAATGAAGAACAACATGTAAAGAATTTAGAAATAATGTTGCAGATTCTGAGGAGTAAAAGATTATATGTTGTAATTTCCTAAATGTGAATTTGGGCTGAATGAGATAACTTTCTTAGGGCATGTAATATCTGGAGATGGCATAACAGTTGATCCACAAAAGGTAGAGGCAATGTTGAGTTGGGAGAGACCAACTAATGTGATTGAGATTTAGTTGGTTATTATAAAAGATTCATTTATAATTTTTCTATTATTGCAGTACTGTTGACTTGATTGACTAGGAAAGAGGTGAAGTTGTATGGTATAGGGAGTGTTAGAAAAGTTTCCAATTACTAAAGGAGAAATTGACTACAACTCCAGTATTAGTGCTTCCTTCTGGTGATGAAGGATTTGTGGTGAATAGTGATGTATCCCATCAAGAGTTGGGATGTATGTTGATGTAACATGGGAAGGTGGCATATACTTCTAGGAAATTGAGGAATCATGAGAGAAATTACCCTAACCATGACTTAGAGTTAGCTGTCATAGTGTTTGTTTAAAAATTTGGAGATATCATCTGTATGGAGCCACTTGTGAGATATTTACTGATTACAAGAGTTTAACATACTTACCTACCTAGAGAGAGTTGAATTTGAGACAGAGGTGGTGGATGGAGTTGATTAGTACTATGATTGTATAATTCACTATCATCTAGAAAAGGTAAAGGTGGTAGCTGATGCATTGAGTAGAAAATCTACAGGAAGATTAACTACTATTGAGAGTCATGATGTGAAATTGATGGAAGATTTAAGAGAGATAAGAATGAAGTTGAATATTAGTGAAAGAGGATCATCGTTAACAAATATGGTTGTACAACCATCCATAGTAAAATGCTTGTTAGAGATGCAAGGTAGAGATGAAGAGATAGAAGATTAAGCAGGAAGTGCTTAGTAGAAAGCAATATGAGTTCAAAATCAGAAATGAGGGTATATTGGTATTGGAACATGAGATTTATGTTCCCAATGATGCTGAGTTGAGAAAGAAGATATTGAGAAAGGCACACGATGATGTATATTCGATGCACCCGAGTAACAATAAGATGTATAGAGGATTGAGACAAAATTACTGGTGGTCAGGATTGAAGAAGGATGTAGCTGAATATATTTCTAGATGTTTGGTTTGTCAGTAAGTGAAGTCAGAGAATAAACATCTAGGAGGCTTACTACAACCTCTTCCTGTGCTGGAATGGCCATAGAAAATTGTAAGTAAGGATTTTGTTTCTGGATTTTCCCATAACTATAGAGGTCACGAAATAATGTAAGTGATAGTAGATAGACTTTCTAAGTCATCTCAGTTTCTTCCAATTAAAACTAATTGGAGTCTTAAAAAATTGGTTGAATTGTATATAGCTGAGATTATGAGGTTGCATGGAGTACCATTGAGCATAGTGTCAAGTAAATATGCTAGATTTACATCTTGGTTTTGGAGAGGCTTTCAGAAAGCCATGGGTACGCAATTACAATTTAGTATAACTTTTCATCCTCAAACAGATGAATAGACAGAAATGATTATTAGAGTACTAGAAGATATGTTGAGAGAAAATATGATGAGTTTCTCAGTAAATTGGGATGCTTACTTGCAGTTAATTAAATTTGCTTATAATAATCAACATCAATCTAGTATTGGAATGACATCATTTGAGGAAATGTATGGTAGCGGGTGTAGAACTCCTATATGTTGGGAAGAAATGGGAAAGGGAAATATATTTGGTCAATAAATTATTGAGTTAACAACTGAGAGAATCAATGATTAGAGAGAACTTTAAAGCGGCACAAAGTAAACCGAATAGCTATGCTGAAAATATTTGCAAGTAAAGGTGGACAAGCTTATTTTTCCAGCGGATTTTATTGTGCTAGACATGGAGGAGAATGAAAAAATACCTTTAAATTTGGGGCGACCTTTTCTTGCTACAGGGAGAACTTTAATTGATGTCCAATAAGCGAAACTTATTGTGAGGGTTGATGATGAGAAAGTTACTTTTGATGTATTTAAGGCTATGGATTTTCCTTCCGAAGTACACTCTTATTTTCAAATTAGTGACATAGACTAAGTGGTGGCTAAAACCTATAGGGCTTGATTTTCAAAACTGCCACTTGTGGTGTGTCTTACTCATTCTACAACTCTTGAATCTGAGAATGAAGAGGTTAGGGAGTGTGTAAGGTATTTGGAAGCTACACCATCCTTTCATCCTTCCATAGAGCCAAAATTGGAAGAGCTGGGCTCATCTATGCTGATATCTTCAAGTAAGGAACCACACAAACTTGAGCTCAAATCGCTTTCGTGAAATTTGACGTATGCTTTCTTAGGCCAAGACTCTACTTTTTTGGTTATTATTAATGGTTCTTTAAGTGATGTAGAGGAAGAAAAGTTGCTAAGAGTATTAAGGGAGCATAAGATAGCTTTAAAATGGACAATATCAGATATCAAGGGAATTAGTCCTTCGATTTGTATACATAAGATTTTAATGGAGGATAATTTCAAGTCGATAGTTCACCGCAACGGAGATTGAATCAATCAATGCAAGAAGTGGTGCATAAAGAAGTATTGAAGCTCTTAGATACTGGAATTATCTATCCAATCTCGGATAGTGCATGTGTGAGTCCGATTTAAGTGGTCCCAAAGAAAAGAGGAATAACCATGGTAAAGAATGAAAACAATGAACTTATACCAACAAAGACAGTCACGGGATGATGAGTATGCATAGATTATCAAAGACTTAATGATGCAACTCGAAAAGATCATTTTTCATTGCCTTTTATTGACCAAATGTTAGAAAGACTCACTGGCCATGCTTACTATTATTTTTTAGATGGGTATTCCGGATACAATCAAATCGTAATTGCTCCCGAAGATCAAGAGAAGACTACTTTCACATGTCCTTACGAAACTTTTGCATATAGGAGGATGCCTTTTGGTCTTTGAAATTCTCCAGCCATGTTCCAGAGATGCATGATATCCATTTTCTCTAACATGGTGGAAAAATTTATTGAAGTCTTCATGGATGATTTCTTGGTGTTTGGTTATTCTTTTGATAATTGTTTATCTAACTTGTCTTTGGTTTTGCAACGATGTGAGGAAACTAATTTAGTTTTAAACTGGGAAGAATGCCACTTTATGGTCTAGGAAGGGATAATACTTGGCCATCGAATTTGCTTCAAGGGAATTAAAGTTGATAGAGGCAAAATAGATATTATTGACAAACTCCCACCATCGCCCAATGTGAAGGGCATGAGAAGTTTCTTGGGTCATGCTGGGTTTTATTGACAGTTCATTAAGGATTTTTCTCAAATTACTAAACCTCTTTGCAATCTTTTGATTAAAGATACACTGTTTGATTTTTCTCATGAATGCTTGTATGCTTTTGAAACATTGAAAATTAAATTAATTTCAGCACCTATAATTGTTTCACCAGATTGGAATTTACCTTTTGAATTGATGTGTGATTCTATTTATTTTGCTATATGGGCTATTTTAAGGCAGAGAAAAGATAAAATTTTTCATGTTATTTATTATGCAAGTAGGACTTTAAGTGGAGCTCAACTTAATTATGCTGTTACTAAAAAAGAATTATTAACGGTTGTTTTTGCTTTTGAAAAATTTCGTTCTTACTTGATAGGTTCGAAGGTGGTTGTCTATACCGATCACTCCGCTCTTAAGTACTTGCTTACGAAGAAGGATGCTAAACCAAGATACTTTGATGGATTTTGCTTCTGCAAGAATTTGATTTGGAGATCAATGACAAGAAGGGTATCAAAAATTTAGTGGCAGATCACTTGTCCCGGATTGAGCATAAGGGTGCGGATGATGAGTAGCAATTGCCAATTAATGAAATATTTTCAGATGAGAATTTGATGGCTGTACAGGTTGTTCCATGGAATGCCGACATAGTCAACTACTTGGTGTTGCGAATTCTACCTCTCGAGATGACATATCAACAAAAGAATAAGTTCTTCTCCGACTTGAAGTATTATTTTTGGGAGGAACCTTTTATATTCTGCCATTGTGCAGATCAGATATTTAGGAGATGTGTACCCGAAGAAGAGATGGAAAGCATACTCCGACATTGCCACTCATTGGAAGTGGATGGCCGCTTTGGCGGAGCAAAAACAACGGCAAAAATTTTGCAATCCGGGTTTTATTGGCCTTCTATTTTTAAAGATTCTTTTAACTTTGTTAATTTATGTGATCAATTTCAATCGGTTGGGAATATTTCTAGGAAACATGAGATGCCTTTGAATAATATTTTAGTGATTGAATTGTTTGATATTTGGGTGATAGATTTTATGGGTCATTTTCCATCTTCATATTCTAACAAATTTATTTTGGTGGCTGTAGATTATGTCTCTAAGTGGGTGGATGCTGCTGCTTTGTCGACCAATGATGCTAGAGTTGTGGTGAATTTTATTCGAAAAAATATCTTTTCCTGATTTGGCACTCCAAGGACAATAATTAGTGATGGTGGGAAGCATTTTTGCAACCATTCGTTTGAAGCTTTACTTACTAAATATCAAGTTACTCATCATGTGGCAACACCATATCATCCTCAAACAAGTGGCCAAGTTGAGGTGTCCAATAGGGAGTTGAAGTGCATACTTGAAAATACCGTTAGTATCTCATGAAAGGATTGGGCACAAAGGTTAGATGATGCATTATAGGCTTATAGGACAACATTTAAAACACCGATTGGAATGTCACTTTATCAATTAGTTTATGGAGCTAGAACATAGAGCTAATTAGGTGATAAAGATACTTAATTTTGATTTAATGGTTGCAGGTGAGAGAAGAATGTTGCATATTAATGAGATTGACGAGTTTCACAATGATGCTTATGAGAATGCTCGAATTTACAAGGATAAACTAAAAGATGGTATAATATGCATATTTTGAGAAGGAGTTCGAAGTGAGGTGATGAGAGTCGTAAAATGCATCTTAACAGTACTTAACTGTTATCACTTTAGGGTTGATCTAGGTTTTAATTGCACTTTTATACGTTAACAACTCTAAAGTATCATTCTTGGATCATTGATCTATTTCGGTGCATTTTCAGGTACTTTAAGCTCAAAAGAGGAGGAAAAGTTATCATTGCTTGAAGCAGAAAGACTCGAGGCATACTGGAGTGAAAGAATGCTTCCGAAAGGACAAGACGGAGGGCTTAAAAGAGCAACAGCTGCTGCCCGCACTGGAAAGAGTTTCACTAAATTGCGAGAATTACCCGTACAGATCAATCATCTTTGAAAATTAAACTGTATTGATACAAGACTAACCAGGAGATTAGCCATATATGCTTAGAAAGATTCGGAAGTCTATTTTCTTGAGAATTTTACGGTTCGTCAAAAGGATTTTTCTAGAGAAAGTTATGACAGTTTTAGTAGAAAAAGGTCAGGCTGTGCGGGCTGTGCGGGATTTCAGCGTGATTTTGGGCTTAAATCCCACATACCACATCGGATGGGAAACACATTGCACTCTTGGTATTTGCCCATATAAGACCCACTCCACTTTAGCTTTGGAAATCAATCGAGGATAAATCCAGATGGCCTTTAGGAGAAACCCAAAATTTGATTACACCCAAAACATAACGCGGTTATTGTAGTACAGTTTTGGGGTGTCGATTCCACAGGGAAACAAGTTAAGTACAACAGAAGGTGTAAACCTCAACACAAACGATAAAAGATTAAAAAGACAAAATCTGAGTTGTTTTGAGGAAAAGGTAATTTTGTAAATAAGTTTAAAATAAAAATGACAACAAGGTTCCGAGAATCCTCCCTAGGTTCGTTGCTCTAATCCTAACTTGATTCAGTTGTTTTTATCTCGATTGCAGGTTTCACATCCCAAACAGGCAATCGGAAAATATTCAATTAAAACGCATTTATAAATCCTAATGTAATCGCTATGAATTATTCTTTACTTTCTAACACACATGACCTAACTTATAAATTATCAAGAGACGACGATATATCTAAAATGACGATACCACAACAATGGACAAATCTATAAAAGAGATCTACCGGACTCAATCACACCCAAACAGGTACACATAAGAAAAACCTGACTGAACTTATATGGAAAAGAAGCATGCAACCACCGGAGTTATAATAAATCTACTAATTAAATTAAGAATAAAACATAACAATATTTAATGAAAATAATTCCAACTACAACCGAATCAAATAAAGGAAAATAAGAACAACTACACCTAGGGATTCATCTCTTCACCTTGCTTGGAGACTAGCCGGCCATGGGGCTCATGCGTCCTCGAGTTACCTCCGGCCTCCCGACGATTATCTCTCCCGACCTTCAAACTTCAAACTTCGAGTTCCTCCTAAAGGCCCTCTGGATTACTCCTAAAGGCCCTCTGGATTCATCCCCGATTGATTTCCAAAGCTAAAGTGGAGTGGGTCTTATATAGGCAAATACCAAGAGTGCAATGTGTTTCCCATCCGATGTGGTATGTGGGATTTAAGCCCAAAATCACGCTGAAATCCCGCATAGCCTGACCTTTGTCTACTAAAACTATCATAACTTTCTCTAGAAAAATCCTTTTGATGAACCGTAAAATTCACCAGAAAATAAAATTCCGGATCTTTCTAAGCATATATGGCTCATCTCATGGTTCTTCTTGTATCAATACAGTTTAATTTTCAAAGATGATTGATTTGTACAGGCAATTCTCGAAATTTAGTGAAACTCTTTCCAGTGCGGGCAGTAGCTGTTGCTCTTTTAAGCCCTCCATCTTATCCTTTCGGAAGAATTCCTTCACTCCAGTATGCCTTGAGTCTTTGTGCTTCAAGCAATGATAACTTTTCCTCATCTTTTGAGCTTAAAGTACCTGAAAATGCACCGAAATAGATCAATGATCCAAGAATGATACTTTAGAGTTGTTAACGTATAAAAGTGCAATTAAAACCTAGATCAACCCTAAAGTGATAACAGTTAAGTACTGTTAAGATGCATTTTACGACTCTCATCACAACCCCCAACTAGCTTATTGCTAGTCTCTAGCAATTGAAGTGAAAATAAGAGATGAATTCTATGGTAGGAGTTAAAAACAAAGTAAAGCAATGCTAGTGTTGAACCAAGAGTAATTCACTTTTTGTCTCAAAAATTTCACATAACATACGACACATAGAATTATTAAATTTCACCTAAGTCCAAAAGTAATCCAAACATCAATCTTAAAATCGTTATTGACTTTTAACATCCATCTTACCACAAACCATTAATCCAAACACCCGGATGATTTTATGCATAACATTCATGAATACAAGTCTTGGCCTCTAAAAATATAATAAATTGCGTGACATTAATCACAAAAACAAGCTCCATAAGCTCACTTTTCAAATCACTCTCCACTATTGTAGAAAAATCACACTACATTGGATCAATAGGTCTTTAATAAGCTTGTAACGTTTGGCTAAGGTAAAGGCTAAGAAAGATTGGGAAGAATTCACAAGTAAAAGAACTTAATCTCGTAGTTTTGAACACAGCTCTTTAAGCACTGGATAACCTTACTTCAACACCCAACTCTTTCAACCATTTTTCGAGCATTTCTTTCAACAAATCACCATTTTTTTTCTTTTCTTTCTTTCTTCTTTCTTTGCCATAATTCATTTTTTTTCTTTTCTTTTCCACAACCCCCAACTTATCTCCTTTAATGTACTTGGGTTGCGGTAGTGATATTTTTTTTCATATTTCTACCCTTACTCCTTTTAAGTACTTCTCACAACATGTGTATAACTAAGTTCTTTTAAAAGAAAGGTAAGGATAAAATATTTTTAGGCTCATAAAGGTAAGTAAATAGTTTATCGAAAGAAACAAGGCTCAATTTTTCTTTTCAAGAAAAAGGCTCAAATATGTGACTAGTGATAAATATAGCAATGGTAGGTTTGAAATACTCAAACGGTTCAAAAATGGGCTATATCATATCCTAAGTAGTGTGCATTCTAGGAATTCACCTCAAGTGATTATCAAGTAAGTTCTAGAGCTTGTTGAGACCGTAAAAATATTCACAAAATAATCACACATAAAATTTCTCTAGATGTTATAGACTAATCATATAATCTTACCACAAACTAGAGTCTCTAACCAAATGAAGATTGATGCTTAAATTAATTTCAAACTGAAGCAAGATTTAACTACTTCTAAATGCTATATGCTATCTTAATTAAGCTCACATCATTGATATGCGAATTACATCCAAGGCAACCACAAAGCATGCTTTAAAACAAAAAGAAAGGGAAACAGACACCAAGCAGTTCAATGGAAAAAAAAAATGTATGGAAATAAAGAATATGGAAACAAAGAAATAAAGAATATGGAAACAAAGAAGATGTGTTTCCTCCACCCCCAACTTAAAAATTGCATTGACCTCAATGTAAAAGAAAGAGTAAAGGAAACTCCCCTTGTAGCCAAAGGTGCACAGAAGCTGAAAATTGTGCTCCACCATTTGAACTGCTTCATTTATTTGTCCCTGAAAAATAAATACAAAAGTAACAACTTGGAAAACAACAAGATAATAATAATAAAAGAAATATTAAAAACAATAAAAATAAAAGGATACATTGTGGGCTGCCTCCCACGAGCGCTAAGTTTTATGTCTTCAGCCAGACGCTCTTATTCCCTCCTCGAAAAGCATAGGTTGAATGCATCCGCCGCTACTGCACTGCCAAATTCGGTGCCTCTATGCTTTTGGGGGGCCTTAAGGATGTCATCAGTAACATCCGCAAATGTTGGCTCGATATATGCTTTGGTGAAGCCATGGGTGAAGGTGGACTCTAATGGATTAAGGTGCTGGACCTTTTCCATGAACGAGTCCATCATGTATGCTTGTACTTGATGGTTTTCAGCGACATCCTCTGATTTTTTCGTTGTTGGGATGTGTACTGATTTACCACCAAGTGTCTCAATGGCATTCACCTCCTCCAAATTCTTTTATGCTAGGTGTTGATCATAGGGTGTGGACTGAGCTTGAGAAGGGAACTTACCTTGCTCAGTCACACTCAAGTAGCTCATCAACTTGGACACTTGGCTCTTTATTTCTTTATGCTTTTCCATCACCTGCGTAAATAATGCCTCAAACCTTTGGTTTGTCTTACCTTGTGCCTCTATAAAGGCCTGTAAGGTGTCTTCTAGTGAGTTCCTAGAGGATGAGGGTGCATGATAAGGTGCAGGGGATGATCTAGGGGGCTTTGCATGCTGGTTTTCAGATTTCCAGCTGAAGTTGGGGTGATTTCGCCACCCCGGGTTATAAGTGTTAGAGAAAGGTGCAAGAGGCTTTTTGTACATGCCTAAGGCATTATATTGTTCCTCATACACCCCTCTCATATCAAAAAGTGTGGAACACTCTTTGGCGAGATGATCTACCCCGCCACACACAAAGCACGGCTCTAAAGACTCGGCATGATTAGCCACATTTGTTTGCTTTGAGTCCTTAGTTTTAAATGCATCAAATTCTCTAGTGAGCATCTCGACCTTGGCTCTAAGGTTATCCTCTTTCCTAAGATGGTAAATTCCACCACCATTTGGGTGCCCTATAGGTCGTGACCTATTTGTGCTTTCAATAGCACTAGGTCTAGTCCAAGTGTGAGCTTTTTCAGCAAGCTTATTGAGGTACTCTATAGCCTCATCAGGATCTTTCTCTAAAAACTCACCATTACACATCATCTCTACAAATTGGCGCTCTCTATATGTAAGTCCCTCATAAAAATAGCTCACTAAGCGCCAACTCTCATACCCATGGTGAGGGCAGATACTCAATAACTCTTTAAATCTCTCCCAAGACTGATACAAAGTCTGGCTGTCCTTTTGTGCAAAGGTGGAGATTTGCCTTTTTAAAGCATTGGTCTTATGTTGGGGAAAGTATTTATTAAAAAAAATTCGAGTCATCTCAGTCCACGACCCAATAGATCGTGGTCTAAGTGAGTATAGCCAACTCTTAGCTCTATCCTTCAAAGAGAAAGGAAAGAACTTAAGCCTCACAATGTCATCGATTTCGTCTTGACTATGAAAAGTAGCGACTACTTCCTCAAACTCTCTAATGTGCACATATGGGTTTTCATTATCCAAGCTCTGAAATGTAGGGAGTAAATGTATCATCCCTGTTTTAAACTCTAATGGGTGAGTATTGGCTGGAAATATGATGCATGATGGTGTGGTTGTGCGTGTAGGATTGAGGTAATCCTGAAGTGTCCTAGCAACATTCTCATTATGGTTATCGGCCATGTTAACAAATTCCTCTAGATTCTCACTTGGGTTTTCTCTATGGGTTTATCTAGGCGAGGTTTCACTATCAGACTCGGAAGGAGAGGCTAATTCTAGCTCAGGTCCTCTAATGAATCTACCTCGCAGATCTCTTGTCTAAGCATGCACCAAATGAATCAGAGAGGAAATAAAATAAATAAAACAAGATTTTTTTTTTTTTTTTTTTACCATCATACTCAAAGTTGACAAGCTTCCTTGTACTTAAGCGCGTTTCCCCGGCAACGGCGCCAAAATTTGATTACGCCCAAAACATAACGCGGTTATTGTAGTACAGTTTTGGGGTGTCGATTCCACAGGGAAACAAGTTAAGTACAACAGAAGGCGTAAACCTCAACACAAACGATAAAAGATTAAAAGGATAAAATCTGAGTTGTTTTGAGGAAAGGGTAATTTTGTAAATAAGTTTAAAATAAAAATGACAACAAGGTTCCGAGAATCCTCCCTAGGTTCGTTGCTCTAATCCTAACTTGATTCAGTTGTTTTTATCTCGATTGCAGGTTTCACATCCCAAACAGGCAATCGAAAAATATTCAATTAAAGCGCATTTATAAATCCTAATGTAATCGCTATGAATTATTCTTTACTTTCTAACACGCATGACCTAACTTATAAATTATCAAGAGACGACGATATATCTAAAAGGACGATACCGCAGCACTGGACAAATCTATAAAAGAGATCTACCGGACTCAATCACACCCAAACAGGTACACATAAGAAAAGCCTGACTGAACTTATATGGAAAAGAAGCATGCAACCACCGGAGTTATAATAAATCTACTAATTAAATTAAGAATAAAACATAACAATATTTAATGAAAATAATTCCAACTACAACCGAATCAAATAAAGGAAAATAAGAACAACTACACCTAGGGATTCATCCCTTCGCCTTGCTTGGAGACTAGTCGGCCATGGGGCTCATGCATCCTCAAGTTGCCTCCGGCCTCCCGACGATCATCTCTCCCGACCTTCAAACTTTAAACTTCGGGTTCCTCCTAAAGGCCCTCTAGATTGCTCCTAAAGGCCCTCTGGATTCATCCCTGATTGATTTCCAAAGTTAAAGTGGAGTGGGTCTTATATAGGCAAATACCAAGAGTGCAATGTGTTTCCCATCCGATGTGGGATGTGGGATATAGAAATGTGTTTTCCAACCGATGTGGGATGTGGGATTTAAGCCCAAAATCACGCTGAAATCCCGCACAGCCCGCACAGCCTGACCTTTGTCTACTAAAACTGTCATAACTTTCTCTAGAAAAATCATTTTGATGAACCGTAAAATTCTCCAGAAAATAGACTTCTGGATCTTTCTAAGCATATATGGCTCATCTCCTGATTCTTCTTTTATCAATACAGTTTAATTTTCAAAAATGATTGATCTGTACGGGCAATTCTCGTAATTTAGTGAAACTCTTTCCAGTGCGGGCAGCAGCTGTTGCTCTTTTAAGCCCTCCATCTTGTCCTTTCGGAAGCATTCCTTCACTTCAGTATGCCTCGAGTCTTTGTGCTTCAAGAAATGATAACTTTTCCTCCTCTTTTGAGCTTAAAGTACCTGAAAATGCACTGATATAGATCAATGATCCAAGAATGATACTTTAGAGTTGTTAACGTATAAAAGTGCAATTAAAACCTAGATCAACCCTAAAGTGATAACAGTTAAGTACTGTTAAGATGCATTTTATGACTCTTATCATGGGGCATAAAGTTTTACTATTCAATTCAAGACTTCGACTTTTTGGGAAAGTTGCGATCTAGGTGGTCAGGAACATTTGTTGTGACTCGTGTTTTATCATATGGAGAGGTTGAAGTTGATCATGAGACAAAAGGGACATTCAAGGTTAATGGACAGAGGTTAAAGCCTTATGTGGATGGAGAATTTAGCACGCAAAAGTTTTCCATCAATCTCACCAATCCTAAATACTGATTTGGAGAATGTCTAGCTATAGACTTTAAACAAAGCACTTTTTAGGAGGCAACCCAAGTTTTTATTTTATTTTTCTCTTTAGTTTTTATTTAATCTTGTTATTTTTGTTTTTATCTTGTAGGTTTGCATAACTTTGGGGGCTCTCCAATGTGTTACACGGTTTCACTTTCAAGGATAACATTCAATTGGAAATTGGGGGAGCACTTTTTACCTTTTCTCATTCTTTTTCTTTTTTCTATTTCTTTCTCATTGAGGACAATGTGTTATTCAAATTTGGGGGAAGGGAGTTTATATTTAAAAAAAAATTAAAATTAATTTTTTTTGGTTTTTGGTTTGATGAATAAAAAAGCCTATGATAAGAATATGATTGAAATTGATTATAATTTTTAGGGAAAAGTCTTATTGCTTGAGTCTATTTGTTAATCCTTGACTTGATTTTGCTTAATTTGAGATTTTCTATATTCGCTAAATGCTTATCATGATCATTAATTGTTTTGTATACCTAGAGAAATTTTATGTGAATATTGTAAATTTGTATGGTCTCAACAAACTCTATACTTGTTTGATGACACTCGAGGCGAAATCCTAAACAAAATATTACTTGGGAAATGATATAGGAATTCTGTAAATCGATTGAGCCTTTTAAGCTTACCTATTTATTATCTTTATCCCTAGTCCTTATATTTTTCTTTTTATAAAACATCATATTCCCTACCTTATTTGAGCTTAAACACTGATTTCCTTACCTTTCAAGAGAACTAAGTTTACACAAAGTCAGAAGAGCATGGAAGGTGTGAGAAGTAGAAAGTTTACAAGTAAATTTTATCACAACCCATGTTATCAATGTCATAAGATTGGGGGTGTGAAAAGTCAATAAGGAGTTGGGAAGGGTTTAAAAAAAAGAGAGAAAAAAAAAGATCTTTGAATTCTTATATATAAAAAAATAAAAAAGAATTCCTAGATAAAAAAAGGAGATCTTTGAAAGAACGATAAAGAGAGTTGTTTTGAGAGATTCAAAGGATTGAGAAGAAGTGTATGTGTTAGAAGTGAGTATGCTCTATTTGTTTTATTTGTGTTCAAAATTAAGTTCTCTTGCTTTGTTTGAACTTTATCTTTTCTTTGTAGCCCTCACCTTAGCTTTACATTACAAGCCTAATAAAGACCTATTGATCCTTGGCAATATTTTTGTTCTACATTAGTGGAGAGTGATTTGAAAAGCAAGACTATGGAGCTGGAATTATCAATTTCATAACTAGAGATCCATTATATATTTAGCTGTTTCAATAAAATCATCCGAGAAGCTAATAATGAAGTGAGAATGATATGTATGCATGAATGAGAGGATTGATAATGAGGTGGAATTGAATTTTGAATTAATTTTTGGACTTGTGTGATATTGAATGATTCCTTTGATTATAAAACTTTAGGCAATCTTTGAGGCAACAAATTTTATGAATTAAACAAATTCTTGTTTTTAGTTATTTTTCTCTTTTTCTTTGCTTGAGGGCTAGCAAATTTTAAGTTTAGGGGAGTTTGATAAGTGAAATTTTTACATGATTTTTATTACTCTTTTACTTATTAAAATGATTAGTTTTCATTTATTTATTTTGATTTGATTTTTATTTCGATTTATTTTATTTTATTTGCTTGTGCCGCACTTTTTCCTATTTTGTTTTATATTTCATTTTAGTTACTTTCCTATTTCATGTTATCATTGTAGTAGAAGTATTTCTCATTTCAGTGTCTTTTCTTTTCCTAGGTTGCATTTTTCTCCTTTTAGTTACTTTCCTATTTCACGTTTTCTTAGTAGTAGAAGTATTTCCCATTTCAGTGTCTTTACTTTTCCTAGAAGGAGTAGTATTATTGTACTTTCCTTTTCTTTTTTAGGAGTTTGCTTATATAAGACCGACTGCTCTTGTTTTGAAAACCCAATAGATTTTTCCTAGACAAGAGAATAAAGAGAGAAGAGAAGGAGGGTGGCTGCTAAGTCTCAATGAAGAGAGATCTTCAACAATATTAAATGTTTCATCAACTTATTTCAAGCAAAAGAGTTTTATTCTCTTCTCTTTAGTTTTCTTTTGATGCATTACAATAAGAACATAGTTGATTTCAGATTTGTTATGAACTAATTTTATTTTCTAGGATTTTGATGTAGTCTAGCTTTGAACACACAATTTAAATTTCAAGTTATTTTATTTTTATTTTTATGTTGAGTGTTTATCTTTGATCTTATTGCTTACAATTTTCTGACCAATTATTGTTTGATTTATTGAATCATAATGAAACTGACAGGTAATTTGTGATTAGAAGCTTTTAGGATTAAACACTATTAGTTGAGCGAAAGATAGAGATACTTTACCGCGATTAGTGTGATTTTAGATTAAGAAATATCCAAAGAACTTAATGAATCTTCAAATAATTTAGTTTACATAGATATATGATGAATTATTATGTGGAGATATTTCTTATGTTATTCGAGAGAAAACATTAAATAATTAAGGGATTTTATTTTTCATCAACTTGAAAAATTGGAATTTTATAATAAGGAATAATAAATTGTGTGGGATTAACTAGGTGAAATCAAAAGTTCTAGATTTATTTTTATTATCTCTAAAACCTTAAGTTTTATTCTCTTTTCTTTTATTTTTTTTGTCAAGCACTTTATTTAATTTAGGTGATAAAGTCTTTAAAATTTCGGTTTTATTTCTAAATAGTAAATAATTTGGTAAGTTCCAATACTCAATAGCATAATTAGTCCTTGTGAGTTCAACACTTGCAGCACAAGCAAATAAAATAAAATAAAATCAAAAGAAATAAAGGAAAATTAACAATTTTAATAAGCAAAAGAGTAATAAAAATCATGTAAAAATTACACTTATCAATAATCAACATCAATCTAGTATTGGAATGGCACCGTTTGAGGCATTGTATGGTAGGAGGTGTAGAACTCCTATATGTTGAGAAGAAGTGGGAAAGAAAAATACATTTGGTTCATAAATTATTGAGTTAACAACTGAGAGGATCAAACTGATTAGAGAGAACCTTAAAGTAGTATAAAGTCGACCGAATAGCTATGTTAATAATTGAAGAAGATCTCTTGAGTTTCAAGTAGATAATTAGGTGTATTGAAAATATCTCAATGGAAATGTGTGTTGAGGGTAAAAAAGAAAGGAAAATTGAGTGCGAGGTATGTGGGACCCTATGAGATTATTAAGAAAGTTGGACTAGTTGTATATAGCCTGGAATTGCCTCCAGAGTTGAAGCAGTTACATAACGTATTTCACATTTCGCTTTTCCGAAAGTGCTCACATGATGAATCTCATAATATTTCGAGCTAAGCAGTACAAATTCAGGAAGATTTGACTTTTACACAAGTACCAATGAGAATTTTAAATAGAAAAGAACAAGTCTTATGTAATAAAGAAATTCCATTATTTCAAGTTCTGTGGCGGAATAAAGATGTTGAAGAAATTACATGGGAACATGAAGCAAGAATGAGGAAAGAATACCCTCAACTTTTTCATGAGTTAGGCAAGAAAATTTGGGGGGCGAAATTTCTACAAGGTGGGTAGAATTGTAATACCCCTGTTCTTAAAGTAAGGGTAAAGAAGTAATTAGATAGATATTACATGAAATTAAAATAATATATACATGAAAGATTTATTATTGAATAAAATAATTTTTTTGAAAAAAAAGCACCTAGACGTTTGGTGTCACAAGAAATAGAAGAAGAAAACACCTGGACGCAAGTCGTCCAGGTGTAATTTTTTTAGATTACAAAGAAGAAAAAAAAATTGGTGGTGAGTACATACACTTGGATGTCCGAGTGTACTGTGCACAACTTAGTGTCTTGCAAGCAAGACTAATGCACACAAAAAGTTTATGAAATGACAGTGTAAAAAACTGTTTTTAATATAAATTTTAGTTTTTGGTTGTTTTGTGTTTTTCTTACCAAATCCCATTTGGTATCCTTTTTTCTTAATTCAAATTACTCTCTTTTTGTAAACACCCGGAGACTCAAAGAAAGGTCGAAATATTGAAATTTTGAAGAGGTTTGCAAGAGAATTTTAAAGAGATTCGAGAGAAGCTTTAAGAAAAACAAAATGTAATATTGTGAATTTTATTTTTGAAATTATGCATACATGAAATTTCCCGGAATTTGATGTAGAAAATTTAAAGGGTATGAATTATTGAAGAATTGAAGAATAAATCAAAATTTTTAATACAAATATTATGTCAGGTGTTGATGATCAGCAATTAGGTGAAATTGCTGAAAGGAGCAGGAAATGCAAGGAAGTGATCCATGGGTAGCTTTAAGTGCTACGTGGTGAGTTAGATTTACTTTTAGTAATCGAGATAAATATGAAATATAAAGTGACGATATTTGAATTAATTATTGAACTATAACGATTGGATGATATATAAAAGTTGATTGATTGATATTATATGAATAATTGATATGTTCAAAATTTATTATATGAGAAGTAATATTAATGAAATAATGAGTTGATGAAATATAATGAAAGGATAAATGAAATTCTCAACAAGCTATGATTGATAATTTGATATGATATATGAGGAGATAATTTAATGAATATGATAAAAATAATAATTTTGAGAAAGAGTTGGATAGTTGAATTGAATGCTTGAATGTATGCTTGTTTTATTTATTGCTCATATGCATATTTCATATTATTGTTCATATGCATGAAATAAAAGAACTAGGAAGGCAGCCGGTCTAAATGAAAATAAAAGAATCATGACAGCTGATATAGTTGAAAATAAAAGAACCGAGAAGGCAGTCGGTCTAAATGAAAATAAAAGAACCGTGATAGCCGGTATAGTTGAAAATAAAAAAACCAGGAAGGTAGCCGGTCTAATGAAAATAAAAGAACTGTGGTAGCTGGTATAGCTGAAAATAAAAGAACCAGGAAGACAGCTGGTCTAAATGAAAACAAAAGAACCATGGCAATCGGTATAGCTGAAAATAAAAGAACCGGAAAAGCAGCCGGTCTAAATGAAAATAAAAGAACCGGGAAGGCAGCTGGTCTAAGCTAAAACATGTCGACATGTGCGAAGACGTTCCCAAATGATAATATGAAATGATTTGATAATATAAATTCATGTATTGCATTTGTTTTAAATATTGATTATTATTGTTTGGGATGCTAAAGTATCATTCTTGATTGTGAATTTAATGATAGATAAATGAGTCTTATTGAGGACAGATATGATGAGAAAGAAATATGAAAGTATGATAAGATAAGAATTATCTGAGTGACTGATTATATGATGTGAATCTCATAACAAGGTAAATAATGAGGTTGAATTCATAGTCTCAAGATGATTAAATATATGAGAAAAGATTGATATATTTGATGATTAACTTAATAAGAGATTGATAAATGATGAGGATTATGATATGAGTAGTGATAATAGAATGCTATTATCGAATTATATGAGATATAGATGACTGAATATTGGAAGACTATTTAAACAATTGAATTATAAGATGTGACTGAAATTATACAAATTGAATACTTCTAGTAAATTTGCTTGTGAAGCTCACTCCTCATTGTTAAATAATCTCAGGTAGCAGGCAAGACAAATAGATTATTGAGCTGTGATTCAGACTGAGTGATTATCTATAAGCCTTGTGGTCCACATCCTCAGACTAATGAAAAGAAACAAAAAAATATTTGTAAATATTCATGCATCATATGTTGTATATATTATTTCAGTTGAAATTTTAATAATGTAACCCCCTTGGTGAAGGTTGAGGATTAATGTATAGATATATATACATTCAGTTGATGTACGTTTTTATATTGTTGCATATATGTGTCATGCTAGGATTTTAAAATGTGACGACACCATCTCGAGGTGGCTAACTTGGGATGGGCCATTACACTAACTCCTTAGTTGTTTTGACTCCTAATAGTAGGAACCTCAGTCCCTCGCACCTCGGTTTGTTGCATCTTGGTCAGCTGTACTGCAATCTCCTCAGCCTCTGATCGCCTCACCTCAGTCTGTTGGGTAGAATGATCCTTTGTCCTGTCCCTCTTCCTCTTAGCTTGGTCAGAAGAAGAAGAGTTCGTAGCCCTGGCCCTGCTTCTCTCTCGACCCATTCTGATAACTTCGATTGAGTTGAACACAGTGTCTTCTGCAAAAGAAAAATTATCGGATTAAAAGAAATCAAGGTTATCAAAAGAAAAAACAAAAAAAAATAAAGATAGCTAAAATAACTCTCCACTACCATCAAGAGAGTCAGAGGCATGTAAATTAAGCTAATGGGTCCTCAACAACAGCTCGTCTATAAGATCCATATCAGACATCCTAAGTCTAGTGCTACAATAAGACAGTTGAGGGACAGTAAAAGGATGAAGGAACCAGAAAGGTATGGGGCAACAAAAACAAACTAGTAAAGGTAGAAAAGGCTAGAAGATGCCAGCCTTACCAGTGGAGTTAAGGGAGTTACTAGTAAGGCAACTAGAGGGGGCAAGGGCTCCCTAGGCAATGAGCTCACTCGCTTAAGAAGATTAGAAGGAGAAAGGGGATCTTGCATGGCAAAGAGGAAGTAGCAACAAAAATATATTAGGGACTTAGAAAAGTTAGTTAGAAGGTGTCTTGATTTCATGTATGCACCTTCATTGCACCTTTATGTGTACTAATAGTATAGGAACACTATATAAAGGCTGCCTTGTATAGATTATAGGGAATCATGAAATAAGAAGAAACTTAAGGAGTTTTTCTTATACTTTGAACAAGATACAAATCACTTTTCCACCATAAAAAAAGAATCTAGTTCTTTCTTTCCTTTCATCCACACAACTTCTCTAGCATTAGTGCTTTCATTATTACTGATTCAATGGCAGATAGTTTAAGATTAAAAGCTGACAAGGGAGAATTCTCTTGGGACAAGCTTAGGAATTTTATCCGAGAAGAAGTTACCATAGTAATTAAACCTCTTCAACAAGAGATTGACAATCGCAAACTACAGCAAACCAAAGATGAGTCTTCATCACATTCAACTCCAGATTTAGATAAAGAAATGCCACAAGATTCTATCAAGCTACCTCAACTTAGGAACCTTAAGCTAGAACTGCCAAGATTCAAGGAAGGAGACCCCATAGATTGGCTTTTTCAGGTTGAACATTTCTTTTTCTTCTCCCACATTCATGAACAACATAAACTTTCATTGATTTAATTTCACCTGGGAGGACCAACAACAAGTTGGTTTCAATGGACATAGCACAACAAGATGATCAATTCTTGGCCCTAGTTTGTCAAGGCACTACAGGCAAGGTTTGTTCCTTATGTTTTTGAAGAACTATAAAGGGTGCATTAACTAAGGTCCTTTAAGACAACATTGTTCTTGATTGCCAGGTTAAGTTTGAGGCACTTTCTAGCAAAGTGAATGGTCTCTTAGACCAATTCTTGATAAACTGCAAGAAGACAGATGAAGTGAGGTGAGAAACTCCTCCAAACCATGGTAATCAAGAATCCACAACAAAAATCAAGATACAAGCTAAGAAAGCACTGGTGTATATTGGAATCTTGCCTTAACCTCAATCAAGCCTCTAGCATTGCCACCATCTCCGAGATTCCCAATCAAGAGACTCTCTCCATAGGAAATGCAAACAAGAATAGAGAAGGGTCTTTGTTTCAATTGTGAAGAGACCTTCCACCCTGGACATAAGTGCAAAGCAAAAAGCTCCCTGTTACTTCTTGAAGGTACTGAGCAAGAAGATCATGAACAAGAGTTTTACAATATTTTTGCTCTAGAAGATGACTAAGTTCCAAAGATCTCTCTACATGCTCTTCTTGTCCAAAAAAAACTTAAGACACTCAGGCTCATAGGCTGCATCAAGAACACTTCTATCCAGATCTTGATTGGTAGAGGTAACACTCACAATTTCATTCAAGAAAGGATTGTTCTCTTTTTAGCTCTTCCCATTACTTATTCTCCTAATTTTAAAGTCTAGGTTGGTAATAGTTAATACCTGAGTTGTATGGGAACATGTGAGCTGGCCTCAGTATCTATCTAAGGCTTTGTGTGTACAGTAGAATTTAATGTCGTATCACTACAAGGGGCATACCTAATCTTAGGAGTACAACGACTATAGGAATTGGGATCTGTCACCATCGACTATAACATACTAACCATGGTTTTTTGTTGGAAAGGAAGCACTGTGTACCTACAAGGGGATAAAGAGGTAACAGTCCAACCAATCTCTTGTAGTTCACTTATTAAATTGTCCAAAATGCTAGCCTAGCCTCTTATTTCATTTTGATGCCTATGAATATGGAACATGACGAAGTACCTAGTTTACATTCTGTTAATAGTAGTGACAATCTTGAAATAACTACTTTACTGCAAGAGTTTCAACCTGTCTTTGCTACACCCCATACCTTACCACCACATTGAACCATTGACCACTGCATAAACCTGAAACCCAACTCTAAACCTGTTAATATTAGACCCTATAGATACCCTCATTTTCAAAAAACAAAATTGGGGAAATTGATCAACACTATGTTGGAAGATAGAGTGATTCAATCAAGCCTTAGCCCCTATAGCTCACCTATTTTGCTAGTTAAGAAAAAATATGGAACTTAGAGATTTTGTGTGGACTTTAGAGCCTTGAATGCTATCGCAATAAAAGACAAATTTCCTATCCCTGCTGTAGATGAACTAATGGATGAACTACATGGTGCCATTGTATATTCAAAACTTAATCTTAGGGCTGGCTGTCACCAAATCAGAATGAGAGAATAAGACATTCCAAAGACTGTCTTCAGAACGCCAAGGTCACTATGAGTTTCTAGTGTTGCCCTTTGGCTTAACAAATGCACTTACAACATTCCAGGCCATCATGAACCAACTCTTTACTCCATTCTTGAGGATATTTGTGATCATCTTCTTTGATGATATTTTGGTATACAACAGTTGCATCAAAGAACATGTCTAATATTTGAGAAAAGTCCTATAATCCCCCTAGGACTACAACCTCTTTGCTAAGATGATCAAGTGTCAGTATGCTAAACATTCCATAGATTAATTAGGGCACATCATCATTACCAAACGTGTAGAGCTTGACCAGTCAAAGATACAGGCTATGGTTAATTGGCCTGAACCTGCAAACCCCAAACAGTTGAGAGGATTCCTGGGTTTAATAGGCTACTATAGAAGGTTTTTGAAGAATTATGCCATCATTGCTAGTCCTTTGACTAATCTAT
This sequence comes from Bretschneidera sinensis, assembly GCA_023935145.1. Lineage (NCBI taxonomy): Eukaryota > Viridiplantae > Streptophyta > Magnoliopsida > Brassicales > Akaniaceae > Bretschneidera > Bretschneidera sinensis. The sequence goes on from CM043704.1 coordinate 25,707,121, forward strand.
TAAAGAGGAATGTTTTCTAGTGAACACCACCAGCCCATACTACCTTTTTGAGATTAAAACAAGCAATGACTTATACCCCAGTCCTTAGCCTTCTAGATTTCACAAGACCATTTACATTGGAGACTGATGCTAGTGGATCTAGCATTGAAGCTATCCTATTACAAGCGCCTCACCCTATAACATTTTATAGCAAGAAAATAAGCCCAAGAATGCAAAAAATTATGCCTACATCAACGAACTTTATGCTATTACCTCTGTAGTTAAGAAATGGAGACAATATCTTTTTAGTAGAAAATTTTATATCAAGACTGATCATAGAAGCTTGAAGTACTTGATGGATCAAGCAATTTAGACACTTGAGCAGCAACATTACCTCGTCAAACTTTTAGGATACTCTTATGATATCCTGTACAACCCTAGAAAAAAAATGTAGTGGCTGATGCATTTTCAAAGCTGCACACTGATCTGGAGCCAAGTTCCTGTTTAGCATTTTTCATGCTATTATTTTAATTCTTAAATGATCTTAGAATTGAACACCAAAAGGATCCTCTGATTCAAGAACTCCAATAAGCCTGCACCATAACCCCTCAACAAAATAAAGACTGGACAGTAAAGAAAGAAATCTTGTACTACCAAGATAAATTTTTTGTAGGCAGTAGTTCCAACCTTAAGCAAGTATTCATCAAAGAATGCCACTCCACACTTGATGGTGGCCATGCTGGAATCTTAAGGAATTTCATAGGACTTTTTGCTAGTTTTCACTAGAAAGGAATGAGGAAGGATATCACAGACTTTATCCCCCAATGTCTCATCTATCAACAAGTTAAGGCATTGAACATCAGCCCCTATGGTCTACTACAACCACTACCAATTCAAGAGCAAGTTTGGGAGGATATCTCCACGGATTTCATTACTCACCTACCACCTTCTCATAGGTTCACAGCAATATATTTAGGGTAGATAGACTGAGAAAGTGCGCACACTTTTCACCCCTTCATCCCAACTTTACTACCACCAAAATAGTCTCAGTTTTCATGCACACTGTGTACAAACTTCATGGCTACCTTAAGTCCATTGTAAGTGACAAAGACCTTGTCTTCACCAACCAGTTTTGGAGGAAACTATTCAGGTTGCAAGGAACTAAGTTAAAGATGAACATCTTCTACCATCCTCAAATAGACAGTCAAATTGAAGTAGTAAAAAAAATGCTTGGAATAATACCTGAGATCATTTGTGGTAGACTTTCCCAAAAAATGGTCTACTTACTTGCCTTATGCTGAGTACCACTACACTACCGATTTCCACTTCTCCCTAGGAATGACTCATTTCAAACTGGTATATGGCAAATATCCTCCTAACATTCCCTTCTACTACAAAGGATTATCTCTTATTGAAGCAATAGATCACACCCTCAACTCTAGAGAGGAAGTGCTACACCAAGTCAAAATCCACATGCTCAAAGCCCAACAAAGGATAAAACACCAAGAGGATAAACATAGGACTGACTTATAGTTCAAAGAAGGTGATTTAGTCCTCCTCAAATAGCAACCCTAAAGGCAACCTTCAACTGCTATGAAAACCTCCCAGAAACTGAGTAGGAGGTATTGTGGCCCATTTTCAGATATGAAAAAAGTAGGTTAGGTTGCGTACAAGCTCCAAATTCTTGATGGTTGTAAACTACATCATTTGTTCCACATATACCTCCTTAAAACATTCCATGGCATAGCTCAACCAACATCTTCAGTACCTGTAGATTGTTCCACCTTATTCCCAATCTATCATCTAGTTGCCATCTTGGGTGAAAGAACCATCTTCTAGAAGGGGCAATGGATAAAACAATATCTGATTCAATAGGAGTAATTATCATTAGAAGAATCATCTTGGGATAATGCTTCTACCATCTACCAGTACTTACATTCTTTCTACCTTGAGGACAAAGTGCTTGTTCATGAGGGCAGTATTGTTACAACAAGACAGATGAGGGACAAAAAAAGGTTAGAATTAGAAAGGTATGGGGCAATAAAAACAAACCAGTAAAGATAGAAAAGGCTAAAAGATTTTAGCCTTACCAATGGAGTTAAGGGAGTTACTAGTGAGGCTACCAGAGGGGGTAAGGGCTCATTGGGCAGTGAGCTCACTCACTTAAGAAGAATAGAAAGAGCAAGGGGATTTCAGATGGTAAAAAGGCAACAACAATAAAAATCTGTTAAGGAGTTAGAAAAGTTAGTTAGAAGGTGTATTGATTTCATATATGCATCTTCATTGCACCTTTATATGTACTGCTAGCATAGGAGCACTATATAAAGGCTGTCTTATACATGTTATAGGGAATCATGCAATAAGAAGCAACTTTAGGAATTTTTCTTATACTTTGAACAAGATATAAATCACTCTTCCACCATCAAAACAGAACCTAGTTCTTTCTTTCCTTTCATCCACACAAATTCTCTAGTATCTGGCTTCTAAGACCTCCTTAACCGCCCTCTACTTTTCATTACTCAAGGAAAAAAGCTTCATCTGGTTAGGTATATCACTGAAATTCCACTCTAGCAAAACATGATAAAATTCTAGCCCCTCTACAAAAAAGTATCATTTTTCCAGCACTTAATCGAGTAAGGAACGTCTAGAATTTTTTTCCCACTTCTTGAATAAAAGTTGAACCACCTATTATTAGGATGCTTCTTTGTGGTGTAGAACCACCTAGACATCTATACCTTAGACATCTTGTCCTTTTACTAAACCTAGTATGCTTCCTCAAAGCCAGCACAAACCTCACAACACACGTTGTCCCATTTGGGGAAAGCTGAGTAGGACAGATCCCAAAATAGTTTATGATCTCTCTAACATTAGGGTCAATAGGGACTCTCAACCCCACCTTCAGATGACCGAGGTAGTAGTATAGAGAATATGACTCCTCGTCTCTCAAAGAAACACAAGCTTGTTTATCGAGCCTAGGATGCCTGACTCTCCACTGAGGAGGAAGGAAGAACCTAGTGGGTATGTAATCTAAGTTAATCTTTGAAATTTGGCTAGGGATCCCCCCATGGAAACAACCATAACCTACTTGGAAGGCTACTTCCCACTCTCAAAAACATTCTCTCTCCTCTCAGTTCTTACCTTTCTAGACCTACAAGCCCTAAAAGTAGACATGGTGCGAAAGTAAAGTTAAAGAAGGAAGAAATTTATCGAAAAATGAGAAGGATGAGACCTGAAAGCTTAAGAAAGCTCGAAGATACTCGAAAGAAGAAAAAGATGAATCTTGAAGAACTTAAAGAAATTTGGAAACTTAGCACTATGAAAATTGGAAAGTAGACAAAGTAGAGGAAATAAAATAAAATGAAAAACAAAGGGTTCTTTAAATAGCCCCTGCCAAGTGAACTATTGCCCAGAAGCGTGGTTAATGCACCCTTTACGCTGACATGACCAAAAGTGCTTTAGGTAGTTGAAGTGTTCATTCATTATTAAATGTGACAACTCACAGAAGTGCCTCGAGAGAACTAAACAACTCCTCCAAACACTCAAGCTTAAAAGCACGGACTAAATTCTTCTAAAGGGCCTATCAAACCTAGGCTCGGAATCAAAGATAAATGCAAAATCCTAGCTTACATGGAACCAAGGCCTACATAGCCAAACAATTCCATCCAAGCCCAACAAAGTTAAGACTAAGGCTTTAAGTCTAAAAAGTCTTACTCTAGTTGAGAAGTTGACTCCATCTAAAAATTCTCCCCAATGTGGAACTAAATGCTTCCGAAGCCATACAGTTCCACCTAGGTCAACAGGAATTATGACTCTAGTAAACATCTATCATTCTTAAAAAAGTTGACTACAGTCACCAATTCTTTTCGATGTGAAAGTAAGCACTTTTGAAGCCATATAGTTTCACCTCGGTCAACAAGAATTATAACTCCAGTCATCATCCATCATTCTTTAGAATTTGACTACAGTCAACAATTCTTCCTAATGTGGAACTGAGTGCTTCCAAAGCCATACATTTCCACCCTAGTTAACAAGAATTATGACTCCAATCAACATATTTCATTCTTCAAAAGTTGACTACAATTAACATTTTCTCCCGATATGGAACTAAGAGCTTTCGAGCCATACAGTTCCACCCCAATCAATAGGAATTATGACTCTCATCAACATCCATCATTCTTTAAAAAAATTTGACTATAGTCAACGATTCCTCTCGACATGGCAATAAGCACTCTGGAAGCCATAAAGTCCCACCACAGTCTGCAAGAATTATGACCCTAGTTAACACATTCGTAAAAAAGGGATTAAAGGCTTACATCTTACAATTCCTACTAAAATTGAGCTATGATTTAGCTATAAAATTTTTGTCGAAGTAAGACTATGACTCCTAAGCCTCACAGTTTAATCGAGTAAAAAAGGAATTACGGCTTCAGTCACGCTTTCACTAAGTGAAATTAAGGACTCGGTTGTACAAATGCCCTCTAGAAGAAGAAACCATAATTCCTACTCCAAATGGTCCAGCTAAAAAAAAATTAATCAATGTTTGTGCCTTACAATTCCTACTATAGTGAATCTATGACTTCTGCTATACAATTTTCGCTAAAGTACAACTACGGCTCCGAAGCCTCGCGGTTCACTATAGAATAATGGGAATTACGGCTTCAGTCACAATCCTACTAAGGTAGAATTAAGGCTCCAACCATTCAAATCCTTTAAAAAAAGAATTACAGCTCTATACTTCACAGTTCTACACAATTAGAAGAAAGAAAAAAAATCTAATTGAACAGCTACCAATTAGGATTACAGTTTCTCAAAACCATACAATCTAACCTTGGATTAAGAAAGTTAAAAAATTAGTTATGCAACCTCGACAAGAAGCTTAGTTTCAGTTATATGATTCTTGTCAAGAAAGAAGTTTAATTTTAGTCTCTTAGAATTCCACCCTAGATCAGTGATCTTCTCACAACAGGTAGAGTCTTAGGTCATAGGGTGATGAGTTCATCATTACAGATGGGGTAGGTTACTGTGTAAAGAGTAGTAATCCATGTGTCTGACTTTAATTGGACAGAATAATTTTGGTCATATCATATGCTTTTCACTCCCTATAGAGAGCTAAAGAGTTTCTTAAGGAAGTAGATGGGTTTTTGTCAAGAGGAGTTTTTGTCGACTGTTATCGATTTTTTGGAGGAGTAACATGTTTAGAGTCATTATCTCATTGGTTTTGATAAGGTTGTGTAGTTTCAGAGGTCATTGCTCCTACTCGGAAGGGATACATGTATAGTTGAAGTGTTAGGGATCTTTAGATTGTAGTCATAATTCTTGATTGGTTAAGGTGGAATTATATGGTTGTGGGAGCCTTTAATCCCAATTTTGATATAGATTTCATTGGTTGAAGTCTGAATCCCCGTTGATCTGGGGTGGAATTCTAAGAGACTGAAACTGAACTTCATTTTTGATAAGAATCATATGACTGAAACTATGCTTTTTGTCAGGGTTGTATGACTAAAGTTTTTAATTCTCTTGATTAGGAGTAGAATTGTATGGTTTTGAGAAGTCGTAATCCTATGTTGGCAGGAACTGTTTAACTAGAGTCTTGCCCTTCTTCTAATTGTATAGAACTATGAGGTGTGGGAGCCATAGTTCATTTTTGGAAGGATTTTCATGGTTGGAGCCTTGATTTTACTTTAGTGGGATTGTGACTAAAGTTATAATTCTTCTTCTCTGTGAGACTTAGGAACCGTAATTCTACTTTGGCAGGAATTATATAGCTGAAGTAATAGCTTCCACTATAGTAGGAATTGTAAGGCATGACCCTTGATTCTTTTTTTTTAGCTGAACTATTTGACGTAGGAACCATGGATTCTTATTCTAGGGGATTTATATGGCCAAGTCCTTAATTCCACTTTAGTGGAAATGTGATTGAAATCATAATTCCTCTTTTGCTCTAGTGAACTGTGAGGCTTAGAAGTCGTAGTCCTGCTTCGACGAGAATTGTATAGCTGAAGTCATAGCTCCACTATAATAGGAATTATAAGGCATAGGCCTTTAATTCATTTTTTGATGAATGTGTTAATTGGGGTTGTAATTTCTATTGATCGGGGTGGAACTATATGTCTTCTAGAGCATTTATTTCCACGTCAGAAAGAATCATTGACTGTAGTCAACTTTCTGAAGAATGATGGATGTTGACTGGATTCGTAATTCCTGTTAACTAGGGTGGAACTGTATTACTTCAGAAGTTCTTTGATTCACATCAGAAAGAAATGTTGACCATAGTCAACTTCTAGAGAATGACGAATGTTTACTATAGTTGTAATTCCTATTGACCGAGGTGGAACTATAGGGCTTCAGAAACGCTTAATTTCATATCGGGAGGAATTGTTGACTATAGTTAATTTTTTAAGAATGATGGATGTTAACTAAAGTTGTAATTCCTGTTGATCGAGGTGGAACTATATGGCTTAAGAAGCGTTTAGTTCCACGTCAGTGGGAATTGTTGACTACCGTCAACTTCTAAAGAATGATGGATGTTGATTGGAGTCGTAATTCCTATTGACCGGGGTGGAACTGTATGGCCTCGAAAGTGCTTAGTTCTACGTAGGGAGGAATTGTTGACTGTAATCAACTTCTGAAAAATGATGGATGTTGATTGGAGTCATAATTTCGGTTATTGAAGTGAAACTTTTTGGCTTCAGAAGCTATTGTTTCCACGTCAAGAGGAATTGTTAATTGTAGTCAACTTCTAAAAAATAATGGATGTTGAATGGAGTTGTAATTTCTATTGATCATTGTGGAACTGTATGGCTTTGGAAGAGCTTAGTTAGATGTTGGGAAGAATTGTTGATTATAGTCAAATTTTGAATAATAATCAATTTTGAATTGATTCGTAATTTATGTTGACTGAGGTGAAACTGTATAGATTCAAAAGCACTTAGTTCCACTTCGAGAGGAATTGTTGACAAGAGTTGTAATTTCTGTTGAGTGGTGTGGAATTGTACTGCTTTGGAAGGGCTTACTTACATGTTGGGAAGAATTGTTAACTGTAGTCAATTTTTAAAAATGATGGATGTTGACTTGAGTCGTAATTCTTGTTGACCGTGGTAAAACTGTATAATTTTAAAAACACTTAGTTCCACATTGAGAGGAATTATTGACTGTAGTCAACTTATGAAGAATTATACATGTTGTATGGAGTCATAATTCTTGTTGATCGAGGTAGAACTATATGGCTTCAGAAGTGTTTAGTTCCATGTTAGTAGGATTTGTTTACTGGAGTCAACTCTTAATTTGGGTAAGACTTTTAAGACTTAATACCTTAGTCTTGACTTAACTGGGCTTGAATGAAATTGTGTGGCTACGTGGGCCTTATTTCTGTGTAAGTAAAGCTTTTGCATTTATCTTTGATTCTGAGTCTAGGTTTTTTAAGCCCATCAAAAGAATTTAATTGGTGCTTTTAAGCCCGCACACTTACAATAGACATTTAGTTTTCTTAAAACACTCCTACAAGTTATCAAATTTAATGATGATTGAATGCTTCAATTGCCCAAAGCACTTTTGGTCATGTCAACGTAAGGGGCACATTAACCATGTGCCTGGGCAACGATTCACTTGGCAGGGTATATTTAAAGGACCTTTTACTTTTTGTTTTGTTTTCTTTCCTTTACTTTATCTACTTTCTAATTTTTAGAGTGCTAAGTTTCCAAATTTCTTTATGTTCCTCAAGAGTCTTCTTACTCTTTTGGGTTTCTTCAAGTTTTCAGGTCTCTTCCTTCTCATCTTTCGATAATCATATTCCTTCTTGTTCTTTTTTATTTCGCACTATGTCTACTTTTAGGGCTGGTAGGTCTAGAAAGGTGAGAACTGAAAGGTGAGAACTAAAAGGAGGAAGACCAGTTCTTAGTGTAGGGAGCAACCATCTTAAGAGCTTACATTTATTTTCATTGGTAGGGTTTTCCAAGCTGAAGGGGATCCCTAGAAAAATTTCAATGATTGACTTAGACTCTATACCCACTAGGTTTTTCGTTCTTCCTCAATAGAGAGTTAGGCATCCTAGGCTCAATGAAAGGGTTTGTGTCCCTTTATGAGATGAGGATTTGTATTCTCTCTGCTGCTACCTCGATTATCTTAAGACAGGGTTGAGATTCCCTGTTGACCTAGTGTTAGTGAGATCAGAAATCATTATGGGATTTGCCTTACCCAGTTTTCCCGAAATGGGATAAGGTGTGTTGTGGGGCTTGTGCTGGCTTTGAGGAAGCACACTGGGTTTAGTAGGGGGGATAAAAATTCTAAAGTGCAGATGTTCAGGTGGTTCTACACCATGAAGAAACATGCTGATAATGGGTTACCCAAAGAGTAAGAGGAAGATTCTGGACTTTTATTCTTCGATTAAGTGCTGAAAAGAACAATACTTTTTTTTGTGGAGGTGGCTAGAATCCTATTAGATGATGGAGTGGAACTTTGGTGATATTCCTAACCAGAGGGAGGCTTCGTCCTTGAGTGATGAAGAACAGTGTGCGGTTAAGGAGGTCTTAGGAGTGAGACCTAGGATATCTGATAAGGACTATACTAATTAGTCGTTGTTGAGGACCCATTAGCTTAGTTTGCATAACCTTGGATCTCTTGATAGTAGTGGGGAGTTATTTTAGTTTTCTTTAGTTTTTTTCATTGCTTTTTCTGATATCCTTGATTTCTTCTAATCCGATAACTTTATTTTGTAGAAGACACCATGTTCAACTCAATCGAAGTTGCCAAGATGGCTCGGTCAAGGTTGCGAACTCTTTTTGTTCTCACCAAGCTAGGAGGAAGAGTGCCAGGACAGAAGAGATTTCCACCCAGTAGATTGAGGTAAGGCGATCTGAGACTGAGGAGACTGTAGTGTAGTTGATCGAGGTGCAACAAACCGAGGTTTAGCAAGTCGATGTGCAAGGGACTGAGGTTCCTACTGCTGGGAGGTAAACAACCTTGGGGCCAATTTTGGGAGGTTAAGGTTGAGGTTCCTTAAGGGACTGAGGTGGAGGCCGGTGATAAGGGGGATCCCTCTCTAGGGGTTGCTCTCATTGTCGTGCCCCTTAAATCAATTCCTACCACCTTTGAGAACTCTACTCTTATTCTCGGAGGTTCTGATCCTTCCCTAAAGAACCCTACTTCTGCCCTCGGAGACTCCTCTACTACCCTTGATAACTCCGCTCTTATTCTCGGACGCTCTATTCTTGCCCTTAAGAGCTCTACTTCTATTGCCAGGTCGAGTTTTGAAACTTACTGTCTTAACTAGAAAGTGAGGCATACAGACTTCATGTTTGACAACATGAGTACTCTTCGTTAGTTGTTGAGAGGTTCAGTTTTTTCTATTGATGCTGATATGATGAAGTCGATGACCTCTTATCAACTGATGGTCAACACTTTGGACCATTGCTACAAGGTAAGACCCAAGTCTTTGGTTTTTGACTTTTGAACTTTTTTTCTTGTTTTTTTCTGATCAAATTCTTGTTGAAATAGGCTAGCATGCATGCTTTCTTCTTGAGCCATTCCACCCAGTCCATAGATGACACAATTGTTGAAATTTGGAGGAGTGATGAGGAATGTGCAAAACGGTTAAAAGAGGGTAGAATACAAAGGGATGCCATTTCTAGCCAGGTCAACGAATTGGATTTTGAGAAGGAGAAGTTGCAGACTTCTTTGGCTACTGCCAACACCAACTATATGTTTACTTGGGAGAAGGTGGAACACTTGAGGACCGAGGTGGCAAGACTCCAATATGTTGAAAGTCAGCTTGGGACTGAGATTGCCAGGCTTCATGAGGTGGAGAACCATCTTGGGGCTGAGATGACTCATTTTCAAGGCATTGAGGAGGAACTGAGGTCCCAACTAGTCTAAGCTAAGGCATCTACCATAGAGAAGTATCGTAGCTCTAAAAACTATTAGGTGGACGTTCTAAAAGAAGCCTCAGAATACTACTCTAAAGGTTTTAATGCGGCCAAGGCAAAGGGTTCCAAAAGGTGGCCCGATCTTGACTGGGCCAGCATAGAGATTCAATATCTTCTTGACGGGAATGCATAATAAGAGGCAGGTGAAGTAGCATAGGTTACTGAGGAAACTGTGAATACTGGGAAGAGGAGCTAAAGTCTTAGAATATGACTCGTTTTTCCCTTGTATTTTTTGGCTTTAAAGCCTTCTTGTAAATATTTTTCTTTCTTTAATGAAATATTTTTGTTTTACACTATTTTGGCTTCATAAATTTACTACTTCTATCAAGTAGAGTTTACAGAAATTTTTACAAGTGATTATATTTTATTTCTTGATATTGACTCTTTTGCTATGACTTTAGAGTAGTGATTGAATAGAGGCTTATCATAGCATGGTTTCTTGTCCCTTTAGTTCTAGCTCTCATAATCGTGTGTCTCAAGCAGATTGAGATAAAGATTCTCGTTTGAGTTTTACGTTGAGTATGTGTTTTTAGTTCTTCTCTTGAGCTGAATTTTTGTCTAGGCTAACACAACCTTGAGGTGCATAGCCTCTAGATAGGTTGAATTTGACTTGGTTGCTTTCACCCTAAGTATTTGATGATAAGCAAGCTGAAATATTTCCAGGAAGGTTTGTAAACTTGTTATATGAAGTTGAGTGAACTTCAGACTTGTTTCACTCGTTCTATTTTCGTTCAAAAGGTGTGAACCATAGGTTGCCTATATTAGACCTTAAGGAAGTTTGATCATTCTTGAGGTGGAGTGCAGGGCCTGATCATACCATTTCTTTCAGAGTGTGAAGTAGTTGCTGGTACAGATCTATATGTGAATGCCTATGAATGAGCATTTGAGATTTATTGGTTTTCATATGCTTAATGGAATTCTTCTATTATGGGGCTCGATCTTTGAACATCTCGAAGCTATCAAGACCTGCTATCTAAGACGTTTTAAGAGAATTCTTTGGAGAGTTCTCGGGAGAATTGATTCTTTGAGGGCCTAACTTCGTTCAAGATGTTGGAGCTGTTGTTCCTCAGAGTGGAGACGGTACGCTCGTCTTCGATTTTGGTTTCTAAGGGACTTTAAGCAGGTCATAATTCCCTAGGCCTTACCAAGGCTGAGAAGAGGTCTTGACCCAGTTGGGAGTTGAGTTTGAGAGTTTATGAGGCTTGAAGTTTGGCTTTAGTCACAAACTTCCCATTTTAGGTATGGGTTGATGCTAGTTCTAGGTCAAGATGATTATTTTTTCTTAATCTTCAGATTGAGGTGGCTATTTTTTCTCGATCTTCGGGGATGATTGGTGCACTGGCTCTTCGATGGTGAACCTAGATAGGTCCAGCCCAAGCCAGATCTGATGCCATCTGCATGGTCATAGGGTCTGATAGGACCCGCTCACCGCAGGCCTCAGGATTTTGTCGATTTCTTGAGGTTTGGTGAGGGTTGTGCTCATCCATATGCCACTTTAGAGGTGTCATGTTGGCTATCTTGGCTTCTTTGGGGCTGAATAAAACAACTCAAGGCTACAATATTAGGAGTTATAGTATGAGATCGGTTACAACATTAGGAACCGTAGGGTGAGACAATTTAGGGGTTTTTGAGTAGCATCATGAGATAATTTTGTCATTTCCCAAGGACGACCCTAATATGTTGATGCCTAAAAAATATGATGGAGGATCCTCTGTCTTCCTTGGCCTTCAACGAAGGGTTACTCGAGAAATTTTTTGTATGAGAGGACTTTAAGGAGGCTTGATTCCACGTACATTTGGTGCGTAAGAATACCTGCAAGGGAAGTCTCCCAGAGCATTGTTCTCCGGGAGGACCCTCCGATGTTTAAGTCAGTAGGGGCATTCGAGAAGAGGTAAGAAGAGATTTTAGAATGATACTGAGGTGAATGAGTGTAGAGGAGAAGAAGAGAATTGAAACAATTCTTTTTATTTCTTGTGTATTTACTCCCTGTGTATCTAGGTTTTTCTTAGGCTTCTTCTCATATTTTTCTCTTGTTTTATTTATGGTTTTGTCTTGATCTCTAGGTGCATCCTCTCTTCTCTTTGGTGTGTGTATTCGAACCCCTTTATATAGGCCTGATGATCTTTATCTCTAGGACTTAGAAGTGGGATATAGTTGGGATTTGACTCCTGAGCCTTAAGCCACGCGGGGATGGTCTCTGCCTAGTGTGAAGGGACCTCTACCTATTGTGAGGAGACCTCTACCTGTTATGAGAAGACCTCTGCCTATTGTGAGAAGATCTCTGCTTATGAGTTCTCACATCAAGGTCAGAGTCTTCAAGTCATGGGGTGATGCGCCCATCATTACAGTTAGGATAGGTTACTACGTAAAGGGTAGCAGTCCACGTGTCTAGTATTTATTGGACATGATAATTTTGGGCACATCACTTTGTATAAGAGCATAATACTAATCAAGTTTCAACATTACACTTCAACTCTTTTTGTTTCTTTTTTTTTTCTTTCAAATCATTAAATTTCTTCTAGTGTACTGTAGAAATTTGTTAGATGTTACTTTATGTAGGGTTAAACTTTTAGTTAAAGGAAAAGTTAACGGAAAGAAAATGCACAAAATTGGGCCTTCTTTTTTGTTAAAAAATTATGGAAGTGGAAGAGATAGAAGATTGCAAACGGTTTGTAATTTTCTTTATACATGCATTATAATTGTTTCATGTAATGCCTAAGAACCACTCTTCATCTTTTCTTTTCTTTATTTTCTAATGACTTCATGGGTTAATGTATTAATAATGCAGATTGAGGGAATACAAGTGAGTCAAATGCATGGGACTTCAGGGGATGATATAGCCATCAATTTTAATTGAAATAAGGATAGGTCCTTAGATTACAATAGGCCATGCAATTAACAAGCCCACATGGCAGTTAAGCATGCTTCAAATATTGAACATTTAATTATATGGCTTAATGAGTAGGCTTCACATTTTCTTATCCTGTAAAGGATTTTTTTATTATTATTTTTTAAAATCACCACCTATTATGGTGGAGATTTTTTCAATTGATTAATGAAATTTCGGCGGTTCTTCAAAAGATAACATGAATATGCCCTTGTGTCACATAAAGTTCGTTTTGCTAAGCTTGATGTTTGCTTTTGAATTTTCTTTAAAGGCTAAGCAAGATTGTGATGCCTCTTTTGGTGACAGTTCTGAAGTTGCGAGTTTGGACATTATTTGCAGAGATAGCTTAAGAAAGGTATAGGAAGGAAGAGTTGTGATTGCCCACTATTGGTCCCTTTTAGCTGTTGAAGCCCTTGGTTTACAAAGTAGCTTTCATTTCCTCGAGTTCTCTTCAGGCCACAAGAACGTGTGTTTTGAAACTGGCTCAAAATTCTGTTGATGCTTATAATGAGGAAAAATATTTGTGTGCTATGAGAAGTGAAGAAAATTGTACAAATTATTATCCAATAACTGTTTTGGCTTAACCATTCTTTCTCCCTTTCTCTTGTTAGGAGATCTGCTAGTTGATTGGGTGGCCATTTCATATAGGGCTAGAAATTGCCTACTAAATTGGGTTTGTAATCTCGTTTTCTCTTATGCCCATTTTGGACTCTGATGTAACTCTTTCTTAAGTTGATTAATGAATTCCTATATTCAGTTAAAAAAGTAAAATTTATTGAATAACGACAATGTTTTAAATGATATGCAAGACATAAGTGTTGACTAAATTGAAAAACATTGTTCACAACAAGGTTCCTATTTTAAACACATCTATAGCACACAAAAAATAAGGCAACAACCAACCAAAATTTCCAAAAGTCGTAGAAAAGCATATTGGCATGATTTAACCATAAACAAGCAGAAGACATAAACCAACCAAGAACGAGCAGTAAACATAAATCAAGCTTAAACCAACCAAGCGAACCCACTATGACCATGCCAAAAATAGAAGCAACAATAAAAAAAGATTGTAACACAAAAACCTCAAAGCTACAATTCAAAGTGCAATAAAGGATCAAACCAAAAAGACTGTAAATCAGGTAAAAAATCTAGACTAAACCCAAATCTTGCATATGATGTAAAGCTAAAACCACGCTAGTGGAACCGCATTTCATTCCAAAAATTAAAACATGACACGTGTGGACCCAGTGATGAAACAACGGTCCAAACATGCTAAAGTACGATGAACGATTAAATCAAATTTTGATATTGGAAGAAAACTGGATTACCAAACCCAAATATAGGTCTATGGGAAGTAGGATTATTGAAGAAAAAAACGTTAACCTAGCTGATCGGCTCGGTTGACTAGCTAATTGATTTGACCATTACAAATCGTCAGTTACGAGCAGAAACTGTTTATGCTTGATTCTGCCTGCAAAATCCCACCAGACCAGCACTTAAAATCCATCATTTGACCTATCCTAATCATCTAAATGCTACAAACACTCCTTACCATCCATCTTGTCTCCTCCTAGGCCTACATAAATGTAATACCTGTATTTGTAAAGTAAGGGTAAAGAAGTAAATTAATAAATATAGTATGAAAATAAAATCATATATTTTACGCAAAGGATATAGTATAGAACAAAATAAATCTTAAAAAAAAAAAAATCTGGGACGTAAACGTCATTAAAGGATTTCTCGGACGTAAACGTCATTAAAGGATTTTTGGGAAGTAAACATCATTAAAGGATTTCTGGGACATAAACGTCATTAAAGGATTTTTGGGACATGGACGCCATTAAAGGATTTCTGGGATGTAAACATCATTAAAGGATTTCTGGGACGTAAACGTCATTAAAGGATTTATGGGACGTAGACGTCATTAAAGGATTTTTAGGACATAAACGTCATTAAATGATTTTTGGGATATAAACGTCATTAAAGGATTTCTGGGACATGGATGTCATTAGTAAAAAAAAAAGGGTTGAACGCCAGGTCAAGCAAAATGAAAAGAAGGAAAAGAAAAAGAAAATATATATATATATATATTAAAATAATATTTTTAAAAAGAAAAGTTAAAAAAAATTAGAGTCAATGGTGGCAGCCCTGCAGCCAAGAGAAATTTTGTGGGAGATAGTTCTCCATTTTTTAAAAAACGTGGAGGATTGTTTTTTTTAAGAAAGTGGGAAGTTAGGTGGAGGATTATTTTTAAGAAAGTGGGAAGTAGGTTGGGGAAGCTGCTGAAGATTAAAATCGTGGAGTGTTTTTTTTAGAACAAAATTGAAAGTTAGGTGGAGAAGGGGCAGTTCCCTCTTCCTATATATGCATATATGTATAAACTAAACGAAATCGTTCAGTTTCTTTCTTTCAAATTTCTGTTTTCTCAAAACATTTGGAGACCCAAAGAAAAGTTAAAAGAGCAAAATTTTGAATGAATTTTCTATGAAATATCAAAGAGGATCATGAGAAGCTATCAGTATTATAAGATGTTGACTATTTACAACGGGAGAAATTTCTGAGAATAACCGGGAAAGGCAAAAAGGTGACCCATTGGTAGCTTTAAGTGCTACGAGGTGAGTTGGAATTACTTTAAGTAGTCTAAATAAAAAATCAATTATTTGGTGATAATATTAAATTTAATTATTAAAGTATGCTTGGGTGATAGATGAAAAATTGATTTATGAGTATGATAGGAAATTTGGACATGTAGAAATATTTTTCGGTGAAAGATGATATTTTTAGAAATCATAAGTTTATTTGAGAATAAAAGCAATAAATAAATTATTGATGAATTTTAGTAGATCTTGCCAAATTTTGATGGATGATTTGAGATGAAATTTAATGGATCTTGACAGACTTTAATAGATTATTTGATGTGATTTGGGAAGAGAAGAATTTAGTGGAATTTTTATATAATTTGATAAAAATCAGGATGATTGGATGTGAGGAATTTTAAAGAAACTTTGTTATATAAACTTGTGGATGATCAGGATAGCTAATTTAAGTGGTTTGGATTTTTATATTGTTTTTATATTACTATTTCATATCATTGTTCATGTGCATATGCATTTAATAATATAACCGAAAGAACCGGGAAGGCAGCTGGTCTAATGAAATAACCGTGACAGCCGGTATATGCTGGAATTAAAAGTGAAAACCGTGACAGCTGGTATATGCTGGAAAGAACCGGGAAAGCAGCCGGTCTTATGAGAATGATAGAACCGGGAAGGCAGCTGGTCTGATGAGAATGATAGAACCGGGAAGGCAGCTGGTCTGATGAGAATAAAACAACTGGGAAGGCAGCCGGTCTAAGATAGTAACAACCTGTCGACAGGTGGGAAGACGTTCCCATCATAATCATTCATGCATTTGCATCTGTTTTAATTATTGCTGCATTATTTGAGATGCTGAGATATGGTATATTATTGTGAATTTAATTATAGATGGTTGAGTCTCATAGAAAGAAACAGTATGATGATAAGACTTATCTAAATTATGGGTTTTATGATGAGAACCTCATTACGAGGTAATTATGAGAAAATTGATGGTATTAAGGTGGACCAATGATTGAGAAGAAGAGATTGATAAAGAATAAATCTTATGATATGTGTAATGATAGTAGAAAGTTCTCATCAGGTTATGTGAAAAAAAAATTAAAAGATTAAATATTAAAGGTCTATTTATGGAATTTGGAATACTTTTAGTAAATTTAATTCGCTGA
Organism: Bretschneidera sinensis; assembly: GCA_023935145.1. Lineage (NCBI taxonomy): Eukaryota > Viridiplantae > Streptophyta > Magnoliopsida > Brassicales > Akaniaceae > Bretschneidera > Bretschneidera sinensis. The sequence continues at coordinate 25,723,670 of CM043704.1, forward strand.
GCTTGTGAAGCTCACCCCTCACTGTTCAATGATTTTCAGGTAGCAGGCTCGGTAAATAGTTTGGTGAGTTGAGGTTCAGAAGAGATCATTTTTTTTAAGTCGCGTACGTGTCATCATCCTCAGACTAATGGGAAAATAAAATGAAAAAATTATTTGTAAATCTTCATGCATTTTTGCGTTGTATAGAATGCTTAAAGGTAGGATTTATGTAAATTTCTTTTGGTGATATTTATTTTTACTGTTGCATATATGTGTCGTGCTGGGATTCTCAAAATGTGATGACACCGTTTCGGGGTGGCCAACCCGGGATAGACCGTTACAATTTTGGTATCAGAGCATTAGGTTGTATGATTCTGTAGACTGCATAAAAAGTAAGAAAGTAGAAGATTAAAGTAAATTATAATGAACAGTCTGAGGATGACACGTGGACGCGCTAGAGCTAGAGTTAGACTTGTTGATTCGAGATGGCGTAATAGGCCAACAATATTTTGATAAGTCGATGTTGAGTATGAATCTGTGGTTCCTAGAAGGGAACGTCTTGATAATATGATTAATATTAGTAATATAATCGAGGTATGAGAGAATATGAAGTTAAAAGTGATGAGCTAAGATAAACTCTTACTCATGCTTTTGAGAAGATTAATGTCTTAGATGATCGAGTGGATAACTTATAGCATAGACTTGATAAGCAGACTAGAACAGTGCCTGATGCTGTTAATTCAGTAATTGTAGACACTTAAAAAGGGAGAAAAGTGGATTTATGCATAAGATGCAGGGAGATATAACTAAGCTAAATACTTTGTTGTTTAAAGGATCTATGAACCCTTTTACACCTGAGTTTCGGGAGAAACATGTAAGAGACATTATTTAGTATTTTACTAGTAACTAATAGATAGACGATTGCCTTGACTTCGTTTAAGTTAGAAGAAGAAATCTTAGAATGATGGAAGGATATTCTTTCCAGGTAAGTACAAATATTGATCGACCCTTAACCTGAAATAGGTTTAAGAAGATCTTCTTTGATAAATACTTTCCTTAGACCTTTAAAGCCCAACAAGATAGAGATATTATTTATTTGGGGTAAATGTGTTAACTATGGCTCGATATGATAGCAGATTTATGGTTTTGTCAATGGTTGTATCAAAAATAGTTGACCAAGAGGAGAAGAAATGTAAAAGGTTCAAAGATGAACTATGTTTTAAGGTTTTATCGAAACTATCTTACATTAGGCTTATGAATTATGTTAGATTGGTGGATATATTATTTCAGATCGAGAGAGATGTGATAGAGTTTAAGGGAAAGAGAAAAAGTGGTTAAAAAAGACTTAGACATAAAGGTTATAGAGGTAGTGGTAGTATGAGTGTACAGGGTGAGAGACCAAGCCAAATGAGGCATTCCTTATTACCAGAAATTGAAGTACAGAGTTAGAGGCAAACATAATCTGATGCTTATGTATCTTTAAATACTATTGGTGGGACCCTTAGATTTAAGAGATATATTATGAGAACTGGAAGTTATGGTAGAGGAAGTAAGTACACCACCAAGTGGAAGTGGCAATCTGATGTATGATTGAAATATAAAAGTTTATTATAATTATATTCAGATAAGACATTTATCCCAGAATTTTCAAAATTGAAGTGCTTTATGTGTAGAGAAAATAGACATATCAATATTGGTTGATCTTGATGCAACCCCTTTCTTTTGCATCCAGTATTCATATAAAGTCTATTGAAGTATGTGTTAGTCTTTTGATGCAAAAATATTTTGTTGAAGTTTTCACTAAAGATGAAGGAATAATCATAAATGTTTACAAGGGTTGTGTGATTCGTATTAACGACAGAAAATCTGAAGTTGATTTATATTCTTTGAATATGATTGATTGTTCCAAAAAGAAGGTAGTGTTTAAGATGTGGACATGAGGAGTGTAACCTTCAGAGAGAACATAAAACACTCTTGAACTATCTCATTTTGCTCTGACCATTAGGAGATGGTTGAAGAAGGGTTGTGAGAAGTACTTGGCATACATAATGAATTCCAAAAAGGAAAATAGGAAGAAATCTTAGTGATGAAAGAATATTCTAATGTAATTCTTGATGAGTTGCCTAGATTATATCCCAAAAAAGAGATTAAATTCTTTATTGATGCGATACCAGGATCATCACATATATTTAATAGCACCCTACAGAATGACATCAGTTGAATTGAAAGAGTTGAACGTATCATTTTAAGAATTTTTGGATAAACCATTTATCGGACCTAATACATTTGGGGAGTCCCAGGTGTTGTTTGTGAAAAAGGAAGATGGAACGATAAGAGTGTGTATCGACTACAGATAGTCGAATAAAGACAAATATTTTTGATAAATAAATTATGTGAACAGTGCAAGAAGTGAGAGTATTTTCTAAGATAAATCTGATATCAGATTATCACCAATTGAATATAGAGAAGGGAGGCGTGTCTAAGATTGTTTTTATGACATGTTATGGTCATAAGTTTTTTGTGATGACATTTGAATTGAATAATATTCCAGAAACATTCATGGACTGGATAAATAAAACGTTTGAACCATTTCTTGATAATCTTGTGGTTGTGTTCATTGATAACATCTTGGTATATTTTAAGACTACGGAAGAGCAGGAAAAACATTTAGAAATTTGTGGGGAGACTTTGAGGAGAAAGAGATAGTATGATATAAGTTCTCTAAGTGTGAGGGTTGACGGAAGGAAATAACTTTCTTGGAACATGTAATGTCGAGGATAGCATAACAGATGATCTATAAAAAGTAGAGGCAATGTTAAGTTGGGAGAGACCAACTAATATGACTGAGATTAAAATCTTCTTGGGATAGCTGGTTATTATAAAAGATCCTTTTAGAATTTTTGTTTTTGTAATACGGTTAAATAGACTGACCAGAGAAAAATATGAGATTTGTATGGTAAGGAAAGTATGAGAAAAATATTCCAATTTCTAAAGGAGAATTAAATACAGCTCCAATTTTGGTGTTTTCTTCTGATGATGAAGAATTTGTGGTGTATAGTGATATGTCACATCAATGATTGGGATATGTGTATCATAGGAAAGTTGTGAACCATACTTTTAGGCAATTAAAAATACATGATAGAAATTACCTTACTCATGACTTAGAGTTGGCTGCTATAGTGATTATTTCAAAGATTGGAGACATCAATTGTATGGAGCCACTTGTTAGATATTCATGGGTTATAAGAGTTAGACATACTTATCTACCCAAAGAGAGTTGAATTTGAGGCAAAGATGGTGGATGAAGTTAATCAGTAACTATGGTTGTACAATTCATTATCATCTAAAAATACGAAGGTGATAGCTGATGTATTGAGTAAAAAATTCTACAAGAAGGTTAACTGCTATGGGAATCCGGATGTGAAATTGATGATAGATTTAAAAGAGATAATAATAAAGTTGAATAACAGTGGTAGAGGATCATGGTTAATAAATATGGTTTTATAGTCATCCATAATGAAATTTTTTAGAGATGCAAGGTAGAGATCAAGAAATAGAAAAGATTAAGCATTGAGTGCTTATTAGAAAGTAATATAAGTTTAAAATTGAAGTGTGAGTATTTGAGTATTGGAACTTGGAAAGTGTGATCCAAATAATGCGAAGTTAAGAGAGGGGATAATGAGAAAGGTACATGATGATGTAGATTCGATGCAACTAAGTAACAATAAGATGTACACAGGATTGAGACCGAAATTCTGATTGGTCAGGATGGAAGAGGGATTTAGCTGAGATTGTGAGGTTGTATGAAGTACCATTGGTCATAGTGTCAAATAAAGATGCTATATTAGGAGAGGATTTCAGAAAGCCACAAGTACACAGTGGCAATTTAGTATAATTTTCATGCTCATATTAGATTTTTTTTTAAAATACTAGAAGATACGCTAAGGACAAATGTGATGAATTTCTCAGTAAATTGAGATGCTTACATGCCATTGATTGAAGTTGTTTATAATAATCAAGTATCAAATTTGTATTGGGATGGCACCCATTGAGACATTGTATGATAGGACGTGTAGGACTCCTATATGTTGGGAAGAAATGAAAGAGAAAAATATATCTGGTCTATCTATTATTGAGCTAAAGATTATCAAATTTATTAGAGAGAACCGTAAAGTAGCATAGAGTAGACCTCTTGAGTCTCAAGTAGGTGATTGGGTGTATTGAAAAATATCTCAATAAAAAAGTGTATTGAGATTTAAACAGAAAAGGAAAGTTGAATCCGAGGCATGTGGGACCCTATGAGGTTGTTGAGAAAATTGGATTAGTTGTGAGTAACCTGAATTTGTCTCCAGAATTAAAACATGTTCATTTTTAAGAAAGTGTTTACATGATATTTCGAGCTAAGTTATAGAAATTCAGAAAGATTTGGTGTACATACAAGTATCAATAAGGATTTCAAAGAAAGGAACAAGTCTTATATAATAAAGGAAATTGCATTAGTTCAAGTAATGTAGTGGAATAAGGATGTTGAAGAGATTACGCAAAAGTGTGAGACAATTATGAAGAAGTATTATTCACAATTGTTTCTGGAGCAAAGTAAAGAAATTTTGAGGACGAAATTTTTGTAAGATGGGTAGAATTGTAATACCTGTATTCGTAAAGTAAGGGTAAAGAAATAAATTAATAAATATAGCATGAAAATAAAATCATATATTTTACGCAAAGGATATAGTATGGAACAAAATAATTCTTAAAAAAAATATGGGATGTAAACGTTATTAAAGGATTTCTGGGACGTAAACGTCATTAAAGGATTTTTTGGACGTAAACATCATTAAAGGATTTCTGGGACGTTGACATCATTAAAGGATTTCTGGGACATAAACGTCATTAAATGATTTTTGGGACATTGATGTCATTAAAGGATTTTTGGTACATAAACATCATTAAAGGATTTTTGGGATGTAGATGTCATTAAAGGATTTTTGGGACATAAACGTCATTAAAAGATTTCTGGGATATAAACGTCATTAAAGGATTTCTGGGACATGGATGTCATTAGAAAAAAAAAGGGGGTTGGACACCAGGTCAAGCAGAATGAAAAGAAGGAAAAAAAAGAATATATATATATATACATATATATATATATATTAAAATAATATTTTTAAAAAGAAAAGTTAAAAAAAAAATTAGAGTCAATGGTGGCAGCCTTGCAGTCAAGAGAAATTTTGTGGGAGAGAGTTCTCCAGTTTTTTAAAAACGTGGAGGATTGTTTTTTTTTAAGAAAGTGGGAAGTTAGATGGAGGATTATTTTTAAGAAAGTGGGGAGTAGGTGGGGGGAGCTGCTGAAGATTAAAATCGTGGAGTGTTTTTTTTTAGAACAAAATTGAAAGTTAGGTGGAGAAGGGGCGGCTCCCTCTTCCTATATATGCATATATGTATAAATTGAACGAAATCGTTCAGTTTCTTTCTTTCAAATTTCTGTTTTCTCAAAACATTTGGAGACCCAAAGAAAAGTTAAAAGAGTAAAATTTTGAAGGAATTTTCTATGGAATTTCATAGAGGATCATGAGAAGCTATCAGTATTATAAGATGTTGACTATTTACAATAGGAGAAATTTCTGAGATGAACCGGAAAAGGCAAAAAGGTGACCCACGGGTAGCTTTAAGTGCTACGAGGTGAGTTGGATTTACTTTAAGTAGTCTAAATAAAAAAATCAATTATTTGGTGATACTATTAAATTTAATTATTAAAGTATGCTTGGGTGATAGATGAAAAATTGATTTATAGGAATGATAGAAAATTTGGACATGTAGAAATTTTTTCTGTGAGATATGATATTTTTAGAAATCATAAGTTTATTTGAGAATAAAAGCAATAAATAAATTATTGATGAGACATATTGATGTTTTAACACGAATTATGATGAGATGAATTTTAGTAGATCTTGCCAAATTTTGATGGATGATTTGAGATGAAATTTAGTGGATCTTGACAGACTTTAATGGATTATTTGATGTGATTTGGGAAGAGAAGAATTTAATGGAATTTTTATATAATTTGATAAAAATCAGGATGATTGAATGTGAGGAATTTTAAAGAAACTTTGTTATATAAATTTGTGGATAATCAGGATAGCCATTTTAAGTGGTTTGAATTTTTATATTGCTTTTATATTACTGTTTCGTATCATTGTTCATGTGCATATGCATTTAATAATATAACCAAAAGAACCGAGCCAGTCTAATGAAATAACCGTGATAGCCAGTATATGCTGGAATTAAAAGTGAAAATCGTGACAGCCGGTATATGTTGGAATTAAAAGTGAAAACCGTGATAGCCGGTATATGCTGGAATTAAAAGTGAAAACTGTGACAGCCGGCATATGCTGGAAAGAACCGGGAAGGCAGTCGGTCTTATGAGAATGATAGAACCGGGAAGGCAGTCGGTCTGATGACAATAAAAGAATCGAGAGGGCAGTTGGTCTAAGATAATAACAACCTGTTGACAGGTGGGAAGACGTTCCCATCATAATCATTCATGCCTTTGCATCTGTTTTAATTATCGCTGCATTATTTGAGATGCTGAGATATGGTATATTATTGTGAATTTAATTATAGATGGTTGAGTCTCATAGAAAGAGACAGTATGATGATAAGACTTATCTAAATGATGGACTTTATGATGAGAACCTCATTACGAGGTAATTATGAAAAAATTGATGGTATTAAGGTGGACCAATGATTGAGAAGAAGAGATTGATAAAGAATAAATCTTATGATATGTGTAATGATAGTAGAAAGTTCTCATCAGGTTATGTGAAAAAAAATTAAAATATTAAATATTAAAGGTCTATTTATGGAATTTGGAATACTTTTAGTAAATTTAATTCGCTGAGCTTGTGAAGCTCACCCCTCACTGTTCAATGATTTTCAGGTAGCAGGCTCGGCAAATAGTTTGGTGAGTTGAGGTTCAGAAGAGATCATTTTCTGTAAGTCGCGTACGTGTCATCATCCTCAGACTAATGAGAAAATAAAATGAAAATTTTAATTGTAAATCTTCATGTATTTTTGCGCTGTATAGAATGCTTAAAGGTCGGATTGATGTAAATTTCTTTTGGTGATATTTATTTTTACTGTTGCATATATGTGTTGTGCTGGGATTCTCAAAATGTGATGACACCGTTTCGGGGTGGCCAACTCAGGATGGGTCGTTACAATAAACCTCCATCTTCCACTGTTTCAAGACAACTTTCAACCTCCTAAGGTTCTACCTCTCAACATTCTAAGCTTTGGGAACTCTTATCACTTTTCTAATATATAACCAATATTTTTTTGGGTAACTTTGGGTTTATAATTTCTTTGTATAAAATTGGGTAGAAGCATCCCCTTCTACAAAACTACTAACCAATATTTTATTTTCTTTTAATTGTAATCCAGTTCTTCATCACCGTTGTTCGTATTATTGAGTTCATTGCTTCAAGAAACTAAGGCATCTTTGAGGGCATCCACACCGCATGTGGAAAAACCACATTTTCAAAAGGCCAATTTTCCTTTTATTTTATTTCTTGTTATAATGTAACTTGCTCATTTCTCTTGGATTTCTTTGATTTGATGGTATCATTCTCTTATTTGATTTGTTTCCCTTCATTCTTTTGTGTATTTATCAAATGGATCATTTTTTTAGGTTGATCTTTGAACCTCCTTAGACACCATAAGCTTTATCATTATATGTCATTTTTTTATTTCTTCCATTTATTTTGAAGACTTGAATGCTTTCAAAGACTAATTTTAAAACTAATTATGCAAATCAATAGTTAAAATGCAATGTTTTCTTTCGAGTATATTTTATATGTCCTATGTATGCCATTTTAGGCTACTTCTTTGCACTTAGATTTTGTGATCTTGCATTTTAGAATTGGCATTTATTTTCATAAAGTAGAAAGTCTTTATTTTTACTTTGTACTATAAATCATTGTAATGAAAAGCATTTGGGTGGAGGGTTAAACTCGTCTATGGAAGGATAATGTTATCCATAATCATGTGGGCTTAGTAATATTCTATGTATACATCTTCCTTGTCCCATTTGGGATGTTGTGCTTAACTGCTTTGTGTGTAATAAATTACTTTGCTTGTGATCGAGTGCTAGTGTGTATTAAGATTAAATCTTAGTTAATTTATAAATAAATTCTCAAGAACACAAATGGTGAATTAGAATCTCTATCGCAAGACCAATAACAAGGGATTTTGATCCATTTCAAGGTTATACTATGGATACCGTTAATCGCTCAAGTTGTATATCCACTTGGAGATTTGATCTTTTTATCTTTTATGAGGGTTAATACCGAAAGGGACATTTTCGAAGAGACAAACTGAAAGGGACATTTCCAAAGAGACAAACTAAAAGGGACAATATGAAGGGACATAACATCTCCTCAAAACATTATCCAAAGGGTAACTTTTCAAGGGACACACTAATGATAAAAAGTCATCAACAGATAATCTTTGAGGAGTCGCCACTTGGTTTTAGGGACCAAGAAACCACATAGCTACTGGTCATTTATAAGATAGAGATTCAGGTTTGGAAATTAGGTACACAATGGGAAGGTCACGGATGAGCGACTCAAGTGCACCTATACGTCAATGGATCTAGCCCATACTCTTGCAAGTTAATTGATTGTTTTTAATCAAATTAATTGATTGATTGATTCTTATTTATTAATGATCATACAAGTATACAATGTAAATAAAAAATTTAAGTCACACAAAATATCATGATCATGCAACAAATTATATCAAGCATCCATCCATAGAAATATAAAGGCAAATAAAAGTGCGGAAAATAAAGAACGATTACATGGAAATAGCTGAAAATAAAAAGTGCCTAAACATGGCTTACAAACCCAAAAGAAACTGAAATTACAAGGGAATAAGGATAAATTAAAAAGTATCTAACTGCGGCTTACATTCCCAAAACTTATATAAAATTTAAAAAAAAAGAATAATAAAAATAAACCATCCACAAGTGTGTAAAATAAAGCATTCATTCATAACAAGTGTAAAGAGATAATCTGACCCCATTCATCCATCCATGAACAATAAACAAATAAAACAGTAACCATTTCACATCAATAATGCAAGGAAAGTCACTCAATCTCATCAAATCAATTAATCAAAAATACATTTAACCGCATTACGCAAGTATAAGCATGTTATCAATCGAAATCCAAGCATAAAAAAACAAAACTTGTATAAGATGTCTTTAAAAAATGCAAGGCCCATTATATGGGAATTTGTAAATATATTATAGAAACCTAAATTAAGACCAATGGTTCACTTAGTGGCTCAATTGAATCATGCACAAAAGTCTATAATCACCCAGAGTCATATTTTATTTGATATTATATGATGTATGATATGTATAGATGCATGTTCAATTAATGATAAGACTAAAGACCAATTAAACTCCCTCATGAAAGTAATCGCAATTAAGTTGTAACGAAGAGGCATTATGAAAGTCTTATCGTGACCTTCCACCATTGTAAGGATATATGTGATCTACTATTCTCATAAGGTTTTTCCATAGACAAGTGGGACTTACATCATGGAAGATTTATAATGCTCTATTAAATATATGATAAAATGAGATAGGAAACTAGTGGGTTCAAGAAACTTTTATGTGAGGGCTCATTGGTTTAATAACCCACACTTATGAAAATGGTGGGTTTGACTTAATTAGAATATATTGTCCAAGAAACCATTATGTGAGGAAATATATTTTAGAGGCTGAAAGAATGATTGGGAATTACATGAGATGTAATTGATAAGTGTTATCTACCAATTAAATGTTTATTATAGCCAATAAACTATTATGTTGGGCTATTTTAAATGAGAAATGGGATCCCAATCTCCATTAGGAGACCTTCCAATGGGGTCACTCAACAAATTTCATATCAAGGTATTATGGAATTCATAAAGATTAATGGGAGGTACCAATATGATTAAAGACCAAATCTATTGGTGGATAATAAAATTGAATAGATGTTAATTTCTACTGTTGTGGACTTGTAAATCATAATGACCAATCTCAACCCACTATCCAGAATTTTTGATATCACTAGATTGATTGGGCCTAATTTCCTAGATTGGCTGAGGAACTTGAGAATTGTTCTTAATTCCAAGAAAATTGGCTATGTTCTTGATCAAATACTTCTAGCAAGTGTTGCTGAGAAAGCACAAAAAAAGAGATAGCTACTTTTGAGAAGTGGTGGGAGGATGACATGAAGGCAAGATACTACATGCTAGCTTCAATGTCTAATGAGATTCAAAAGCAAGATGAGAAGAAAGAAAGTGCTTATGCGATGTTACTTCACTTGCAAGAGTTTTATGGTGAGCACAGTCGCACTGCGGGGTTCTAATGATAGTAATATACCCTACAAGCCAATAGCATTTAATGTTATGGACACATTACTTGTAATTAATCTTATTCATTTATTGACAATAAATAATCATCAATGACATTTATTTTATTTATAATGTTCATTACAAATCACTTCATGTGCATTTCATGATAAACTCTATAGAATAAGAGCAATGGACATAAGCACCATGATGAGATCATGCTAGTGAGATGTATTTCCTTAAGTTTTATTCTTAAATGTGCCTAATCATAGGATCACTAAGAAGAGTATTACTGAATCCAGATAGATTAGTACATAAAATATTTCCTCAAAGAGTTGGGGGTGATTGATCTCACGGTAACTAGTGTAAAAGATAATAAAACAAGTTATGTAGGTACTTGTTAGAGAATAGGTACACTAAACTGACTCGAGTAAGAAATTCCTACTGGATATTTTACTGACTGTCAGTAGAAACTCTTACATTGCAGTTATACCAGTGATCCTTGGACTTTAGGCACCATGGATATTTTATGTATGGTTCATCATGCTTTGATGCTATCTAAAGGTGATTCTAATAATGGGTCACAAAAGGGTAAGAATTAAGCATGACCACTTATGCATGTATGTTAGTGCACAATAGAGGATCCATAACTCTCAGTAAAAGAGAAAGAATATCCCATATTGTAAACCGAGGTTCAAACCCAAGAGGGGGTGAATTGGGTTTTAAAAAACTTTTGCTAATTAAACTTTCAAGATTTTAAACAGTTAAATACCCAATGCACACAATTAAGTAATATACTTGAAAGTAAAGGAGTTCAAAGGAAGAGAAAGTTCAAACTCCATTTACAATTGTTGAGCATTAAAAACATTATTTATAAACAGTTATCTCAGCTCAATGTCAACTCAACCAAGCATTCATTTCTATAATACATTTTGTCGAAGTGATCGGAGCAAAGCTCCCCCTAAATATGTGATTAATTATAAGTTTACATTGATTTTTCTTTTTTTCTCCTCGTTTTGACAACAGCAGAAAAAGGGGTGTAAACTGGAAAAATAAGCAACTTGGACAACAAAGCTAGGAAGATAATGCCAACAAAAAAAAAAAAACTTGTGTGCAAAAACTAGGCATTATTTGGAGTTGAGAAGACTTCCCAGGAAGAACCGGAAGTTTCCACACTAGCATAAGTAGTTAAAGCATATTATGGAGTATGAATGGGTTAAACCAAGTAATTATATAGTGTAAAAGTAAAGCAAGTATATGAACATAAGCTAGATAACCAAAAAATAGGCAAATATATATAAGTATCCATACATCACAGGCTTTTAGAAGCTGAATATCGAGGACAATAATAAAAATGTATGATAAAACATGAAATGTTTGTGCTAAAACTATCTAAGAGCTGTACAAACTACATCTAAATGATAGATTAAAGGAGCTCAACGAGTGAGAAAATTAGAGCCGACCTGGAGGAGATCTCAAAGCTCAGCCAAAGAGCCCTCTGTGTGCTCTCGGTACAGCTCGAAGTCGTCACGAAGTGTGCGGAGGTCATGATGCATATAATCAACTAAAGAGCTTAAGCTCTGGCACTCGGACTGCATGGACAGCTAGAGGCCCGTCATAGCCTGAAGTAGGTCATCGTATCTAGCCTGACCAACACCATAGCCACCATATTGTGGACTAAGTGCTTGCCCATCAGTGTTCAACGCAATAGGAGGAGCTGCATCACCATGAGCCTCATCCTCTTCCTCGCTGCTGTCAACCTCAGCACCAATCCGTATGTTCCTCCTTGCCTTGGAGTAGATCATACCCTCTCGGATCGTGTATCCCATCTTCTTCAGGAAGAGATGTTGATGATGTCCTTTGGATTGATGTCTTGAGCCTTAGAGGCGGGTAGGGAGACTCAGAAATGCTATAGGATAAGGGTGATAAGCATCCAATAGGGAAGGCACTCGGAGTCGTTCGCTTCGCTATTGATCATGTTAGCAAGTAGTAGGGGGTAGATATTGAAGTGGTGTCCAGTTCTGAGACACTAAATCAATACCACATCTATTTTTGAGATATAGCCCCGACTCCCGAGTCGTGGATAGTTAGTCTAACTCACGCTGAGATTGAACAGCTTCAAGTCGAGGGGCATGTCACTACAGGTGTGAAATGTAGTGGACCTGAAGATGTAGTTAAGGTCTCCCCTAACAATCTAGCATGCCTCCTCATAATCGAAGTTGTCCAACCAGCCGTCCAGACTCCATTGGATCCCTTCCACTGGGATCCTCAGGATATTGACCAAAAGATCAGTGTTTACCTCAAATTCTACGCCCATCACACTGGTTCTGAATCGAAGAGCCAGTGGACTGGGTTTCACCAGGTTAGCGTAGAACTAATGAATGAAGTGTGGATAGAATTTTTGGTGGATATTTACAAGGGATGTTAGGTGTATGGCTTCAAAGGCAGGCATAATATCAAAATTTGCATGACAGATAGAGTCGAAGTCGACAAATCTACCCGTCATGATTTTCTTGCGGCGTATAATGGAATTATACCTGCTCTTTGCAGCAAGGTTCCAGAAGAGCGAGTCATCTAGCTCACACATCGCCTTCTTGCTTGACGAACTAACTAGCCTCTTCCCTTTGGCATCCGGCTTAGAGGATTTTTTAGATTGGGGCCTTATAGGCGCGTAAGGTCCTCCTATAATTCAGATTCTCTTAGACATTGTGAAAAAACGTTCTTAGAGAGAGATTTTTTTGGGAAATATGGATTTTTCAACCGTGGAGAATTGAAAAATAGATGATTTGGGTATGATTGAAGGTTGTATGGTGTGGATTTGATAGATTTTAGGCTGAAATCACGATTTTTTTGGAGAGAGAAAGCTATGGAGATTTCAAAAATGGCGTGAAAACTGAAAAATCTAAAGAGATTATTTATAGAATCGCGATACCAGTAAACTGGGTTAGGGTACTAGTCGACTGGGCCCTTCTAAATTTGGGAATTTTTCGACATACCAGTTGACTAGGTTAGGATACCATTCGACTAGATAAACTGGCAGAGACATAGTAGTCAACTGGGTTATCCTTACCAGTCGTCTGGGTAGGTTACCAAAATTTTAAATTTTGGCTCCAAACAATGTCTTGTAGTACCAGTCGACTTGATGATTTAAACTAGTCGACTGGTAAAATGGGAAGTGGGATACCAGTCGAATGGGGTGAACATACTAGTCGACTGGGTCCTCCAGAAAACTTAAAATTTGAGCTCCAACTTAAGATTTTGGCACGAATTGTTTATCTATGCCATCTTGAGTGAAGAAAATATTAAACAAGAGTTAATACTCATTCACTAGATGCCAAATATGCATATGATGAATGTTGATGCAATCAAACATAAGTTTATCATAGTCTTTCAAGCCCATCAATAGTCTAATCTTACAAAAGCTATCTTTACTTAAGGGTTTTGTAAGAATATCAGCTATTTGATCTTCTAAAGGAATGAATTCTAGTCTAATATCACATTTTTTAGCATGGTCTCTTATGAAATGATGTCTAATTTCTATATGTTTGGTTCTAGAATGTTAAATAGAGTTTTTGGTCAAGTTGATGGCATTAGTGTTATCACAATGAATTATAATATCTTTAAAGTTCATGTCATAGTCTTCTAGTTATTGTTTCATCCACAACACTTGTGCACAATAACTTCCAGCAGCAACATATTCCGCTTCGGTGGTAGATGGTGCAACTGAATTTTATTTCTTAGAAAACCAAGAGGTTAACATTGCACCTAAAAATTGGCATGTACCACTAGTACTTTTTCTATCTAGCCTATAACCTATAAAATCAGCATCCGAATATCCAACAAGCTCAAAAGATGATTCTCTAGAGTACCATAATCTTAGGTTTTGAGTCCCTTTTAGATATCTAATGATTCTTTTTACTGCAATTACATGTGATTCCTTAGGATTAGCTTGAAATCTAGCACACATGCATACATTGAACATTATATCAGGTCTACTTGCAGTTAATTAAAGTAATGCTTCTATCATGTTTTTATAAGTTTTAGTATCTACACACTTACCTTCCTCATCTAGGTCAAGTTTTGTAGAGGTGCTCATAAGAGTGTCAATTGACTTTGAGCTTTCCATCCCGAACCTCTTCAATATGTCCTTGGTGTACTTTGATTGATTGATGAGGATGTCATCTTTTAATTGTTTGATTTGTAGACCAAGAAAGTAGGTGAGCTCTCCCATCATGATCATTTAAAATTCACCTTGCATGCACTTAGCAAACTCTTGACATATTGATTCATTAGTAGCACCAAATATAATATCGTCAACATATATTTGGATTAGTAGTATGTCATTTTTGTGAGTTTTTGTGAAGAAGGTTGTGTCTATTTTTCCTTTTGTAAAATCATTTTCATGCAAAAACTTACTTAGTCTTTCATACCATGCTATTGGAGCTTGCTTTAACCTATATAGAGCTTTAGAAAGCTTATAGACATGGTCTGGAAGATTAGGATTTTCAAATCCAAGAGGTTGCTCAATATACACATCTTCTTCTATAAAACCATTCAAAAAGACACTTTTACATCCATTTGAAATAACTTAAGCTTATTAAAGCATGCAAAGACTAATAACATTCAAATAGCTTCTAATATAGCTATGAGAGCATAGGTCTCATCAAAATCTATTCATTCTTCTTAATTATATCCTTTAGCAACTAGTCTAGCCTTATTCCTGTTTACTATTTCATTTTCATCCATCTTATTTCTAAATACCCATTTAGTTCCTATTATAGTATAATTCTTTGGTCTAGGAACTAGATTCCATACTTTGTTTCTTTCAAATTGATTTATTTCTTCTTGCATAGTATTTATCCAATCAACATTTTTCTCAGCTTTTACAAACGTCTTAGGTTCTACTTGTGATAAATAAGCTACACAATTGCAAATATTTCTAATAGAGGAGCGAGTTCTTACCCTTTATGAAAGATTACCAATCACTTGATCGATTTGTTGATAATTCATATACCTCCAATCCTTGGGAAGACTATTCTCTTGTTGACTTGTAGATGGTTGATCAAGGTTGAGAGCATCTACCTCTTGACTTGTTTGAGGTTGGTTCTCCTTCAGGTCAACAATAGGAGTAGGTGTTTCTATTATTGGAACAAAATCTGCATCATCATTAAAAGAAACTACTCTATTACTAATTGGGTTAGACTCATCAAAGACTACATGTACAGATTCTTCAACCACTAGAGTTCTTTTGTTAAAGACTCCATTAGCTTTACTAGATGTTGAATATCCTAAGAATATCCCCTCACCAGTCTTTGAGTCAAATTTACCCAAGTTAGTTTTATTTTTATTTAGGATAAAACATTTACAACCAAAAGCACGAAAGTAAGAGATATTAGGCTTTCTACCTTTCTATAATTCATATGGAGTTTTGTTAAGCATAGGCCTAATTAAATTTCTATTTAAAACATAGCAAGAAGTGTTTACAGCTTCCGCCCAAAAGTATTTTGACAATCTATTTTCACAAAACATTGTTCTTGCAAATTCTTTTAGAACTATATTTTTCCTCTCAACAATTCCATTTTGTTGAGGAATTCTAGGTGCTGAAAAGTTGTGATTAATTCCATTTTCATCACAAAATTTTGAAAAACTTTGGTTTTCAAATTCTTTTCTATGATCACTTCTAATGCCTGAAATAAAGATTCCTTTTTTTATTTTGAACTTTTTTATAAAAGTTCACAAATCCTTTGTAAGCTTCATCCTTGTAACCAATAAAAATGATAAAGGTAATAGTCGTCAATAATAACAAGAGTTTATTGATGGCCACCTATACTTATGGTACTTATTGGACCAAATAAGTCCATATGTAAAAGTTCCAATGGTCTAGTGGTAGAGACTATATTTTTTCATTTAAAAGAAATTCTAGTTTGTTTTCCCATTTGACAAGCATCACATACCTTGTCTTTTTCAAATTTGATTTTTGGTAGTCCAATGACTAAATATTTTGTTGAAATGATTTTAAGCAAACCCATATTCACATGGCCAAGTCTTCTATGCCATAGCCATAGGTTTTTACTAAATGTGGGAAAACATTTTTCATTTTCCGAATGTAAAGATTTTAAATCAACTATATAGACATTTTCGTGTCTATGGCCAACAAACTTGATCTTGTTACTCTTGATGTCTATAACTAGACAATGAGAGGTTTCAAATATGACTTTGTTACCTTTATCACATAGTTGACTAATACTAAGTAAATTTGGCTTAAGACTTTGCACATATAATACATGATCAATGGTTGAAAAATCATTACCAATTTTTCCGTGCTCGATGATCTTTATCTTTGTGTTATCTCCAATGATGACATGTCCGCCATCTCTTAGAGTTAGCTATTTGAATACACTTCGATCACCGGTTATATGCTTTGAGCATCCATTATCAAGGTACCAATAGTTACCTTTCTCCTTGATGTGGAGACATATCTACATTACATAAGGATATACAATTTCACTCTTAGGTACCCAAAATTTCTTGGGTCATTTGGGGTTAGTTTTAGAAAATATGGCTCCTTTAGGGACCCATACTTTCTTAACATTATAAGGTGCTCTATATTTATAGACATGTTGATGATGCATAATCCTAGGATAATAGTTATTGAAATTTCTAGGATTTCTTAATTGTGCATGTCTATAGTTCCTTAGATAAGTATTCCTAGGATACATGTTTCTATTGTGAAGATTATGAACATGTATGTCATTTCTAAGAAATGTATGATGATGATTTCTAGGATATGTACTTGCATTATTATGAACACACATATTATTTCTAGGATAAATATGATAGTAATTCCTAGGATGTGCATGTGTAGTGTGCTAGTTATGAGTATTCATATTATCTCTAGGATACATATGATGGTTACTCCTAAGATGTGTATATGCATTTCTTGAGTGAGGATACATATATGCATGAGTATTTTTAGGATGCTTAATTCTAGTATATGCATTAGAATTTAAATTCACATTTTTTGACTTATTAGCATAAATTAAAGGAGTACTTTTAACCTTGCTAGAGTTCTTGGAAGTGGATGTTTCATTTAAACATGTTGTTTTTATTAACAAAGTTTCTTTAGACTTTTTCTTGTCCAATGGAGAATAACTCAAGCTAGATTTTCCTCCATTTAACCTTTGGTTAGATAACACTTCATCTAGTTTTTATTTTCTAAGCATAAGTCTAGATATAGTGCCATTCAAATCCATTATTTTCTTCTTTAAAATGTCATTTTCATTTTTTAGAAAATCTTGTGAAGAGTTATAAATCATGGAATATGGTTTTTCTTTTTCTTCCTTTAAGCCCTCAATCTCTTTAGAGAGAGATGAGACTTCATTTTTAAGGATGATATTCCAAGAATTGAATATCTTCAATTCTTCATGCATTTCATTTATAAGCTCAATTAACTCTTCACTACTACTAACAATGTTATTATTAGAAGGGGAAGAGTTAGATACCTCATTTTCGTCATCAATTGTCATTAAGCATAGGTTGGCAATCTCATCGTATCCGACCTCATTGTCTAAAGAATCTTCTTCTTCATCATCAATCCATGTGGCTACAATCATAGCTTTTTTTTGAAGCTCTTATATGGTTTGCTTGTTGCTATACAATCAGCGTTGATGTGACCGGGCTTCTTGCAACCGTAACACACAAGAGGTTCCCTTTTTGGAGTGGAATTCCTTGTGTAAGGTTTCTTGCTATATTTCAAGAACTTGTAAAACCTTTTGGTGATTGGTGCCATCTCACCATCTTCTTTGTTGCTTTCTACCTCTTCTTCCGTTTCTTCATCTTTGTTGCTCGTAAAGGCCTTGAGAGCAATCACCTTTTTATTATTCTCATCATCATTGACAACGGGATTCATTTCCTCTATCTTGTATGTTAATAGTGATCCAAGAAGTCTTTCAACATCAAGTTTGTCAAGATCTTTGGCCTCCGTGATGGCCGTCTTCTTTGTTTTCGAAGTGGATGGCAAAGACCTTAAGATCTTCCTTGTTAGTTCAAATTCCTCAATGTTCATAACAAGAAGCTTTATATCGTTAACAATGGTAGTAAAACGTGAGTGCATTTGAGAAATAGTTTCATTTGGAGACATTTTGAAAGTTTCATACTCGAACACTAGCATATAGATTTTTGATTTTTTTGACTTCGCTAGTTCTTTCATATGTAACTTGCAATTTGTCCCAAATTTCTTTAGCTGAAATACATGTAGAAATTTTATTATATTCAATAATATCTAGAGCACAATGTAATATACTAGTTGCTCTACTATTGAGAGACATCATTCTGCAATCCTCTTCATTAAACTCTGTTTTGAGTTTAGGCATTGTATGATTGATTTCTCCAATGATTATTTCTTTTGTAGGAATTCTAAGTCCCTCTTCAATGACCCTCCATAGATTATAATCTTGTTATTCGACAAATATTTTCATTCTATTTTTCCAATAATTATAGTTGGAGCCATTGAACAAGGGAGACCTAGTATATGAATGCACTTTGGTATAGCTATTAGATGTCATCGGATCAACTCAAAGATTTTAAGCTTACAATTGAGTACGAAGCTCTGATACCAATTGTAAACCGAGGTTCAAACCCAAGAGGGGGGTGAATTGGGTTTTGAAAAACTTTTGCTAATTAAACTTGCAAGATTTTAAATAGTTAAATACACAATGCACACAATCAAGTAATATACTTGAAAGTAAAGGAGTTCAAAGGAAGAGAAAGTGCAAACTCCGTTTATAGTGGTTTAGCAATATCGGAATCATTCCGACCCTACGTCCAGTCTCTTCAAGGAACCTCCTTGAAGCAATCCACTAAAACTTTAGTCATGCAACTTCACGAGTGTTGGACAAACCTTACAACCAATCCCTTCCTTATGGAAGCTAATCTCTTCCTCATGGAAACTAATCCCTTCCTCATGGAAGCTAATCCATTTTTCATAGAAGTTACAAAGAAGCGTTTAATCCTAAACACTCTAAGAGTTATTACAACTATTTCCCCTTTACAATAAATGAGATTTTATGTAAAGTAAATGGTAGAGAGATAGCAATAAGTGCTTTTACAAATGAATAATATCTCTCTTTCAAAATAAGCTTGAAGAATGGCTCAACAATAAAAATTTTCAAAGGTTTTGAGAATTAATGAGCAATCTAGTGAATTGAATATGTTCTCTTCTTTTTTTTTAAAATGCTCATTGAAGTGGGTTTATATAGCCTTGAATCAATATGGCCGTTTGACATTGACTTGGTAGGTTTGGAGAATTAAACTCGATTCTCAAACGGTCATATTTTTTGAATTACCAGTCGATTGGGTCAAGTGAGAAACTTCACTTTTTAAGCTATGGGAGAGTACTAGTCGATTGAGTCCAAGCATCAGTCGACTAGAAACTTTCTGTCCCAGTTACCAGTCGACTGGGAACCTTCTGTCCCATATTCCAGTTGACTGGTATGTGGAGCCAGTCGACTGGGTTGTCCTTCAACCCAGTTTTTCATATTTTAAAACTGTTTTTGACTTAGAAACATTTGTATGGTTAGTTTTGTCAAAGTCTTTTGTAAAATGAGCCATAGATCAAGCTAAGTATTTGAACATGAGAGATTTACAATTGTTTTGATTACCTTAAAGCCTATTCTAGATCTTCTATATTGTCTTGGTGTCTGAATCGAGTTGAGTTCTTGCATATTTGTTTCCATGCTGAATGCTTTTGCCGCTTAAACACTTAGATAAAACTGTTAGTTCAATTAGAATAGTGTTTTGTCATTATTAAAATCAAATATGGGTCAATACATATGATCTGATTAAGTCATAGCTTAGAAATTCCATGGCCAAGGTGGGGTGAAAATTAAAAAGTCACAATTTAAGTTATGAAATTGAGATCTAGATACATATGATTAAAAAATTAAAGGTTGACAGTAAATCCATTCCTTAGATTTAATTAGGGAAATTGCATGATAGAATGATTGAATTGTATAGTAATTGAAAACAGAAATGTTCACATTAATTCATATTGTCTAGGTAGTCATGACATATTGCCAGGTATCAATCATGACTTGTAGAAGCTTTTAAGAATTCATTAGAATTAATTCTTAGTTAAAGGGAAGAATTAAAAAGAGTTTTAATTAAAATTAAAATTAAAAAGTGTTTTAATTAATTGGATGTGATCCAATTGTTACGTAACTATTATGACGCACTGTCATCACAATATTGAACCTAAGGGGGTCACGCACAATTGGGTAGTTATAAGAATAAGAAAAACTTATGGGCTAGCGCACCAAGTCAAAGACTTCGAGGATACGAAATCTACCTTTAAGGCAACGCTTCTATGAGCCACTATAGCTATATTATCCTAATCAATTTTATTTAATCATTGTGTTATTTAATTTTATCAGTATATTTTTTTGTGACAAGAATTAAAGCATTCATAAGAAAAATAATTCCAACAATTCTTAAAGGTAGAGTTCCTTATGGACGCTTTAATTCTTGCTGTGTCAAAATATGACATGATGTTATTAAAGTTGATCCTTTTGATGGCAAAAAAAATTTATGTTATTTTAGAATTGTTAAATTTATTTTTAAGTGTTTCAAAGCTCCTATCATCTTGGTCAAACTAGCTGCTAAGTCCATCTAGCCGTTATGGTCCAACTAGCCGTTATTCGTCAAACTAGCCAATCAGAGGTACCACTATGTAAACTGTTCTCCTCTCCCATTTGTAAGAGAACACAACAATCATTTTTTCTATTTTCTCTATTCTTTATGAGTATCCTATCTTGATAATTTAGAGTCTTCTGAGGTACAAGTAGCAAGGAATTTCCAATAGCAATCCTTTAGCTTTTGTAGTGGATGCACGTTCATACAAATGATTACTATAGTTGAATCATGGAGGGGTAGACGTGTTGAGACCAAACGCTCAAAGTTAAAGACTTCGGAGATGCGAAATCTACCTTTAAGAGCAACGCTTGCGTGTGCCTCTATAGCTAAAATGTCATAATCCATTTTATTTAACCATTAGGCTATTTAATTTTATGAGTATATTTTTTGTGACAATAATTAAAGTATTTATAAGAAAAATAATTTTAACAATTCGGAATGTTATTCTTCGAAGAGGACATTCCAATTCTTAAGTCAATAAATAGCTTAACAAAGAGGAGAAAAATATTTTAAGAAATAATACACAAAAGATATGTTTATAGAGTTTGAAATTTTACTCCAATAGAGAAGAATGGTGGAGTTTTCACAGTCGATTCTTTTTGCTTGGAACATGAAATTACCTTTGTACCTTTAAAATCCTACATGTTGTGTTTCTTGATTATATATATTGCCCAGGTAAACTAACGTTTTTTGGTCCATAATCTGATTATTCTTTATCTATTTCTGTAATTAAACTGCGCTTATTAATTTTTTTTTTAACCCTTCCGTTTTCCCTTTTTTTCTTTTTTCATAACTTGTTTGATTTCTTCTCGACGTATTTCTTTATGGGAACATATCAATTATATTCACTACAAAAAAAACAAGGGACAATGATGAAAGAAGTCATTCAATTAAAATCAAACAAATATTAAATTTATTCGGTGGACGTATGATCAATGTGTTTTTTTTGTAATGAAAATGTTCTAAATTTGAAGCAATCTTTATTATTACGTATCGACGCCAAGTAGGCAAGTAGCATAAAAACCATTTACATGGCATTATATTATTGGACATTTGAGCAGACATGGCAACGAACCCACGTTACCCACTGCCACTGGCAAATTAATCAAAGCAAATATGCAGGTGGTATATGTCTGTTCTTATAAATTGAGAGGAGAGAGTGAAAGAGAGATTCGGAGTATTAAGAAATCAAAAGTTCTTACGTCAGAAAACAAAAACCCAAAAAGAAAATAGGAGTAGTAAAAAATAGAAGGCACATGTTCTCTCTCCAGAAAGTCCACATTTTCTCTCTCTAAAGTCTGCAAAGGCTCAGAGAGAGAAAGAAAGTGCTTAAAGCCCGAACAAGCTTCCCTTAATGGCAGTTACAAATATTTTGATCACTCGTTCAACGGTAAAGTTCTTCCCTATCCCTAATGCATATATATGTATGTATATGTATGCATAGATTTTCTCTCTATTTTCCCTCTCCCTTGAACACACTTTCTTCTCATTTAAATCTGAAAGTTTTTTTTTGTAAGCATGATTTTTAGATCTATCACATTTGTGGTAGCTTGGGCATGCTTGGATTAGGTCAAGTCGGACAGCGCAATTGAATCTTGGTTTTTTCTCTGACTTTAGACGATTAGATCTTAGGGTTTTTGATGCGATTAATTATATGAGACTATAGTAGTCGTGTTGTTTTAGTGGTAATATTTTGAATATGATGATTTCCTTCATGCTCTGTTTGCTTTTTGGGAAAAATGTGGGAAATGAAATGCAGAAAATTTTGTGTCTCGGGGGTTTAGTTATATGGGGTGCGAGGAAGTACTGAAAATGTGGAAGAATTAAATGTGGGTGCAGTTAGTCGAATCTTCTATTTTGTATGTAAACCGTACAGTGGAAAAAGAGAATTGAGAGTCGAAGTAATTCTAATGAAAAAACCTTGTTATTGTTGACTGTAATTTCTTTTTTGGCTATCTAATGATGGAATTAGTTTTGTTTTGTTCTTTTGATGCCCTTCAATTATATACGTCTATTTTTTATGGTGAATGATATCATAATTCATTTGGCCTTTACTTCAATAATTTACTTATTAAAAGAATGATATAAAAGTCATAAATTATAGTGTAAATTAGTAAAGATAAGCTGGAAACATCTAATGTTGTGGTTGCCGTCACATCACATCTCCTTATCTTTTTTCTTTTAAACTTAATACTAAAATTTGTTTTTCACAACTGTTAGATTTAAAGATATTTATAAAAAAACTGTTAGATTTGAAGATTTTCATTTTAAACTTTAATGTTGTCTTGCTCTCCTGGTGATTTGTGATGCAAGATACCTCTATGGATCATCTGTAGTGAAGTAACAAAGCACCACAAACTTATGATTGTTTTCTAATAGTTTTACGAAGTATTTGGATATTCATTTATTTCGAAAAGATTTAAGGTGGATTGTTATCGTAATAACCTTGGAAACCATTTTAATCATAATTAGGATTTCATACTATATGATGTTAAGTTTAAACAGAAAGACTGTTGTCATCCATTCATCTACCTGCAAGCTTCTTGTGTGATTTTAAGTTACAACATCTAGTAGGAGAATATTTTAGTGATTTTTGATAAATTTTAAATTGGTGCCAGCCTCTGATAGGGAGAAAGCTATATAGTATCTAAGACTTAGTTTCTCAACAAACTGGAATGTTGGAAATTGGATTTTTTTTTTTTTTTTACTTATTGCCATCTATTTACTTCTCATTTAATAAAGCTTTTATTTTTTTAACCGTATTTATTTGGATCGCAGTATGGTAGACTTGGTTGCCCTATTTTTTTGCATGTTAGATTAGGAACTCAGGTGTTTGAATGTGCTATGTTTGGTTCAGAGATTTTTTAACTGTCTTCTTTCAACAAACTTCTAGAATAAATATATGGAGACTATATGGCACTATTAGTAATTTATTTTATTTTCTTTTTTTCAGTAAAGTTGATTGGTTTTGAGAGCCACCAACTGAAAACATCTTTTCTAAACCTAGAATCTGGATTCCGAAGAGAGAAACCTAGGAAAGAAGTTGTGAGTTTAGAGTACGACAGTGTCATTGACGATACTTGGCTTTCCTTACTCTTACGAGGTGAGGCCGTAATCTTTTGTGGACAAACTAGAGTGCCAAAAATTCACTGACCAGGTTCAGGGGGTGACTTGCCCCAAAGCTGCGACTCCTTACCCGGAAAGAGAATTCCTCCTAAATAATGATGATGGATGATGATATTGAGGGTGGCAATTTGGGGCCTTACCAAGATAGGCCGAGGACGTTCCCCAACATGCGTAGTAAACCTTATACCCCACTGGTAAATATTTTATGTTCATCTTCCTTTCTAGACTTCCTCAGCTTAATATTTGTGTAGTTGTGAAGTAATGTTTATTTTTGTATTTCTTTTTAGACATGCACCTTTTTTTTGCCCCTTTCTATTTTGTATTAGTGATTGCAACAATTTATTATATCCTGCAATGATCATGCTTTGTGCCTTGTTTAACTATGCTAATGAGTATCCCCAAAAAGAAAAAAAAGAACAAAATTGTTTTACTAGCAGGATTGATTTACCTTTTATTGAATTTGATGGTGCCACTAGTTTACGAATCACGACCAAATTACTCTATGTGTTCAGGCCTAATAACATAACTAGACTGAAAAATTTGGCTACTTAACCACAAATGCTGCCATGTCCTACAAATCTTTAAATTAACAAATACCACTAACGCTAAAACTAAAGAGAATTTGTTTCATTCCAGTGCAATATAAAGTAGAAATTAATAACAACTATACTAGTTTATGGAAGGTTCAAAATCAGTTCTGCATCAAGAAAGCTTTGTTTCCCGCATCAATGATTAAGCAGAGAGATTTTGAGTATCAGAAATAGAGATACAAGTTGAAGAATGAAGGAAAATATAGAGAAATTCTAATCTATGCAAGTATAGGAAATTAGGGGAAAACGTATAGAGTTTTGAAAGCTTAACACCATCACTAGATTGTGACAATGGTCCTGTAAGGCTGGTGCATGATCTTTGATAACAGAACTTGAAATGGCAATGATACAAGGAAAAGAAGGCAATTGCACCATCTGAAGCAAACTTAAGTTGCTGGATACAATTTTTTTTTATATTATTCTCTGTAGAACTAGCAGATTACACAGCTTATTTATAGAGGCTACTGGTAATTTTTATTACCTATAGCCCTATAGGACACCCCCTGGTGCCTTTGATATATATATATATATATATATATATATATATATATATATATATATGTTTACTCATAAAATGGGACATATTAGGGAAGTAAGGAATTTGAAGACTTAAAACTAGTAAAAGATCCGTGAACTAACTGAAAACCACATATAAAGGCTTAAAACTAAACAAGAGGAGATAGATGCGCTATAACCTCAGCATATATCCAACAAAATGTGAAATTTCCTAACTACATTTGAGTTAAAAACATTATGACAACTCAGATAATAAGAACGAGCAGCATCTGAGCTAAAAGAAATGTTAGCTCAGTCTAATAGACCTTAGTGGCTGGACATCCCATTAATGACTTTATCAACTTATCCCATGTGTCTAAGCTTCTTCAGCCTTTAAGCTTCTCTAAGTCATTTGTGACTTGCATCAATGACAATGGAACTGTAGGTGGCAAAGGATAATCTGCGTGATGAGTATTGTTTATCATATGAATTTGGGTATTTTTATAGAATTGAAGATGTTAATTCGATAATACACAAAATACCTTTTTTTGTTCATCGTGTGTGAAAATACTTATTTGAACCTATAGGTTGGGTTGTTCCTGTTTTTTTAAGAAAAAGCAAATGCGCTAGGATGTGTTTGATCAAAAGGTTTTATGTGATGCAACTTTTTAATGACATAAAGGGTAATTTCATAACTCTAAATTCTTCCTCACTTTACTTTGACAACTTGAAATACCATGGATACCCACCAGTTTAGTGAACAAAAAAGGCATTTTGCAAGCCCTGCTTTTCCATCCTCTTCACGTTCACCTCTCTAGAATGTGGGTGATGACCCAAAAACTGGTGATCACAGAGTAGTTTATTTTCCCTTTATCCTTCTTTTCTCTCGCATTCGTCCACAGTTCGTTCGATCCTTATCTTTTTGAAGCATAAAAAAACAGTGTTTAATGTATTGACTATTCCCTATAAAAAAGTAAAAAAGTAAAAAAAAAAACTCACACTATGCTAATTTCTTCAGTTTCCTGGCCACCATGTGCACTAAGGACTTAAGGTATGAATGAATTGTTTATTTGATGCTTTTAATGTTAACTGGGGTTGCTTTTATCAATTGGTTACTTATTTTTTTCCCATTTCAGTAGGCCAAATAGCGTTTTTCATTTATCTGATCTCATAGTCTTCAAGTTGATTGCAGTGACGTTACATTATCAATTTAGATTTAAATATCAATGCTGCGATACATTTTTCCAATTAGTGTGTGTTGAGATACAAGGTTCTTTAATCTGATAGAAGAGTAGATCAACGATTGTGTAGTGCTTATTGGGATGCTAGTTGATAAATATTTACAAAAGAAGTCAAGTAAATTTAAAATACGTGGGATTAAATATATATACCCATAAACACTCTTCATTGAAGTCAAGTAAATTTAAAATAGATTAATATAATTACTTACAAATCAAACGGTAAGCAAAATGACTACATAATGGGAGAGAGATGTAGAGAAAAAAGAGAAGATATAATGCAAGCAAAAATACAGATTTATTAATTAGTTTTCAAATTCAAATTTTAAACTCAAACTTCGAGTGATAATTTTAATGTTTATCTCATTGAAATTTTATTACTAAAAATTCTTAAAATCAACAAAATGCCACATAGGATTAAGATGCCGCATAGGATAACTTTGTTTTATATATTGTGTAGATTCTTTACATGTCAGTATAAGGAAGGGGTTTAATAAGACCCATACCCTTACAACATAATTGTTAAATACTCTTAGGACTTCCTTGAACAGGGGCATGGAAATGAACAAATTTAGTCATGGACTTCAAAGTTCAAATCATAAAGAAACTCTTTAGGACACTCATCAATCTTTGGTGTTATCTATTCCTTAGAAAGCAATGAAAAATCACATCAGTAGGATGGTTGGTGGAGAATCCCAATCAATGAAACTATTTTCTCCAAATTACGTTTTTATCTTTTTCAAAATATTTATGAAGATTCGATAATCTATTCACTGAGACATCTATTGAGGCTAATTTTGATTCACTCTTTTGACCTCCTATAGTTTACTATAATGCATGGTTTGATCCACCCTCAATCGTAATACCAATTGACACCGGTGAGAGTGTTATAAGGTGACAGCCTACTTTGATGTTTAGCAGAAACTAATGGTGTGCTTGGTTTTAGAAAACAGACTTGTTTTCTGTTTTTAGTTTCACATAAAATAGAAAACGGGAGTGAGAATGCATTTGGCGGCTAAAGCAGAAAACCTTTTCTAGAAACTGAAAATGAAAATGGGCAAAATTTCAGAAAATGAAAAAGACTATTGTTTTCAGTAAATTTGAAAGCAAAAAATGAAAACAATTTTTCATGGAATAAGAAAGTGAAAATGGAAATGGTTTTCATTCTCTGAAAATAGAAAACAAAAACAGAAAGCGCTTTCCAAAATATTTGAATCAGTTTATACTTCATTACTACTTATATACCTTTTTCCCCCTCCCCTTATGATTAGATTTCTATAGAAAAAGGTTTATAAAAAAAATTAATGTTTCCTATAACGAGGATTTTGTAAATAATTTTTGTTTTGTTCTTTTTGTTGCGCTTATCTAGTTTGCTTCTATAATTTGTCATTTCTTCTTTCCTTCACCTTGCAGTTTATTTACTTGTTTCTTTCTGCAGATAATTCAAATTCTTATGGGAATAAATGTTCGTGTTCTTTTTATGCTTCTGCTCTTTTGCTTTGGAGCAATCTTTTACATTGGAGCAAGTACTTCTCCTATCATCGTGTTTGTCTTTGCAGTATGCATCATCAGCTTTCTTTTGTCAACATATCTTACTAAGTGGGTACTTTCAAAGGATGAAGGACCTCTTGAGATGACTCAGGTACATTTCTTTCCCCACTGTATATTTGGGTCATAATTTCAAATCCTTTTAATGTTCTTTTTAGAATAACAACTATCCATTCTAAAATAGTGGTAGGCGTGGATCTTAATTAGTTTTTACCCTTTTATATACTGTTTCAAGCATGATGCAAAATCAATATGATTTCATTTTCTATACACAGTATCCTGTGTATGTATACACACACATAGAGCACGCAGTCAAGACACATTATTTTTGGTGCAAGTAAAGGATGATTTGATTAGTCATTGTGTTTTGTTGTCCAATGGAGAGTTGGTATGGGATATTCCGTTTCGTCGTAATGCTCATGATTGGAAACTTGAAAGCATTGGTAGATTATTTGAAAAGATCTACAAAGGGATGATAAGATGACTTCAACGCTTATTGCGAATAGGAAATTTGAAGTTACAATGCCATTCTTTTGCCTGTAGAAGGGAGTTCAAATTTCCCTTTAAAGCCCATTTGGAAGACTTGTATACCCACTAAAGTGGCTTTTTTTTTGTTTGGGAGGCAACCTGGGCGAGGATTTTGACCATAAAAAGTCGTCCAAAAAGAGGTAAAATGCTTGTTAACCGGTTGCAAAGAAGGATTTTTTTAAATTCTTTTATTTGGTAACCGAAGCAGGTGTTAATTATATGCAATTTGTACATGGAGCTAGTGCACTAATTTTCAGTCTTTCGTATTGCTTGGCTAGGAGAAATTAACTCCTAATTCAATGATTAAGAATATCTGGAGTAGATTCGGTAAAGTTCAATGTTAATTTATATGATTAAATTAACAAAAACACCATGAAAGTGGCAGGTGTTTATTGGTTTTTGATGAGCTCGTTACAATATTAATTTTTTTGTAGCACAATGTCTGAATATAAAGGTTTGATTTTATTCTTAATCACAAACTTCAAACCATAACCTTAAGGTTCTTGACTATCCAAAAAGCTTCCTTAAATTATCTTTGTGGAAGACCATTTTTGAGGCTTGCATAGACTTGGAATTGAATGTGGAAGACCATCAAATCTAAGGAAAAGCTCATAGCATAACAGGAATTATTGCTTTTGATAGAGTAGAATGGTTTAGAAGGATTCATATATTGGATTCCATTTGCTTAAGATTTACTATGGTGAATCTGAGATGCAGATTAATCTAGGAAAACATCTCTTTATCATACTATGGAACTCTGTATACTAGTTCTGAGCTTGTCTTTTACTTAGCAGATATCAGATGCTATACGTGATGGAGCTGAAGGTTTCTTCAGAACTCAGTATAGTACTATCTCCAAGATGGCGTTGTTGCTAGCCTTGGTGATCCTTAGCATATATTTGTTCCGCAGTACAACTCCCCAACAAGAGTCTTCTGGTTTAGGAAGGTGATGACATATGTTAATGTTATCAACAGTGCATACTCATGAAAAAAAATGTTATCAGAAGTGTATATTTTCATGTAGGTTTTTCCCCTGGTGATAAATGTTCTTGCTCTTGTTCTTGCTGGTCCAGGTCAACATCTGCATATATTACTGTTGCTGCATTTCTTTTGGGGGCTCTATGCTCTGGTGTTGCAGGGTATGTTGGAATGTGGGTGTCAGTTCGTGCAAATGTTCGGGTTTCAAGTGCTGCAAGACGATCTGCGAGTGAGGCATTGCAGGTTTGCCCCTTTGATAGTCGAATTTTTTTGTTAACAGTTGCCGATTCATATGATTATCTTTATTAAACGGAGAATGTGCAGGTAGCTGTTCGTGCTGGTGGTTTATCAGCCATAGTGGTTGTTGGTATGGCTGTGATTGGTATAGCCATACTTTATGCAACATTTTATGTCTGGTTGGGGGTTGATTCGCCAGGTTCAATGAAGGTTACCGATTGTATGTCTCGAGTTTCCTTATCCCATAAATTTATTGCTATCGTATTTATATATGTTATTTAATGAGTCTTTGCTCCCTGTTCATATTATTATATGGTCTTAACATTGGAAGTATGAACTCTGTCGTTAAGTATGTATCTTCTCAAGGTGAGAATGCTGCAGAATGTTACTACTAACATTAAGCAGAAGGGTTGTATTGTTGAGTAAACTACGCTAACCATCGCTAGCACATGACAAAAATACACATGCTTACTAAAAGTTTATAAACCTACCAATAGCCCCAAATCTTGTAATCAGTACGACACAGTCCCTTTTGTAAACACATTGTTACTCTGGCCAAAAAAACACATTGTCACTAACAGCAAGATATTATGCTAGCATCCTTTTTGTAAATTTGTAACCTTTTCAAATCACGAAATGTTGTTATTCATCAGATTCATTTTTTTTTTTATCAAAATAAGAATAGTATTTCAAATGCAAAACAGTAAAACAATATCTATATTTCTGGAATTTTAAAGGATTGAAAGGCTTGAGAATTAGATTAGTGTCCGTACATTATATCTAGCACCTCAAATATCAGAGTAATCAGCACCACATTTCACTCTCCTATTTTTGTGAACGAATGGGCTTGGATCACTCTCCTAATCAGAGTAATCTAGCATGTGTTATATCATCTGTGCTTTATTGTATATACAGCTGGTTGACTTTATATGCCCTTTATGCTGAGTTGCTGATCATCTCTGAACTAGCATTTACATTTAATCATGACGTGGATACTTATCAACCAAAATGTCGATCTTTACTTATGATTTGTTGATTGACTTTTGTTTTTTTTCTCTTCTAGTGCCTCTTCTCCTTGTGGGATATGGCTTTGGAGCTTCATTTGTTGCCCTGTTTGCTCAGCTGGGTGGTGGGATATACACTAAAGCAGCTGATGTAGGGGCCGACCTTGTAGGAAAAGTAGAGCAGGGAATACCTGAAGATGATCCTCGAAATCCTGCTGTTATTGCAGATTTGGTATTTACTCTTTTCCTTTGTTAACTTCTTTGTTTGAGGGCCTATGCATCGACAGAGCTTGTTGCTTGAAACATATAAGGGTATATAATATATTAAATTGTGATGGAAATATGAGAAAATAATTAAGGGTACTAAATAGTGCTATAAACCTATACTACTCTATTTTGTCCATTATGATGCAGTTTCATCTATTTATGTTCCATTGTTTTTCCACAGATAGATGTTTACCATTGTATACAGAAATTTTTTATTCATGTCTTTATATGACAGTCGAATTTGAGGTTTATGGTTGTTCTAATTCTGGACCTTTGGTAGTATGTATTAATCCTGGTTTTCTGTTATTGTGTATTTACTTTGAGGAGAAACATGAAAGACTATCTTTCCTTGAAAGGCATATTAACAATTATTTCTGAATTATATAGCATAGTTGAAGAAAACACTGATTTAAGTCTCATGGAGATTGTAGAAAGAGGTGCTATAAATAGCCAGAATCTAGTTTAATCAATAAATCTAGTGACATATAAGTTCAAAAATCACATAGGAAGAGATGTGGTTAAGAATTGTTGCAGAATGTAAGGTTAAATTAATCTCTTGTGGTTACGCCCTCATTTGCAAGACTATGTGTGAAGATAACAAGTGCTGACATTCAATCTATTTGTTCCAAGACAGGGCCATGAACCTGAGAGTGTCTTAGTTTCTTTTCAAGTTACTTAGGAATATTACTTCTGCTGTTAAGTTTTTGGTTTCTCATACCAACTGAATACAGAGTGAAGTTAGGATGGGGAGGTTAGATTTCCGTATATCTTTCGTGGTTGATAAAAAGTTCTTTGAATTTGTCCTTGAAGGAGTTAATGGGAATGTAGTGAGGATCTCCGAGTTCTCTCCGGGAAGAAAAATCTCTCTTTGGTTGAATCAACAAGAATTTTTTTGGTTTCTTAAGGTGTGGAAGGAACTCTTGTTTGAGAAGGGAGAAAGCATTTGGTGCCGTAGAAGACGAGTAGGAGACAGATGGGTGATTTTAGGGCTTCATTGGAATAAAAATGGTCGCTTTGTTTCCTTAATTGGAATTTTCAGTGGGCGATCCAGCTTTATTTTGTTCCAGGAAGGTGCTTCAGCTGGTGGTTGGTGGAATGTCTTTAAGGCGATTTATGAGGTAAGTGATTCGTTGAGCCCTATCTTTGGGTGGCTTAATGATCCGGTTAAGGTTGGGGAAGTTGCGCAGGCTAAGATTCCAGTGGAAAGGCCTTCTAGAGGAGTGGAGGGTCTAGGGAGGAAAGTCTCTGGTACAGCAGAAACTATCAAAGATAGCAGCTCTGTGTCTTTTTCAGGTCACTGCCCTTGTTGTGGAGTCGACCTTACTGGTATTTTGTTTATGGTGAGGTCATTTGAGAAGGCCAAATCTTAGGCTATGGTTGTTAGTGGTGGCACTGATGTTGAAGATGGTGGGGAAGTCACGCGCCTGGAGGAGAGTGTAGGAAACTTTAGAGACAAAGGGAAAGGATTGCTGTCCATTGAACTGTCTGCAAATTTTTTTTCAAATTTTGAACCTATTGATCCAAGGGTGAATAGGTTGGGCCTAGGTCGGGTTACAGCGGAAGATCGCAAATCTGGCCTTGGGAGTAAATCTGTATTGGGTATGGATTCGGTGGCTGGGCCCAACATCTTGCTTAATGATAGATCCTTGTGTAGTAATGGCCCAAGGGAGTGTTCTAAGGTTGGGCCGGGCAAGCAGGTTGGGCCAAGCAAAATCAAAAACAGGACCACGATTGCAATTGGGTCGTTTCACCGTGTGGGTAAGAGGAAGAGGCGTGGATCCTGGAGACTAAAGCTGTCAAAATGGTGGGTTGCCACACGTTTTGGTCATTCTTTGTCGCAAACTAGTGATAAGTCGACACTGACACCGGCGCCCTCCGCGGGTTTGTCCGGCGATTCTAGACAGGCCGTTTTTCGGTCTCCTTCCTCCGGTTCTGGTGTCGGAAAAGCTTTGTAGATTTAGTTTCATGCTTGATTCTACGTTGTCTCTAGATCGTGAGGAGTTGCCGGTGATTGCGACAGGCATTGCAAGTTTGTCCGACGACTCAAGGCCGACCAATTCCAACCTTCTTGGTCCAGCTCCTGTCCCAGAAAAACTAACTGTGTTGTCCAACGAGTCTTTTTAGGAATTTTCGACCGAGTCTTTGGATGTTGTTGATACTTCCGGTAAGCTTATTTTTGGCCGCTCTTTGCTGGTTTTGAGGGAAGAGGATGCTGCGATTCCTTCTAAGATCTTTAGCCCTTCTATTTCCTTCCCTTCTTCTTGACCAGTGAATGATAGGGTTCGTACAAAGGAGATCAATTAGCTGTTTGTGTTGATATTGAACCTCTTTGTCGCATTCAGCCAAGGGTTGATCTAGAGGTGAAAAGGGTTGGATTTAGTGGTTTTAGTGAGATCGATGGGGTCGATGGGATTCTTTTAATGGACTAGAGGAACTTTGGTGAGGACGAAGAGAGTAATGATTTGAGTTTGGCTCTAGTGGGTTGTGGTGCTTAGGTGGATGGGTTTGGATGAGAGTGACGACTTTTCTATGACTTGTAAGGCTTCTACTAGGGTTCTAAATTGGGTAAAAAAAACTACACAAGTTAGTTGGAGTTTCTCTTGTACGGGTTAAAGATCAAGCTAGTATATTGTTTGAGGAAATTGAGCGGCGGCGTGTAGAAGAATGTAAATTCCGATGTCGGAATATCAGAAAAAAGAATTCTAAAGGGCGTAGTAGGGAGCTTAAAAGGTTGGAATTTGATGTTAATTATGAAAAAAGTCATGGGCACTAGTGAAGGAGGAGAGGCTTTAGCAAAGGAGTCTAGGGGTTTTTTAGTGATCCAATGAAGTGGAAAATTATATCTTGGAATGTGGGGTGAATGATTTGGGGAAAAGAGATTTGATTAAGCATTACCTAAAAGAGTGGAAGGGTGCAATTGTTTGCCTTAAAGAAACTAAATTGGAGCAAGTAGATGAGCCGATTATCCGCAGCCTTTGGGGTATTAAATGTTGTGGTTGGAAAGCTCTTTTCTCGAATGGTGCTTCGGGGTTCTTATTATGTGGGACAGTCGGATTATAGAGTTGGTTCATGTCTAGGTGGGTTTATTTCCAGTCTCTTGTGTTTTCAGAGGTCTCTTTAAGGGTGAGGATTGGATTATGTCCAGTGTGTATGGTCCTAGGGATAGTGGTAGTACAGGTATCTTTGGGAAGAGTTAGCGGCTATTAGACATTGGTGGCAATATCCTTGGGTGATTTGTGGCTTGATTTGCCGTTTTCAAGAGTTTCCTTCACTTGGTCGAATTCCAGAGATTCCCCCCTCTTTCTTGAGGATTAATCGGTTTCTTGTGTCCGCTTGCTGGGAAGCCCTTTGTCCTACCGTGATTTAGAAGCTTCTCCCTTGCCCTACGTCTGATCATCATCCCATTGTTCTTGAAGTTGGTGGCTTGATGTGGGGTCCGACCCCATTCCGTTTCGAGAATATGTGGTTGAGGGTGGATGGATTTCGTGAGCTTGTTAAATTATGGTGGGAGGGCAGTAACTTCAATAGTGTTGCTAGCTTTGTGGTGGCTAAAAAGCTGAAAAGAATAAAGGAAGAAGTGCAAAGATGGAATAAAGTGTCCTTTGGTAACGTGAACTCATCAATTAATGCTTTGATGGGTGAAATTAATGGAATTGATGAGAAAGTGGTTAGAGAAGGCCTTTCGAGGATTGAAGTTGATAGGCATTAGGAGGCTAAGAAGGGAGTTGTTTAAACTCATTTCCTTGGAGGAAATCTCATGGAGACAAATCTAGAGAGTTGTGGTTTCGGGAGGAAGATAAAAATACAAAATTCTTTCATTTTATGACCAATGCTTATAGAAGATATAATTTTATTAACTCCATTGAGGTTGATGGTTTGGTGTTTGAAGAGGAAAAGGGTATAAAAGCAGCGATCAACGGTTTGTATGAGAATATTTTCAAAGAGACTTGTAATAATAGACCGACTTTGAATGGGTTAGAATTCTCTAGAATTAATGAGGGAGATGTAGTGTGGCTGGAACGACGTTTCTTGAAGGATGAAATAGTTGAAGCTCTTCATAAGTGTGGTGGTGATAAAGCCTCGGGTTATGATGGTTTTACCATGTCTTTTTTAATTCATAATTGGGAGGTAATTAAGGGGGATATTTTTCGGCTTTTTGAGGACCTATTAGCATGGTGGGATGTATTTACAAGCTCATATTGAAAGTGTTAAGTGCTAGGTTGAAGAAAGTGATGCATAAGGTGGTCAGCCCTAATCAGAATGCTTTTATTGAAGGAAGACAAATCCTGGATGCTGTTTTGATTGCCAACGAAGTGGTGGATGCGCAAATTAAGAATGGAGGGTGAGGTGTTATCTATAAACTTAACATAAAAAAGGCGTATGATCGTGTCTGTTGGAATTTTGTTATCTATTTATTGAGAAGATTGAGGTTTGGAGATAAATGGTGCAAGTGGATTCTTAAGTGCATGTCTTCTACTTCATTCTCCATATTTATTAACGGGTGCCCTTTTGGCTTCTTTCGAGCTTCTAGAGGCATTAGACAAGGAGATCCTTTGTCTTCGTTTGTGTTCTCTCTGGTTATGGAGGGTTTGATTAAGATGCTGATGAAAGGGGTAGATTTGGGTTTGCTGAGTGACATCAAGGTAGAAAGATATGGAGGTTTTGTGAATGTGATGTTGGACGGATAGGTAGAGAGAAACTAATTGAGAAAGGAGAGAAATAGCAAGGAAACAAAGAGATTAGACCGAAAGAACTTAGATTAGGTTGAAGGTAAACAAAAGGAAGAATAGACCAAGAATAGAGAGAAAGGGACGAGATATACCAAAACTCATCTTTACTCTATAATCAAAGTCTACCTTACAATGTTAATATCAATGCTCTTATATAGGCACCAAACATTATTTAAATAAGAAAGTAAATAAAATCCTAATAACTATTTAATTGCCTAAATCTAATTTTCCTAAAATATATGTCTAAGAATAACATCCCAAAATAATAAATATTCTCTTTCCTATTTCGCGTCATTCTCCCCTGCTTACAAAAAACTCGACCACGAGTTTTGAAGTGGTGAAATATTAAACTTGTGATTCTTGAAGTTGCATGGCAAAGACTTGCAATTTTCGAGATGTAGCAATCTCGATCGAGCAGAAAAAGGATATCAAAGGGAGTTGTTAAGGAGCCTCAATCCAGTACGGGAGGATAAAATCAATGTAAGGAAGTTCATGTGCACAAATCTTGACCTTATCTTGGCTTTGGCCTTGTTCGTTTTGAAGTGACTCAATAGGTACATCCTCACAATGAATGGTAGAGCTTTCTTCAATGATTTGTTCGGTCGTTTCAAAGTTTGTGTGGATTGGAGAAGCAACTTCAGACTCGTCTTGAATGGAATCCTGATTGATAGAAGTTTTGGTGAAAGCTACTTCCACTTGTTTCACTTGTTCAAGAAGTTGTTGCATCTTGCGAATTTGAGTCTTAAAGGCGGAATACTCGATCTCCAATTGACAACAATTAGCATAAATACACCGACCATTCAATTCGGTTTTAGCCCAAATAGTATTTTGAGGCCAATAGTATTGCACGAGAGCTTGAAATTCCATTGAATTAGAGAAGAATTAGAGAAAAGACTAATTTTCTCCACATGGCCAAACGGACCAAAAATTTGATAGAGCACATAATCTGTAATGGGATACGTGATGGACTCTAACCAGAAGATCTAGACTAAACTCATTCATCCCTCACAAATGACTACAATTTTTTTATACAAGAATTAACAACTACAAAAGCAGAAATTAAAGGAATAAATAGACCTGAATTTTTTTCCCTAGGTGGCTTGGCTCACCTCAGGTAGTAAGCGGCTCGGCTAAGCTTAGTGGCTTGGATCAGCTAAAAGTAGCGGCTCGGCTTGGCTCAGTGGCAGTGTGTGGGGCGCGCAATGGCGGAGCCAGTATCCTCATCGATCTAAACTTCACAATCATCGGACGATTCTGATTCCAATGGTGTAAGTCTCGTGACCTAAAAATGTCTGGAACCTAATGAATCGATGGTGGCGACTCTTTAGGCTTCACGGGCCTTCTTAAGGCGAATTTCGGCAGCAGGATGGTAGGGATGGACAGATCGGCTCTTTCCGATCTCGATGATGTTTTATGAAGTCGGAATGTGATTGGTCGACGGTAGTGGCGATGAACGATGATGATTATTACAGGATTTGATGGCCGGAGTACAACGGTTTTGGTGGTGGTAGTGGTACACTAAGGGGGGTGGCGGATGTGGGTGGATCTAACGTTTCGCTTTCTGGTATTGTTCGTAGACGATTTTTTTTTTTCTTTTAAGAATCTGATAAAGTTGGAGAGAATTCGTACAGAAAGAGGGGAGAGATTCGACTCTGATACCACTTGGTGTCAGACAGATAGGTAGAGACAGAAACAGATGAAGAAAGGGGAGAAATAGCAGGGAAGCAGAGAGATTAGACCGAAAGAACTTAGATCAAGGTAAGCAAACGGGAGAATAGACCAAGAACAGAGAGAAGGGGACAAGAGATACATCAAAACTCATGTTTATTCCATAATCGAAGTCTACCTTACAATCTTAATATAAATGCTCTTATATAGGCACCAAACATTATTTAAATAAGAAAGTAAATCAAATCTAATATAACTATTTAATTTCCTAAATCTAATTTTCCTAAAATACATGTCCAAGGATAACATCCCAAAATAATAAATATTCTTTTTCCTATTTTGCATAAGAATGTTTCTCACCTTCTTTTTGCCATTGATACAATTATTTTTTGTGGGCGGATGCTACTCAAATTCTCCACTTGCGGTGTATTTTTCTTTGCTTTGAGGCAGTTTCCGGCCTTAAGGTTAATCTCTGTAAAAGTGTAAGTGTTCTAATCCCCATGGGGGAAATGGTAATGGACGTTTTCTTGCAAATTTATTGGGGTGTAAGGTGGAATCTCTTCCTATTTCTTATCTTGGGCTTCCTTTGGGGCTAGGTTTAAAGACAAAAGTATCTAGAATCCAATTTTTGAAAAATTCGAGAAGTGTTTGGTCGGGTGGAAGAATCATTACCTCTCGAAAGGAGGTCGACTCACCCTCATCAAAAGCACACTCTCTAGACTTCCCATTTACTTTATGTCTCTCTTTCCCATTTCTTGTTCGGTGGTTAAAAGGTTGGAGAGTATTCAAAAGAGATTTCTTTGGGGTAACATAGTAGAGGAGTATAAATACCATTTGGTAAAATGAGGTGTGGTTAAACAACCTTTGGAGAGAGGGGCTCTTGGTATAAAATCTTTATCCTTACTCAATAAAGCCCTTCTTGGTAAATGACTTTGGAGGCTTATTGTTGAAAGAGATCACTTGTGGAGGAAAGTAGTGGAAGCCGAATTTGCGATGGACCTTGATGGTTGGATGTCTAAGGTGCCTTGGGGAGCCTATGGCGTGGGAGTTTGGATCGAATTAGAAAGGGGTGGGATGATTTTTGGCTTTTTGTCCAAGTGTTGATGGGTAATGGTATGAGGACTCGACTTTGGTATGATACTTGGCGTGGGAATACCCCTTTGAAGGATAAATTTTCGACCATTTGTAGTATTGTGAGGGATAAGGAAGCTTGGATTCACTCTTGTTACTCTTCTACTAATGAAGAGGTCTCTTGGGTTGTTCTTTTTACTCGTAATGTTCATGATTGGGAGGTTGAGGAGGTTGTGTTGTTTTTGGATTTTTTGCATAATTCTAGGATTGAGGTGGGGAGGGAGGATGAGTTGAGATGGGGGCCTAGCCCAGATAAAGGGTTTAGGGTGAAGGAGTTTTATAAAATTCTCGTTGATAAAATTCTTGCTATTGATCATCCTAACTTCCTTTGGAAAGGTATTTGGTGTGCCCGGACACCAATGAAGGTTAATTTTTTTGTGTGGGAAGCTTCTTGGGATAGAATTCTCACTATTGACAACCTTCAAAGAAGGGGGAAAATAATTGTTAATAGATGCTATATTTGTAAGGAATGTGCCGAATCCGTGTATCATATTTTGGTGGATTGCTCTCTGTCTAGGAGTTTGTCTATAAAATTATGGGGATCTTTTGGGTGTTTTCGAGGTCTGTGAGAGATGAAATTGGGACTTGAAGTCGTTTAAGGGTTTCCAAAGAGACTAAGAAGGCTATAGAGTTAATTCCACATTCTATTTGATGGATTGTTTGTAAAGAGAGAAATTGGAAGGCATTTGATGCTATAGAAAGATCTATTACAAATATTAGAGATAGTTGGTTCAACACACTCAATTTTTGGTTTAAAGGGAGTTTTTTTGTAAGTAATAATGATCTTCTAGATTTTTTTGGAGCTTCTTCATTGTAATTAGCTTTTGACTTTGAGTTGCATCCTCTTGGTGTTTTTCTAATAAATTTTTTATTTATCAAAAAGAAAAATTAATCTCTTGTGATTATGTGCCTGGCTATTCTACAAAATTTTTGCAGGTTTCATCACATATTTGCACACGCACATTTCTGTGGCTGTGGCACAAAATTCATGTCCTTTTTATCCGCAGCTGCAACTAATTAATTTTTGCTACAGTTTTACTAGTTTCAGATTGAAAAATATGGACTATCATTTATCCTTTTGTGTTATCTGTTGCAATGCACTTGTTGATTCAATTTGATATTTAACTATTTTATTTTGTATTGCAGGTTGGAGATAATGTAGGTGATTGTGCTGCTCGCGGTGCTGATCTCTTTGAAAGTATTGCAGCAGAGATAATCAGTGCTATGATACTTGGTGGAACAATGGCTCAACGGTGTAAAATTGAAGGCTAGTACCAGCATCCTTTGATTTTTAAAGTAGTTCGACATATGTACGAGTACATTTATAACATGTTGTAAAAGTTTCTTGCTTCAGTACATCGATTCCCGTAAAGAGTAGGATTTTTGTTCTTATAGTTTACTAAAAGTGGATATCAAATTTTAAAATTTGATAGGGCTAGTACTTGGAATTCACTAAGAAAGTACAATGTTGTATCATGTCAAAATTTTGCTTCAATGCTGCTGGGAAAGTTAGCCTGTGTGTTTGTGAAGTCACTCTGATCACATGTAGTTACCAAACATCAGATTCTCATTCATCATAAGGATTTCAACTTGTTTTGTTGGATAATTAAAGTTTAGATGTGCTGTTGGTGTTATGCCCTGCCTGGTCTCCAATTTGTTGACCTGCATATTCTTAATCTTATTGAGAAGACAAAATGATAAGTATTCTGCTCGACAATAAGACATGTATTGCTTTTTATTAATTCATTACTGCTAACAACTTTTGAGCAGCTTCACTTTCAAAATAAACCTTGACAAGAAAATAGAGTTTGATTGGTATGGCATTCCTAATGTGCTGGACTTGTGGTACTGTGATTTGAACTTATAATAGGGTTTTAGATCAGCATGTAACAAAATGAAGGTTTCACTGTGTGGCAGAACATTTGCTGTCGTTTGGCATGTCTAATTATTAGATTCATTTCTTGATGCTTTGCATAACCTTTAAATTGATTAATATTTTTGTTCAAGTGGGGTTCTCTGTATCATTTAGTAGGCTCACCCCATTTTTATTTGTTTATGCAGATCCGTCTGGCTTCATACTATTTCCTCTTGTTATTCATTCTTTTGACCTAGTGATATCGTCAATTGGAATATTTTCAATTAGGGGCACCCGTGACTCCAGTGTGAAGGCTCCAGTTGAGGATCCTATGGCCATACTTCAGAAAGGATATTCTGTTACGGTAGTTTTAGCTGTTTTGACGTTTGGTGCGGTAATATGTCATCTGCCATATACTCTATATGTTTAAAATTCTTTTAATATTCTATCTTAACAGTTTGCACCTGCTATATGCTGCTTTGTCTTTTTCTTTATTGTCTGCATAGGTAAATATTATGAATGCTTATATTATTGTCTAAGCATTATCATGTTATTGTTCTAGGTTTGTTGGAACACTAAATATCTGGTTGTTATGGAAATGATTTGCAGTCTACCCGTTGGTTGCTTTATACTGACCAAGCACCTTCTGCATGGTTGAACTTCGCCTTGTGCGGATTGGTTGGTATCATCACAGCATATGTTTTTGTCTGGATAACCAAATATTACACCGACTACAAGCATGGGCCTGTTCGCACATTAGCTCTTTCTAGCTCCACAGGTCATGGGACCAACATAATTGCGGGAATCAGTTTGGGTCTGGAATCAACAGCTCTTCCTGTTCTTGTGATAAGTGTAGCTATTGTTTCTGCTTTTTGGTTCGGTCACACATCAGGACTGGTGGATGAAGCTGGAAATCCAACTGGTGGTTTGTTTGGTACAGCTGTAGCAACAATGGGAATGCTGAGTACTGCTGCCTACGTTCTCACCATGGACATGTTTGGCCCAATCGCTGATAATGCTGGTGGTATTGTAGAGATGAGTCAGCAGGTAACTGTTGAATAGTTAATACTCTGATAATGTAATTGATCTGTAAAAGGCACTTCTTTGGTTTTGTTAATAATTGTGTCAGTATAATTTAGACATAAATGTTTCACACAGCCAGAGAGTGTTCGGGAGATCACTGATGTTCTTGATGCTGTTGGGAACACCACAAAAGCTACCACCAAAGGTTTTGCCATTGGATCTGCAGCGCTTGCGTCCTTCCTTCTCTTTAGTGCTTATATGGATGAGGTAGCTACATTTGCTCATGAGCCTTTTACACAGGTAGGAACTATTTTATTTTTGCTTTCAGTAGTTTTATTTATTTATTATTATTAACATTCTGTTCTATAAAAATAAATAATTCTTACTTTCATACTTATTAACTTTCAGGTTGATATTGCCATTCCTGAGGTTTTCGTTGGTGGATTGTTGGGCTCCATGCTTATTTTCTTATTTAGTGCATGGGCCTGTTCAGCAGTTGGCCGAACTGCCCAGGAGGTTGTCAATGAAGTAAGAAGACAATTTATTGAGAGGCCTGGCATAATGGTAATATTTTTTCCCTCAAGTGCTTTTGCTGTTGTATATTGACTCTTTGGTGTCTAATGATGTATTTTTCTATCTTGCTTTTAACAGGACTATAAAGAGAAGCCAGACTATGGTCGCTGTGTTGCCATTGTAGCATCTGCAGCTTTGAGGGAGATGGTAAAACCTGGTGCTTTGGCTATAGTATCGCCTATTGTGGTTGGTGGGTTCTTTGGGTTATTTATTCATTCATGTTCCTATTCTTTTCTTCTTCTCCTCATGGGTGTTTGTTGTTATTGGGCTGGGCTCAAATAAACTTGAGAAGTGGCTAAGCCTTAAAGAGAGAATGGGTTCACCTTGGACCTTGTACCAGCCTCGGTTGTTATTTGATTGTATTGAATGCCAGTAGAGAATAGCAAGGTAGACTGGTCTTTTTGAAAAAAAAAGAAAAAGGTAGACTGGTGGTAGTTGCAATGGTTAATTATTGTTGTTTTGTGATAATTGTCTTTTGGGATCACTTGAAATATAATACAGGTTATTCAGGTTCTACAGTTCTACCATGTCATGCATGCATCATATGTATATATTTTCTAAAATGGGCTTCTAGTCATGCTTATTTGCTTGATCCTGAAAAGGTATGATAAAGTCTGCTGATCTCTTGCAGGGTTTCTGTTCCGGATTTTGGGATACTACACAGGACATCCTCTACTTGGTGCTAAAGTTGTGGCTGCTATGCTGATGTATGCAACGGTTTCTGGTATTTTAATGGCTCTTTTCCTAAACACGGCAGGTGGTGCATGGGATAATGCAAAGAAGTATATAG
Organism: Bretschneidera sinensis; assembly: GCA_023935145.1. Classification (NCBI taxonomy): domain Eukaryota; kingdom Viridiplantae; phylum Streptophyta; class Magnoliopsida; order Brassicales; family Akaniaceae; genus Bretschneidera; species Bretschneidera sinensis. The sequence continues at coordinate 25,766,520 of CM043704.1, forward strand.
AGACAGGGGCTCTTGGTGGCAAAGGAAGTGATTCCCATAAAGCAGCAGTCACAGGAGATACGTAAGACTTTTTCTCACTTGTTTCTTTTCCCTATATTTTGTTGTCAGCATAGTCTGAATGTTGGATGTTAGTTCAGGTACTGATAGTTGAATGGTAGTAGTTCACTATGACAATAATATGATGGTGATAATAATTTATTACAAGAGAGAAATTAATGGCTTTTGTAGTGTAGTTTTGATCAAGGAATCTGGGTTTGATGCTACCAATGGGCCCTGGATAGGAGTATGTAGTTTTGAATAAGGAATCTGTGTTTGATGCCACCACTGGGCCTTGGGTAGGAGTGGAAGTGTTGGATAGTCTTGCGTTTGAATTCTCATCTGGCCAAAATAGAAAGGATACTTTTTCCCAAATTTATGCCATTTTCTTGAAGTTCTGCTGTTAGCAGTCATGCAAGTATCCTTGATCAAATATTTCCTTTGTCGGTCAAATATACTTTTTTTTGTTTTTTAATATAAATTTGGAGGTTTCTTTTGCACAAAGGAGTTGGGCTATCTGCAGTTTCTTTTGCCCTTTGTTTTTTTTTGGTTGAGATTCAAATTTCAAATTCATAAATAATAGTTAAATGGAGAGGAAATCTTTTGTTCCCCTTTTAGTAACTCTAGGCAGCAGCCAAAATGTCGTGCTTGCTTGTTTTCCCGGTTCTTGAAAAGAGGAATTAATTTTAGCTTCTTTTTTAGTTGTTGATTGATCTTCAAAATTCTCAGATATCTTTGTTGTACTTGGCATGCAGTGTCGGAGACCCATTCAAAGATACAGCGGGACCTTCCGTCCACGTCCTCATTAAAATGCTGGCCACGATTACGCTTGTCATGGCTCCAATCTTTCTGTGATGAGTTGTTAAGATCTATCGCCGGTTTTTACCACCACGTGGCACCCATTACTCCTGAACCCTATAGATATTTTTTGCACATATAGAAAGTTATTTTGATTTACATCAAAGGGTGCCTTATTAATGGTCTTACTGAGTTTCTTTTTCTGTCATCCGAATAATAAAATGATCGATTTAGGGTTAGTAACTTCCCAAATTTTCGTTTAATTTTACACCGAGACTAATGAGGCATTAAAACTGTTGATAATAGGCATTGGACTTTTTTTTCACGTCTTTATTTTCCAAGTGCTTGACTAAAGACCAAATATTGGAAAGGGAAAAATTTCGTTTAATTTTTACACCGACACTAATGAGGCATTAAAACAATTGATAATAGGCATTGGTTTTTATTTTTTTATTTTCTTTATTTACGTCTTTATTTTCTAAGTGCTTTGTTAAAGACCAAACATTTGAAAGGCTACAATTTTTTTTTTTTTTTATAAAAAATGTACTCCGTTCAACTTTGTTGCCTAAATTTCCTAGCCAATGTGGAATTTGGTGATGAATATTGTTTTTAACAATGCATAAAAAAAATGCTTTTTATCTTTATTATAGAATCCTCTTGAAATAATTTATGCTATTTTTTTCTTTCCTTAATTTGGGCATTTCTTTATCAACTATTTTTCTCATATGAACCCACATATTTGAATTTATCTTGAACAATTGCTATTGAGGCTTTGATGAAGTGGTAAAAGATAAAAGTTAAGTATTGAAACCACAAGGGTACATGTCTAACTCTTAGTGATGTCATTGTGTTGCTTGTTAATATATTGTGGTTAATTCTAGTTTTAGTGTTGTTATGTGGTGTAAGGGAAAATTTTTCAACTAATAACATTATGGCATTTGATACTCTTTAAAGGCGGAAAAGTAATTTTATAAACAAGATAGAGTAACCAGTTGAATGGTTATAAGCGTTAAATGTTGAGCTATTATCCACCTAAATTAATAAGCAGATAATCGTACTTGTTTTACTTGCAAGTGCACAAGGTCAACAGTGTAGTATAGTGTGCGAATGCAAGATCATCTCCACAGGGATTGGTAAAGTTCGATTTAGAATTAGTTTTGAAATAATGAAATAAAAACAAGAGAAATAAATATTGAGTTTGAAATAATAAAGATAAAGGCGTAGGGACTTGATATCCACCACTAATTATGCTACTACAACAAAATAGTATGCTAATGCTTTACTCATGTCATGAATACCTAATGATTGTCAACCTAAGGACATGGTATCTACTCCTTAAGCTATTGATCTCCCTAAGCAACGAGTTAGGCATGGTATCTACTCTAACTCTCTTCTCTCTCAAGGGATTCAACATGGTGTATGCTGAGTTGTTCCTTAAGAGAGTATAGGATCTGTGGAAATCGACAATCACACAGGACCTAGGGCATGGTATCTACTCCCGGTTTTCCATGTTGATTAACCCAATAATTTGGTGTGGATATCTTTTGTTACTAATGTCAGATCTAGGACTCGGTCATCCAAATTGATCTAACTAACAAGTCCATACCACATGCACGTATTGATCAGACATATACATATGAGGAATTTAAATAAAAGCAAGTATTAATCAAGTTAAACAACACAACATAAATATCGCAAAGGCACCAATACCGAATTATTGAATAAACATAATTAGGGCTTCAACCAAGCCCTTACTAAAAGTTAAGTACACATAATAAAAATAAAGAAAAGAAGAAACCTGAGAGAAGAGTCGTCAATTCCTCTCCACGGTCTCCTTCTCCAAGCTAAAGCAAAAGATAAAAGAAGGGATAAAAGAAGTGATGATTTGTGTGTTTTACAGGTGTATTTATAGGGCTTGAGAAGTCCTAAAAGGCTCATGAGTTTCTAAACTTTCATAAAATACAAAACTCTCTTATTTCCAAAATAGGGTTCTGCAGTTTACTGTTCACGTCCGTACATATGCGCTCGATTGCATGCGTCTTGCGCTCGATCGCATTGCTGCACTCGATCCTTCATGTGTGCGAATGATCGCATGTGCGCTCGATTGCATGCAGTAGTGCGATCGATCGCACTTTGACCAGAAGCTACTCCAGGATTTCCAGGCTTCTTCCCTTAAGTGCCAAAACTGCTTCTTTTTTCTCCAAGACCTACAAAAACATGTGAAACACACAAAATGAAGTAAAACAGACTAAAACGTATAGACAAAGAGCTTAATACATGTAAATTAAGGGGCTTAAATATGAATATTTAAGCACTTATCACACCCCCAAACTTACATATTGCTAGTCCCTTAGCAATACAAAACTAAAAACTAAATGAAGAACAAAATTAAAGATAAATTCACTTCCATGATACTCAAATATTTGGGTTACACAGAAAACTATGATAACAGTTCATGAGTAAGCTTATAATAAAAACACATTTTTGGATTGCAAAAGGACTTTCAAAAGCTTTATGTTACTTACCTAAGGCTGGCTTAAGGCATCGCAAGTTTGATTTGTGTGTGATGAATTAGCACATATAAGATGGGGTTTTCACATAATTTTAGTGGATGGTGTTTCGGTACCCAAACTTTTATCAAATTTCTTATCAAAGAGAACAAAATGGCATAATACTTGCTTCTTTTTCTTTTTCTTTTATCATGCGATCTTTGCCATGTTGAGTTCCATCTAGTTTTCTATTTGACCCTTGTAACGAGTGTTTGGCCAATGACTCCCAAACCAGATGGTTTTAGGGCATTAGGTGTAAAGACACCCCAAGGACTTACTAGCTCGAGTCAAAAAGGCTACGGAACTTAACAGGTTTTTAATGCTTCTTAATGAAACTCCCACCTTTTGACGTGAACACTCAATGCTTACTGAGGCAAGAGGCCCAGTTATTCAGTGGAAAGTTGATTTTTGGAAGCTTTTTGATTTTCTTTTCGCATGATGGACATATTTTTTATTTATTTTTTTCTTCTTTATTTTTCTTATGCCAAAGTGTTCTTTTCAACAAGTTATCCGATTAAAGTTAGATTATGGAAACATATACAAGAGAATTATATGTCATACCCCACACAAATGCGTGTTTAAATGTGCTCGTGCAAATTTGGATCAAACTCGTGAATTCTTAGGTGCCTTGAGGTAGGTAATTAAACTTTGTAAAATTCCCATTGCAAAACTATGTGTTCTAGCTTTTAAGCTTACTAATGAAATGTTATCAAATTTTTAAATCAACCAAAATTTTTGTTTACCAAAAGAACATGCATTTATCTTCCTAAAAAAAAAAAAAACTGGGACTTAGTGTGTGCATGTGTTTCAAGTGCGTGTGTGATAGTATCTAGTATCTCCCACTACCCCCAAACTTAAAATACACATTGTCCCCAATGTGTGTGTGGCATGGAAAGATCTGACCTAGGAGATAGAGAACTTGGTTGCTTGCTTTGCTTGCAACACGCCCCCAGACTTGAACTGGATGCACGCACTAAGTACTTGACAAAGAAAAATAAATGTTGTTCCGGAAAACAAGAAATATAAATATTAGATATGTAAATATAAATATAAACAAAAGAAAAATATTAAAATGAAAAGGATAAGTCTAGGGTGCCTCCCATGAGCGCTAAGTTTAACGTCTTCAGTCGGACCAAGCCTTATTCTTCCCCAAAACTAAGATTTGCAGCAACTAGCACATGTCGTGTCTTATTCTCTCCCATATAAGCATAAGTTAAGTACTTTGGCAATTGCTTCAACTCCAAATTTGGTGCCTGGACGATAAAAAGGAAGAAAATAGTATTAGTAGGCACATGAGGGTCAAATGGATCGATGTACTTACTTAGATGCTTTGGATAGGCCTCACGGAGGTGCATAGTGTCAATGATGTCATCAGTAACATCCTTGCATTTGGGCTCAATATCCGATCTTGGGACACTATAGGTAAGAGCAATTTCTACTGGATCAATGTGATGGACCTTGGATGTGGATGTGGATGCTTGTGCAAGCTCATCAGCTCCGATGATCTTATCATTTGGTAGAGTTGTCACGACATTTAGTTGTTGATGTCCTCTTGGAGTAGGTAGTGGTTGGACTGGAAGTTCACGCAACTTTCTTTCACTTAGCTCCTTAGCCAATTGCCCCATTTGTACTTCTAGCCTTTGAATTGCTTGCTCATGTGTTGTAGTGGTTTGTTTTTGGTGATCTAATGAAGTCATCAATGTTGCAGTGATTTGTTTTTGGTGATCTAATGAAGTCATCAATGTTGTCATTAGTTGCTGTTGTTGAGTAGCTAATTGCTTTACAAGACTTTCTAGATCATCCTTCTTGGGTTCTAGAACTGGTTGGGCTGCTTTATGGAAGTTCCTTTGCTGTCCTTGAAGATTCAAAGCTTTGTGATTGTTTCTCCAGGAGAGGTTGGGGTGGTGCTGCCATCCGAGATTGTAGGTAGGTGCATATATATTATAGTTTTTCGGTTCCACATAGTCTGCTTGCTCTTGATCTGCGGATAAATATAGAGGGCAAGTTTCAGAAGTGTGATCAAAACGAGAACATATAGCACATACCTGGCCTTGTGTAGCTTGTGGTCGAGGAGAGATGTTTTGAGTAGACATGGCTTTTACAATCATATCTAGAAAAACATATCGAGCTTCCTCTCCAAAGCATCTAGACAAGCATATCGAGCTTCCGCCATTGGTGCTTCTCCCTCAAATGAATTAGTTGAAAAGCTTCAGGTCAGCAGTTTCAGTACTGCTGCTCGGGTACTCTCTGGAGCTTTTGCGCTCGATCGCACCAAGAACAGCGATCGATCGCACTGGGCTTGCGCTCGATCACACAAAGGAGTGTGCTCGATCGTAATGAGGACAGAAACTCCTCCCCTGCACACCTGAAAAAAAACAGAAAACGAAAAGAAGGAACAAATTTGATTTTTGATAAAAATAAAAATAAAACGGAACAGAATAAAATAGAAGAAAATAAAATAAAAAAACAATTCCAAAAAGAAATTTAGCACAATCCCCGGCAACGGCGCCAAAAACTTGTTGAGCGATTATCCACCTAAATTAATAAGCAGATGATCGCACTTGTTTTACTTGCAAGTGCACAAGGTCAATAGTGTAGTATAGTGTGCGAATGCAAGATCATCTCCACAGGGATTGGTAAAGTTCGATTTAGAATTAGTTTCAAAATAATGAAATAAAAACAAGAGAAATAAATATTGAGTTTGAAATAATAAAGATAAAGGCGTAGGGACTTGATATCCACCACTAATTATGCTACCACAACAAAATAGTATACCAATGTTTTACACACGTCATGAATACCTAATGGTTGTCAACCTAAGGGCATGGTATCTACTCCTTAAGCTATTGATCTCCCTAAGCAACGAGTTAGGCATGGTATCTACTCTAACTCTTTTCTCTCTCAAGGGATTCAACATGGTGTATGCTGAGTTGTTCCTTAAGAGAGCATAGGATCTGTGGAAATCGACAACCACACGGGACCTAGGGCATGGTATCTACTCCCGATTTTTCATGTTGATTAACCGAAGAATCTGGTGTGGATATCTTTTGTTACTAATGTCAGATCCAGGACTCGGTCATCCAAATTGATCTAACTAACAAGTCCATACCACATGCACGTATTGATCAGACATATACATACAAGGAATTTAAATAAAAGCAAGTATTAATCAAGTTAAACAACACAACATAAATATCGCAAAGGCGCCAATACTGAATTATTGAATAAACATAATCAGGGCTTCAACTAAGCCCTTACTAAAAGTTAAGTACACATAATAAAAATAAAGGAAAGAAGAAACCTGAGAGAAGAGTCGTCAATTCCTCTCCACGGTCTCCTTCTCCAAGCTAAAGCAAAAGATAAAAGAAGGGATAAAAGAAGTGATGATTTGTGTGTGATTTACAGGTGTATTTATAGGGTTTGAGAAGTTCTAGAAGGCTCATGAGTTCCTAAACTTTCCTAAAATACAAAACTCTCTTATTTCCAAAATAGGGTTCTGCAGTTTACTGTTCATGCCCGTACATGTGCGCTCGATCGCATTACTGCGCTCGATCCTTCATGTGTGCGAACGATCGCATGTGCGCTCAATCGCATGCAGTAGTGCGATCGATCGCACTTTGACCAGAATCTGCTCCA